>JAPPVO010000002.1:82167878-82243033 GCA_030407325.1 Camellia japonica
GAGAGAAGCAAATTGAAGAAGAAGCTGTACTGAGACAGTTAAAGAAGATACAAGCAGACATCTCCATCTGGGGACTGCTTATGGCGTCAAGGGTACATAGGCAGGCCGTTTTATCTGCTATGGACAAGGCCAAACTCTCCATTGATACTACACCAGAGCAGCTGGTTGGGCTGGTTTTTCCGGGAGGAGGTTCCCCGGCATTAACCTTTTCAGACAAAGAACTGCCGCCTGAGGGCGTAAATGATAACAAACCCCTCTACATCTCCGTGGAATGTAGAAATAAGTGGATACCGGTGGTACTTGTTGATACCGGGTCCGCCATCAATGTCTGCCCAGCCAGAACAGCATATGCAGTTGGGTTGAAGCCCGCAGACTTCACACCAACCACTCAGGTGATCAGGGCATACGATAATACTAGCAGGGAGGGAAATGATGGGACTGTCAAGATTCAAACCAAGGTTGGTCCAGGACAACATGACATCGAATTTCATGTCTTGGACGTCCCGCAACCTTCAACCTACTCTTGGGGCGGCCATAGCTGCACCAAGTAAAGGCAGTCTCTTCCACTCTACACCAGATGTTGAAATACCCTCACGGGAAGGGGGTTGCAATTGTTTTCGGAAACTCATCCATCCATCCGCCGCCGGAAGTGTCTACACCAGTTTTGGAAATCGAGCACGGCACGGAGGATGTGTTCTTATCGGGGTTCACTTTGGCAGAGGCCCGGGTAGTGCAAAATATTCTGGCTGTGAATGAAGGTGTGTACGTCAGTGCTCAATCCGTCTACCTCATGAACAAGCTACAACATATTCCCGGGATGGGATTAGGAAGGAGCGGTAGGAAAGGAGTCGCTGCGTTGGCCGAAGTGCCACACAACCCGCATACCTTTGGACTGGGTTATCTGCCCACCAAAGAGGACTGGGTGAGGAAGGGAAAAGAAATGGCCGGTAGAGCCAAAGCGAAGAAGGCGGGGAAGCCTTTTGACTTAATACACAGGCCCATTCAGGGTACCCTGAACGGACGTTTCGTCCGGGAGGGGGAAGACTTTCCATTTTGTGGCTTCCCCGAGCTGTGGATAAACGCGGAGAAGAAGCGCGTCCCAGGCTTCGAGATTTTCTTTGACCTACAACTACCCGGGGATGACGTTGCCACAGAGCAGACAGACCCAACAGCTGAGGCTGAGCAGTGTAAAGCAGGGGATCCTGAGGGCACAGAATTTGAAATGGGGGTAGCACTGGCATGTCTACTTTCTGATCCTCCGATCGACCATGAGTGCTTGGGGGATAACTTCGTGGTTTCCATGATTGGGGATGAAACGGCTGCGAGCCAACCAGCAGCTATCTTGGATGCATCTATCGCACCCTCTCTCACTTGGCAATACGATGAGGGATTTTTGTCCAGCAGCACCGGGTCAGGTAGTGAGCCGGAATCTGATTCCACCGAGTCTTGTGAGTCGGAATCAGATTCCAGCTCGACTGAGTCTGAGTCTGGTACTCCTAGGGATGTTAACCCGGATGCCACAGTCCTGTCTAGGTTGTCTTTTTCCTTTTCATTTGAGTCTGTTGTAAATGAATCGGACGATTTGGATGAACTTAATGAAAATGAGGTGAATGTGGTTTCCGAGTACTTTTCTGTGCCCTTGATTTATTGCATTAATTCAGACTTTCAAAACTTTGATGAAAACGACGAGGATGAAGTTCCTCCGGTTTTACAACGTTTAATTGAACAAGAGCAAGAGAGATTTGTTAAACCATTAATGGATGAAATCATTACCGTGAACATTGGTACTGAGGAAGACCCGCGGCTGGTCCAAATCGGGTCCACGTTGTCTTCGGAGGAACGCGAGCGCTTAGTCGCTTTATTAAAAGATTTCAAAGATGTTTTCGCGTAGTCCTACGAAGACATGCCTGGAATCGATCCTGAGATTGTACAGCATCGGATCCCCCTTGACCCCGAGGCCCGACCTGTCAAGCAGAAACTCAGAAGGATCCGCCCGGATTGGGCTCTTAAGATTAAGGAAGAGGTCACCAAGCAAATCGACGCAGGCTTCCTGCTGGTATCTGAATATCCGACTTGGTTGGCCAACATTGTTCCGGTGCCGAAGAAGGATGGCAGGATCCGGGTGTGTGTAGACTTCAGGGATTTGAACAGAGCTAGTCCGAAGGACGACTTCCCCTTACCGCACATCGATGAGTTGGTAGATTTCACAGCAGGGCACGCTTTGCTCTCATTTATGGATGGCTTCTCAGGTTACAACCAGATAGTAATGGCACCAGAAGATAGGGAAAAGACTGCATTCACCACCCCGTGGGGGACATACTGCTACCGGGTAATGCCGTTTGGGTTGAAGAACGCTGGAGCTACTTATCAACGGGCCGCGACCACAATACTACATGATATGATCCACAAAGAGGTTGAGGTGTATGTGGACGACATGATTGTCAAGTCCAAGGAAAGAGAGGGCCACTACACCGCCTTGCATAAGTTTTTCCAAAGGATCAGGGAATTCCGGTTGCGGCTAAACCCTCAGAAATGTACATTTGGTGTTACAACGGGAAAAGCTGGGGTTTCTGATTACACAAAAGGCATCGAGGTCGATCCTTCCAAATCAAGGCCATCTTAGAAATGCCACCACCAAGGACTGAAAAGGAGGTGCGAGGCTTTCTCTGGGTAAAGTGCAATTCATAAGACGGTTTATTTCAAAATTAACCTTGACTTGTGAACCACTTTTTGGTCTCCTCCTGAAGAAAGGAAAGAAGTTCCAATGGGACGGCCGATGTCAAGCTGCATTTGAACAGATCAAAGAATATCTACAGAACCCACCCGTTTTTATCCGCCACCAAAGAACCGGAAACCGTTGATTTGTATCTGTCAGTGACTGAAACTACAATGGGCTGCATGCTTGCACAAGAATCAAAGATAAGGTGGAGAAAGCCATCTACTATTTCAGCAAAAGATGCTGGAGTATGAAACCCGATATACACCGCTGGAAAAGGCTTGCTTAGCTTTGGTATGGGCTACCAGAAGCTGCGGCACTACCTGTTAGCTCACTCTGTAATGTTGGTTTCACGACTTGATCCCCATCAAATATCTTTTTCGAGAAACCAGCACTTACAGGTAGGCTAGCTCGTTGGTTGCTGTTGCTCTCGAATTTGATCTCACGTACGTGACACGCAAGTCAGTGAAAGGAAGAGCAGTGGCAGAGTTCCTTGCCGACCACCCCGTTTGAGGGGGATGAAGCAGTTGAGTACCTGTTCCCGGATGAATCAATCTGCATATCGACGATAAACTTGGACGATGTACTTTGACGGAGCGTCAAATCAACATGGGTATGGGATAGGAGTGTTGCTGATAGCACCCGACAATTCCCGTATCCCTCTAGCCTTCAAACTCCGATTCAAAGTCTCGAACAATGAAGCAGAATACGAGGCATGTATTGCTGGTCTAGAAGCAGCCCTGGAACTAGGGGCAAGACGGTTGGACGTCATTGGGGATTCGAACCTTGTTGTGTCTCAAGCTAAAGGAGACTGGAAAGTGAAAGAGGAAAAGATGATGATGTATCACCAAACCTTGGATTTGCTGATTCCTCGGTTTGAGAAGCTAAGTTTTACTCATCTACTAAGAGAGAACAACAGGTTCGCAGATTCTTTAGCAACTCTATCTTCTATGATAGACATCCCGTGTGGAGTCCGATGCGTCCAGTCATCATCGACCAGAAATTTGCACCTGCCTATGAGTCGATTGCAGCCATAGATGAAGTTCAGGACGAACACCCCTGGTATTACGACATCTGGAACTTCTTGGAGAAAGAAGCATACCCGCCAGGGGTAAATGCCAAAGACAAAGGGCAATCAGGAGAATGGCAGTTCAGTTCATCATCTGCGGGGTAAACTGTATAAAAAGGGTCATCTGGGAATGCATAAACTGTGCGTTGATGCCGAAGAGTCAAAGCGTCTGATGGAAGCCATCCACGGGGGAGAATGTGGTGCACACATGAATGGGGTAATGTTGGCACGGAAGATTCTCAGACAGGGTTATTACTGGTCCACCATGGAGGAGGATTGTATTAGTTTCGTCCGGCGATGTCACAAATGTCAGATTCATGCAAATCGCATGAACATCCCGCCGTCAAAGCTGTACAACATGACTTCGCCATGGCCGTTTTCTGTCTGGGGAATTGATGTGATCGGAGCAGTTACGCCGAAGGGGTCGAATGGGCATGAGTTCATCTTGGTAGCGATAGATTATTTCACAAAATGGGTTGAGGCCCAATCTTATGCGGTGTTGAAGGCTTCGCACGTCGCAAAATTTATCAGAAACAACATCATCTGTCGCTACGGGGTCCCAAATGAAATCGTTTCAGACAATGGTTCCCACTTCAAGAAGGAGGTGATTGATTTGTTGGAGAAATACAATGTGGCTTTTCATAAGTCGTCTACCTACCGGCCGCAACTAATGGAGCAGTTGAGGCCGCCAACAAGAATATCAAGCGCATACTACAGAAGATGGTGGAAACCTACCGGGACTGGCCAGATAAGCTGCCGTTTGCTCTGTGGGGCTACCGGACTTCAATCAGAACTTCTACTGGGGCGACTCCGTACTCCTTGGTTTATGGGATGGAGGCCGTTCTACCTATTGAGATTGAGGTTCCGTCATTACGAGTATTGGCTGAGTGCCAGATAGCCGAAGCGGATTGGCAGCAGAGCAGATTCGAGGAACTCATGCTTTTCGATGAAAGAAGGCTGAAAGCACTGTACCATATCCAAGGTTATCAACGCAGAATTGCCCGGGCTTTCAACAAGAAGGTTAAGTCCAGGAATTTAAAGAAGGAGATTTGGTGCTCAAAGACAACCGAGCTCCCATCCACGACCCAAGGGGCAAGTTCAGACCTAATTGGACTGGTCCCTACATCATCAAGTCAATCTGGTCTGGTGGAGCTGTGGTTCTGATGGATCTAGATGGTTTAGAGTTTTCCCAACCGATCAACATGGACAAGTTGAAGAAATACTACCCCTGAGAGGCTCGCTAGGCCGAAAACCCGAAAGGGCGACCTAGGCAAAACTCAGAGCACAGAAAATTTGAAATTATAAAAACTGAGCTCGCAAGGTTGAAAACCCGCAAAGGCGGCCTTGGCAAAAGTTAGAGCGCAAAAGGAGAGTGAAAATACCCGAGCGAAACCTAAGCCTGAACTACGTAAGGCTTGATTCCCATCTTTGGGATACGTAGGCAGCTTCATCCTGAAGTTTAGCCACAATCTTTTCCCCGATCAACGTTGTCCATTTGATCATCTCAGTCATCTCTATTCATCAGCATTTATCGTGATCTCCGGTACAGTGCTATTCAGACTAGGGGCAACTTTCCGTTGCAATGAAGTGTTGCGGCACCATCCAGACTGGGGCAACTTTCCGTTGCCACTATGCCGCGGTACTATTCAGACAGGGGCAACTTTCCAGTTGCTAGGATCCGGGGTTGTGCATCTCAGTGACAGATCTCAGGCGTGTCCAGTTCTGATCCATATCGAAAATAGTTTTGAAAGTTTTAATAAAAGTTGACTTTGCTTAAAATTAATCTTTTTCAACTAAGACCATTTTTGGACCAAAGCGGAGAATTTTCAGTACCACAACCTTCAATTTCATTGATTTCAAAACAGAGTTCTCTTCTCTCTTGCTCTTGCATACATTGAAGTTGCTTTTTATTACACTCAGGAAAGAAAACTTGAAAGTACTAGTAAAGCAATAAATCCGGGCATAGTCAAGTCAGGTGTCCCTGCGCCCCCGCCAGAGCTAGTTGAAGCCTCTGATGCCAACCTAGGCCCAACCTGTGCTTCTTCGTTGAGCCAATCCCAACACTCGTCAGACAAAGTGCAACTAAAAGTGGGAGCAGGAGCCAGGAGCTCTCTATTTCCCCATGCTGCGGCCTGCCGAGCCAGCTGTGCGCCTCGACTGGAAATGTAGCCGGATACTCTATCCCTCTGGTGGGCAAGTCTGATCATGGCCAAACTGGCGCAGAATACGGAATGGGAAATAGAATACGCAGTGAGTCAAGCCGATCAATCGAATCCCGACCTGCCGAGACATGCTGTAGCTCATTGCCGGGAATTGAGCCAAGGGCAGCGCCACGCAATGCGATCTGCCGACAAATTGCACATCCATTCAAACCACCATCCCTCATCAAGGGCGTCGACTAAGCGTTGTCGAAAGAAATAGCCGCGGGCTGAGTAAGCAGGCAAGAGTCCACAACTTGCAATTTATCCATCAACCATATCTGGGGAGGATGAAAAACGAGAGAATAAAGAATAGAGAGATGTACGATGAGAGAAAAGTAAGATGAGGGTTTTGTGAGAAAAAACCGAGCCTGAGGGCCGAGTGATGTGAGCAAATACATATGTGAGATCGGGTGGAAACATTACCTGCAGCAGTAGTGGACTCCCTGCAAATCTAGTTGTCTCCCGACAGTAGAAAGCATCCAAGCCCATCAGTGTCTCCGCCAATGTCATGGCGATGCAACTCTTCCTTCTTTCAAGCCTTGGGCCACTTCAATCAGACGGACGCTGGATCCTCCAAAGCTCGAGGCAAACAGAAAATGAGATAACATGCATAAACAGAGGGCGTGTGTCGCCGGAAGCCTTGCCAATGATGGTCGCTGCGGTCACCAGCATCGGAGAACCGGTAAATCAGGCTTGGGATATCCAACATTCCGTTACAAATCAGGGATCGAGCATCATGTGCGTTGAGTCCGCACATCCGCCCTAGGGTTTGGGCATAGCCAAATTGAGTTGGGGCAAGATTTCCTCACCTCGCTCGGATTCTATCAAAACTTGAAAATCTTCAAAAGTGGGACATACCTCTTGCCCTCCGAAGCTGAAGACGTGCGTCACTGGTTTCCAAATCTCACCGCGGCATAGAGGAAAGGAAGATGCAGTGAAGTCCGGCCCAGCGTGAATAGTGCATTCAAGCCGAAACCCCGGAAGTTCAACTTTTCCGAGCCATCTAAAGAAGAGATCCAAGATGTGAGATTTTCTACGAGAAATGCCTCCATTTTTGTGCAAAGCAGTGATGAAATGAAAGAGTTCCAAAGTTGGAGCTTTATAGGGGGGTAAAACACTATTCGAGGACAAGTGTCAAAATTCTGAGAGTTGCAGGAAAGGTGGCCGGCCGGCCATCTATTCTAGCAGGCCGGCCATCTTTGTTTCAAAAACTGGCCGGCCGGCCACCCTTCAGTCCCCAGATGCAAAATGTGGCCGGCCATGCATTGGTCCTGTTTTGCCCTCCGGAAGGAAGTTTGAGGCATTTCTGTGCATCAAGGATGTCGAAGGCCTCCATTTCTCTCAGTTTCGGATGCGTTCCATCATCCAGATTGTCCGTCCGAAGTACGCTTTGTTGTATTTTGCTTATCGAGTTGTTGCTTTGTTTATCGAGTTGTAAGTTTTGTCGAGCTGTCGCATTTTGTGTTTTGAGTTATTACCTTTTGTTTATGCAATTTTGTTATGTCTTGTTTATCGAGTCGTTAACATTGTTGTATTTTGCTTATCGAGTTGTAAACTTGCTAAGATTCTGTTATTTCTTAGTGAGTCGAGTTGTTTGATTTGTTGCGTCGGTTCATTACCTGACCCGGTAAATACACAAGGCACATTCCAATTCAATTCCATTTTTGTGCTAAATGATGCGATGCGATGCTAAGAGTTTCAAATACAAACACCTTTTCAAAAGCTGTTTCATTCCATCATGTTTGCAACAAAAAAAGGTACAAGTTTTACAGAAAAATAAAACTATCTAACAATGTGCAAAGTGCTACAAACTACTAGCAAAAAGTAAAATAAAGCAGGAAATAACATCAATATCCTCGGAGCGGAAATGAGGGCCCCCCTCATCCTCTTCTGCGGGACAACCTCTGCACCATCATCACCATCCGGGTCGGAGCTGTCATCCTCAGGATCCCCCTCAGCCTCGCCTCCACTCCCAAACCAAGACCGGAGCCCCCCCTCCTCAGCAGATGTCTCTGACTCACGATCTGGGACCTCTTCTTCCTCTCTCCTCATCAGGCTCTGCCTCTATAACATGTGCCCTACGTCTGCGAGACGACCCCTCCTCCTCGAGCTCCTCGGAAAGGCCTGGATGGCCCTGCTCCCTGAGAAGGCTTGGATGGCCCAGCTCCTCGAAAGGGCCCAGATGGCCCAGCACCTCGACCTCTCTGAGAAGGCCCGGGTGGCCCGGCCCGCGGCGGTGCGTATACAGGAGGCCTGAAAGTGAAGAGTTCAATACATCAGTTCAAATATGAAAAGCAGAATGTTCGCGAGTGGGGTGTGTGTCAGATGTGCCCTACACAGCCTATCAATACAGCAGAATGTTCAAAACCAGCATGTCATCAGAAATATGCTAAATACAGGAAAGATGGACGTACCTGCACGCCCATAATGGCCAGCTGTGCCTCCCTCCGTAGGATCATGCCCTCGAATGTGGCCAGCATCCCAAGCATCTTATCCATGTACTCAATTGGAGGCTACGGGTACAAATGCAAAACTATCAGTAAATGAATGAATGTCCAAATATTCGACTGATAAATCAAAGCTGTAAAACATACCGGTGGTGAATCAGGGTCTCTGACATATCTGTGGTCAGGAAGAGGAGGCTCTAGCGAGACCTGGTAAGGAGCCCCGAATCGCCAACTCGTCAACTCGGTCGGCATGTCTGGCCACCCAGGATGATGAAGAGTCGGAGGGATCGGGGAATCGACCCACCCCCACCTCGAGACGTACCAGCCCTGCTGGAGGAGGGGATATCCGTAGCACGAGCCTGCTCGAAGATGGTACATCGGCAGGCCTCAGTGGCGGAGCACGCACTCCCGTCAAGGGAGGCATCAGATATGTATGACGATAAGTGGCTAGTCCCCGTCTGTGAGATGTAGCAAAGCATCGGTGCCCTGCATAGCACTAACGACCTCCTGGGTAGAGAGTCTATCAGCAGTCCGCATAGTGGCTGAGGTGCGGCAGGAGGGTCTTGAGAAACGTACCCCCATACCTGACGCAAAACAAAAAACGTTCCCCCAGGAACCATGCCCTACCAACCGCCCCTCGAGCAGGATCCTGTATTGGGAAGTGCCCGATCCTAACCCTAGCTGAGAAAAGTAGATGCGGAATGTAAATACAAAGGCTGAGGGCAATAACATAATGTAGAGTGCGCCGTGTGTGCAATGAACAAGTAATGAGGAGCAGAAATGTAAATCAAGAGGACAGAACGTACCTCCCAGGCTCTCCAATAGCCGCCGAGTAAGTCTTCCAGCCCGCGAGAGGCCGCGCTCATATAGCAATAGAGGGTAGCCAGGCCGGCGCCACCCCAGTCGTACCGACTGACCTGTGATAGGTCCACTAGGGCACTCAAAAGATACAACCCGACAGTGTTCCCCCTATCAGCAAACAGAGTGGTACCAAAGAGGAACATAAGGAAACCGCGGGTGTACTGCTCAACCTCCTCAGGAGACTCGGGCTCCATCTCCGGCCTCCGAAAACGGGAAGAGAACCAGGTGTACCGGACTCTCCCAGAAGCTCTGTCCACAGGCGGGCGGGCCCCCAACAGATGTACCCAAGCGGCCTCCTATTCGCCCATATCCTCGTCATAAGGAATGGGCCAACCTCCTATGTCCAGACCGGTAAGTACGGCAAAATCTAGCAAGGTCATGGTCAAATCCCCGGTGGCAGAAAAATGGAAGGAATTGGTGGTGTCCCACCATCTCTCCACCAAAGCGGCTAACAGTGTCCTACTGGCAAGACAATGTGATAACCCCATGCAGAAGGCCCCGAACCCTGCTAAATCAACCAAATCCTGGACAGCCTCCGGGAGCTCGGTATACCACTCTCTCGCAGCAGTGGAGCCGTATCCTCGTACGGTACGAGAGCCAACCTGAATTCAGAATGAATGCATGTGTCAGTATGAAATGAATGAGCTGTGTGCAAATGAAATGAATGAGCTGTGTGCAAATGAAATGAATGAGCTGTGTGCAAGCGCAAGTAAATAAGCTGTGTTCGATATCAAAATTTGGGCTGCGTGTTCATCTCAAATGTCTGGACTGTGTGTTCAGAAAATCAGAGTTTGGGACTGAGCGTTCTACTCTCAATCAGTGTTCTGGGCTGTGTGTTCAGAAAATCAGTGTTTGGACTGTGTGTTCAGAAAATCAGAGTTAGGGCTGTGTGTTCTACTCTCAATCAGAGTGTGTGCCGTGTGTTCACCATCAACTTGGACTGTGTGTTCAGAAAATCAGAGTTAGGGCTGTGTGTTCTACTCTCAATCAGTGTGTACTGTGTGTTCACCATCAACTTGGACTGTGTGTTCAGAAAATCAGAGTTAGGGCTGTGTGTTCTACTCTCAATCAGAGTGTAGGCTGTGTGTTCACCATCAACTTGGACTGTGTGTTCAGAAAATCAGAGTTAGGGCTGTGTGTTCTACTCTCAATCAGTGTGTACCGTGTGTTCACCATTAACTAGAACTGTGTGTTCAGAAAATCAGAGTTTGAAACTGTGTGTTCTACTCTTAGTCAGTGTGTGCTGTGTGTTCACCTTCAAATTCGGGCTGTGTGTTCAACAAATCAGTGTTTGAGCCGTGTGTTCAATTCTTAACTAATGTGTACCGTGCGTTCACAATCAATCGATGAGCCTAGTGTTCAAAAATTCAAGTGTTTAAACCACATGTTCAGGATGCAAGCAAAACACTATGTCATAGGCTAAACTGTGTGTTCAAGCATGGCAAAGGTATGAAATGCACGAAAAATACAGAAAATGACGTAAAATACCTCTCGTGCCTCGTAAGAGAGGTGATGCTCTGGCTCTCGCAGAAGTAGATCTTCGGGTGCCCGATCGTTGAAGTCAGTAAAATGACAAAAAATGGCCCGCGGAAGGATGTGTATCGACGGGGCGTATCTCTCGGGAATAAAGGGTCGAACTATTGGGGGTAGCATCATGATATCGAAATCATCCCCGGCACCTGGAGGACCTCCACCATGAGGGAAATTACCCGCCATTTCGAAAGATCTGCAAAAGGAGCAAAAATGAGCAAAAATGAGCCAAAATTGGAAAAAGTCAACAAAAGTCAACTCTCGGGAAATGGAAAAGTCAACAAAAGTCAACTCCCGGGAAAATCTTCCAAATATTGAGACAAACTTACCTCAAGTGGTGAAAATGAGAAAAGAAGCCCCGAAATCAAAATTAATCGGTCCAAAGTGCTTAAAATCGAATGTTTTTGCGAAAACAACTTGCGTGGGAGGCTGAAAAGCGCGTATAAAGTGCAGATCTGAAGAAAAAAATGGTTTGGGAGGCAAGAGGAGAAGTTTTCGCAGCTGTGGGTGTGAGCTCGAAGTGAATGGATGAAAGAATATAAAAAAAATGAGGTGAAAAGACAAAGTTGCCCCCGGATTTGGGCAGGTGGCCGGCCGGCCACCTTTTCTAGCTGGCCGGCAGCCTCCCCTTGGGCAAATAACTGGCCGGCCATGTCCCGCACATGCTCACCTAGCTCTCTGCAAAGTTTGAGGAAGATTGGAGTTCCCGGGACCTGAAAAAGTTCAAGAAAAGTGTACTTTCTGGCGCGAAATTGCTCCGTCGGAACTTCAGCTGCAATTTCTGACATGTGTCTCATCATTACTCATCAAAATCAGAGTGTATCCTTTTCAAGCATGTTGTAACCTCTCCGGGAGGTGAACCAGAGGCCGCAGTCGAGTCGCCTTCACCGAAATGCGCGTTTCCTTACTCGTTGTTTCGCAACAAACGGGCACCCTGATTTATGCTCGTTTTGCATTGTTGTGCACATAACTTGCATTCTCATGAGCATTTTACATCGCCATGCATGGTTTCTTGGTGTACCATACCTCTGTGCTCGAGCATGCATTGCCACGCACGTTCCTTTCTTGCATTGTGATACATTTACTCGCCGACACTGCGTATGTCAAACTTTAGGAGTTAGCCCGGGCACGGGAAACGAGGCGCATTTCGTACTCCAAGTAACGGAATGTGTCTCAATTCCCAAGTCACCGACGCTCCGGATTACCCATGATGGAGTTAGGTTTTGTTGTAGCATTCATATGCATTCATCCTATATTGAGTTGTGCAAATCGGCTCCTCAGCCATCATGCATCGATATGCGTGATTGGTGGCACGAGGATCGAGGCATGCATATATTTGTGAAATACATTGCTATGCCCCTTTCCTGCTCTCTGTTGCAGCAAAATGAAGAATCAGCAAATTTTCGGGACTTGGCACGCATTTCAAGAAAAGGTGTAAACAGAGGCTAATTGGGGCATCCCAGTGGATTTCCGCGCAAGGCAACCCGGATATGCATCATTCATCATCTGAAGAAGAGTCAAGGCAGTCCCTAGCTTGCATGCCAGTTTATTGTTTTCTTAGTTAATTTGGTAATTAATTAGGATTTTTGTACTATTCATTTTGGACTGTATTATTTATTCGGATTATTCTTTCATTCGGGACTGTATTATTTATTCGGACCCTCTGCACGAGGGCATGATTGTAATAAGTGTGGGTGAGTGTGATGTATGTCTTCCAATCCCACGTCTTTCTTCCCTTTTATTTACCCGCTTATGATGGTTAGATATAGGGCATATTTCGATTAGCATACAGTATGACAGCATGTTTGCATCATTCATCTGTTTTGCATGCACCAGGCTCGGCGCATCATACAAACTGCATTTGTATTTCAATTCCAAATTGAATACGTGTTAGTTGTAGCATTCCACATGCCATGTTTAGAATAGCCGAGCCTGCTATAGTTGCATCTTTGCATGTGTTGCATTAGGCAATTCTATGTTTAAGATCATGCATAATTTCTAATGAGCTTCTGTTTTGGCTTGGAGTACTCGGTGAGTTTTATGCTTTAGCATCCTTGCATGCGTGTGAGTGTCGCCATGAATAGCATGCTCACCATGAGGCTAACTGCTTATGTGATATAACTGCCTTGAATGCCTGTGGGTGGAGGTTGAGTTATTTAAAGTGGAACAATTCATCAAATGTTTGTTTTAAGCCCACTAGATAGTGGCAAAATCATGTTTTCTAAGCCCACTAGATAGTGGCAAAATCATCTTTTCTAAGCCCACCTGAGGGTGGCAAAATCTGCATTTTAAGCCTACCTGCGGGTAGCAAACCATTTTTCAAACAAACAAATATGAAGTGTTTTGTTCCAATTCAGGCGACTCAGTCTATACTTGTATGCTGTACGCATCACATAGTAACCTAGGCTAATAACCGGAATAAGAACTTACAATGTTTTCAAAATAAGATATCATGGTTAGTAGAGGCCGGTCTTTGACCGGGCGAGCGGGGGTGCTCACGAAGTGACCTTCCCCAATCGTACCCAAGTTCCCGAGCCGAGGCAACTTTGGTGATGACGGACACGTGGCCTTTGGCACCGAGTCAGGGTTTCCTAAATTTCCCATAAAAAACATTTAGGTGGCGACTCTGTATCTGGCGAAGCAGTCCATGTTTGGCACTTCTTTCAAAAAATCTGTTTTCAAAACGATTTGCCGAATTTGGACTCTTGGGTTCAAGATTAAGAACCGTGACATTTGAGTCCTTCGAACTGTAGTGACCCAATATCGAACCAGAACGGGGGGGACTTGCAATCCTTTCGCCCGGGATGCGTTCGGGGACGTCTACATGCATGTACAAAATCCTTTTCCAAAACATGAATTTAAGAGTCAACGCATGATGGATGAAGCATGCAAATACAAATTAGCTCACAATTCAACATGGATGCTAGAATACAACCTCAATATGGCAAAACTTAACATTGAGGATTGAATTCATACCTAGAAGCTTCAAACACACCAAGTCTAGCACAATGTCGAGCAATTCAAGCTATATTTTTAAGTTCACCTTCAATCTCTACACTCTCTCTTTCTCTCTCTATCTCTCTCTCTTTGTCTCTCTCTATAATGTTGTCTCATATTTTTGCTCACGAATGAAGAGAAAGGTGAGCTCAAATGAGCTTATGGCTCATTTATATATATATATAGCTATACTAGCTTATTACAATAATTAGAACATTAGACCAATTAAACACAACTTAATTAATTAATTAATCTGAATCAATTTTTGATCAAACTTGCCATAAGGTTCTAAAAATTCCAATTAGTCTAACATGTACTCAATTTTGGTTTCTGGCGCCATTAAGGCCTTCAATTTTAGATTCAGAGCTGAAATCACAATAGATTTTATCCTACAATCAATAGATAATAAATCAAATAGCATGCAAAATACACAATGAACATATAATTTTATTTTAACCTCTTAATTAACATCCTCAATTACCGATTAAGAGTAGATTACGAATTGGGGTCATTACACTTGGTCATCATATTAGATGGATTCTTGTTCGTGTGAATTTTCACTAGTTTTATTAACTACTTTTCCATCACTTATGATATCCAATGATACCGGACATCAATGTGCTTTGCACGGGAACGGTACATGAAATTCTTGCTCAGATCTATTGCGCTTTATCACAATGTATCTTGTACTCCTCTTACTGTAGACCCAATTTTTGAAGAAACTACTTCAACCACAACATTTCTTTTTTGGCATTTGCGGTAGTAATGTACTTTGCCACTGTTGTAGATAAAGCAATAGACTTTTGTAGTTTGGATTTCCATGAAACAGCTCCCTCCGCAAAGGTGAACAGAAAATCTTGATGTAGATTTTCTACCATCAAGATTACCCACCATATCAGCATCTATAAAATCCTCCAAAATTGGTTCAGCTCCCCCAAAACATAGACACATCTTTGAAGTTCTTTTCAATTACTGAAGAATCTATTTGACCACCTCCTAATGCTCCTTTCCTGGATTGGCAAGGAATCGGCTCACAACAGCAACTGCGTGAACTATATCTGGTCAGGTACATACCATTGCACACATCAAACTTTCCACTGCGAAAGAATAGGGGATTGCCTCCATTTCTTTCCCCTCAGAGTTGGTCGTGGGACACAAATGCTTTGTTACCTTGAAATGGTTGGCCAATGGTGTGTTGACTGGCTTGGCATCCTTCATGTTGAACCTTTTAATCACCCGTTCAACATATTTCTCCTGTGACAGCCATATCTTCTTGGCTTTCCTGTCACGAACAATTTTCATGCCCAAAATTTGTTGTGCTGGGCCTAAATTCTTCATGTCAAAATATTACAAGTCCTTTTTCAATTTGTTGATCATAGCAATATCCTTTTCGATGATCATTATATCATCGACATACAATAGTAGGATAATGAAGTTTCCATTTGAAAACCTTCAAAAGTATACACATTGGTCTGCTATAGTTCTCTTGTACTTATAATCCACTATGAATGAATCAAACTTCTTGTACTATTGTCTCGACGCCTGTTTCAGGCCATAGAGACTCTTCTTCAGTTTGCAGACTAGATTTTCTTTTCCTTTAACTTCAAATCCTTTTGGCTGCTCCATGTAGATCTTTTTCTCCAAATCACCATGGAAAAAAATAGTCTTGACATCCATTTGTTCTAGCTCTATATTTGATTGAGCAACTAATGCCAAAACTACTCGAATGAAAGTCATCTTCACAACTGTAGAGAAGATCTCATCAAAGTCAATTCTCTTCTTCTGCCCAAAACCTTTGATAACCAAGCGAACTTTATACTAAAGTAGTTTCTTGCTGCCATCTTTCTTCAACTTGTACTCTTATTTGTTCTTCAAAGCTTTCCTGCCTCTTGGAAGTGGAATAGACTCATAAGTGTGGTTCTTTTGCAAAGAACTTATCTCCTTCTTCATGGCTTACATCTAGCAGTCTTTCTCTGTATGGCTCTTCGCTTTTAAAAAACTCTCGGGCTCCCCCTCATCAGTAGTCAGAATATACTTCCGGGTCTTCATCTCTTTTCTTCTAATACTCAATTTCTGGCATAGGATCCTGCAACTCTGGCACTTCTGGTTGCACTTCTTCGTATCTAGCATTTTGTGAGGGTTCTAGAAATGGAAACAAGTCTGGAGTGATGACGACACTAGACCTTGTAAACTTCTTAAAATCTGCTACTGTTTAGTCTTCTTAGAATACAACATCTCTGCTCCTAAACATCTTCTTGTTCACTGGGTCCCACAACTTGTACCCAAATGTTGCATCTAAATAGCCTACAAATATGTATGGAGTGGACTTGTCATCAAGCTTCTGTCTATTTTCCTTGGAGATGTGTGCAAATGACTTTTACCTAAAGACTCTCAAGTGAGAATATGATACTTTTCTTTTAGACTAGACCTTTTCAGGTATCGTAAATTCAGCGGGACTGAAGGCGACCTAATGATAAGATAACAGGTTGTATGGGTGGCTTAAGCCCAAAATGACTTTGGCAACTTTATCATTCTGAGCATGCATCTGACTCTCTCCACAATAGTGCGATTTATCCTCTCTGCCATACCATTGTGTTGTAGGGTTCTGGGAACTATTGTCTCATGCCGGATACCTCTACTGAGATAGAATGCTTCAAAAACATTAAAAGTGTACTTGCCACCATTGTCTGTGCAAAGACACTTCAACTTCTTCTCAATCTCTTTTTCCATCATTACATGGAACTCTTGAAAATATTAGAATACTTCATCCTTTGTCTTCAAGAAATGCACCCATAACTTTCTTGATGCATCATCAATAAAAGTCAAAAAATACTTACAGCCGCCAAGTGACTCCACTTCGATGGGGCCACAAACATCTGAGTAGACCATATTGAGCACTTTTGATTTCCTCTTGCTCATTGAACTTAAGGTTACTCAATGTTACTTACCATACAGGGAATGATCACACGGTTTAAGGGCACTATCCTTGGACAAGTGTATCCTGGATTGCTTTGCCAATAGATACAATCTCTTCTCACTCATGTGAGCCAATCTTCTGTGCCATAAGTCTGGTGACTTTTTGTCTTCTACTGCATTGAGACTCCCTGGACAAATCTTCGTTTGAGTCTTGTATAGTGTGGAAGACATTTCTCTTTTGACGATTGTTAAAGCTCCTCTTATTAGCTTCCAATGGCCATTATTGAATGTACTTATATAGCCTTGTTGGTCTAGGGAACTTTTGGAGATAAGATTAAGGCGCAAATCTAGAACATGCCTTACATCTTTGAGAACCAGCTTGTATCCGACATTAGTCTAAATGCTAATGTCTCCAATATCCACAATCTTTGAATAGCTAGAATTTCCCATTTGAACAGTGCCAAAATCTCCAGCGTTGTATGAGCTAAAGAGTTTTCTATAAGAGGTGGCATGATAGGATGCAACTATGTCTACTACCTACTCTGTGTAGTTGTTATCAATCATATGAAGGCATTCCTCCTATTCACCAACTGCAAGAAGTATCTCATCAGTTGTTGTGGCTGTAGTGTTCTCATCTCCCTTTGATTTGTTGCTTTGGCCTTTATCTTTTTGGCTTGGGCAGTTTCTTTTTATGTGGCCCTCTTGGCCACAGTGAAAGTAAGTAAAGCTGGAGTTTCCTTAACCATTGTTATCTCTGTATTTACTCCTATTATTCCATATGCTTCTACTTTTGCACCTTCCTCTGCTCTTTCCGCTATCTTTGTCTCTGCCTCGGCCTCGACCTCTGCCTCTGTCTCTGCCTTCTATGACAAGAGCATGGGTTTGATTACCCTACACGTCTTTCTTCCTTGTCTCTTCACTGTATAAGGCATCCGTGACCTTGCTCATTGTTAGCTTCCCTTCTGGTGTAAAGTTGTTTAGAGAAACCACCAATGTCTCTCAACTGTCCAGTAAGGAACTGAGTAGTAGTACGGCTTGCATTTCATCATCCAGAGGCATTTTGATGATTACAAGCTGATTCACTAATTTTTTGAATTCACTGGTGTGTTCGGCAACAGACACACCATTCTCTAACTTCAGATTTACAAGCCTTCTCATCACCAAGGCTTTGTTCCGAGCGGTCTTTGACTGATATATGTCTTCTAACATTCTCCAGAGAGCATAAGCATCTGTCTCCTGGGAGATATGGTGGAACACACTGTGGTTAATCCATTGTCTAATTTGACTAATAGTTTTTCGATTCTTTTTCTTCCAGTCTACATGCTTCTCTCCTGCCAGTTTGGCTCATTCAAGCTCAATAGGGTCAAATAGATCTCTGCAATATAGGATGTCTTAAATCTGCAACTTCCAGATTACATAATTGGAAATAGTCAACTTTATCATCCATTCTAAAGTTGAAGTAGATTTCTCCATTGTCTTCTTTCTTTTTATAAAACACTTTGAATCAAAAATCTGACCATACGGATGTGTCTAGAATATTCCAAATAGTTGGAAACCACTATTGGATCGTCAAAATCCAACTCAGAATCGCTCAGATCTAGCGAAAACAATCTCGACTATTCGGATTAGAGGTTGCAACTTAGCCGCGCAACACTAGATAGTTACTCTGCGGCTTCTAGTTGGGTCAGGTCAGCTCGACTGGTTTGTACTGCTGACTTGTTGGCCACGTGACACTGACAGGTGCTGACGTGGCACTGACATGACTGGATTGATTGCTGACGCATGGCAGCTCCTAGGTACGACACGTGGCGGATAACGTCACCCAGACCACGGACATGGTCACATATATCGCGGGCGCGACCTATGACTAGACTTCATGCGCCGATCTTTAGGTGGTGCATGAGGGTGCGTACAGGGTCTTATCGGCCTTTGCTTTGTAGTTTCAGACTCCTCTCGATGAGACGTTCCTCCTAGTGTGCTCGAAACTTGATTTCAATAACTTCGAAATGTGACAAATTTTGAAAAACGCACTGTTTTTCTTCCACCGAGCTCTGATACCACTTATTAGGATCGGTGAACTTGTTTGGCACACCAACAAGCAATCACAAACAATAACACAAGAGATTTACGTGGTTCGGCAATTGCTTATGTCTATGGGTAGAGATTTCACTATAAAATTCCCGGAGGGAGATTACAGAACTCACACTCACTTCCTCTTTATAGAACTTTCACTCTCAGATTACAAAACACTCTCTACTATGCTGTGTTTGTGTTGTCTAATCTTCTCTTCTTTCTCTCCCTCTCTTATACATGCAAGGATGAAGAATAATACATCATGGTGGAGTCTCCCACCATTACACTTGTTTCCCACAAGTGTCTCCCACTCATCCTCAATAATGGAAGATGAGTTGTAAGTGAGTAGGAAAGTGCTTGGCCAGCCACTTCCCACCCCCTTAGTTGTATGAGTTGGATGATTCCAACAATAACCACTTTGCGCATTATGTAAAAAATTAAGTGTATATCCAATTTTTCTCCTTCCAAGCACACATTAATGTGTATTAATTAACCGTTGTTTTTATTTATTTATTGACCTCTCTTGTTAGCTAACAATGTATTATCTATTGAATTTACTTTAATAGCTAATTTTATCTTGAGGAATTATATGCAGGTGAAAGTTTAAGGGAAAAAAAATTACAAACATATGAGAGTGTAAGTGTGTCTATGGTGAGGTGTAAATGAAAGACTGTGGGGATATAAGTGTCATTTGCACCCCCTCCATGTATTGGTAATATTTTTTCTTAATTTTCACCTGCATGTAGTTTTCCCTTTTGTCTTTATTCTTCTCCTTGTACTCTCTCTATTCTTTATCTAAACATAGCTTTTATTCCTAACCACACCCCAATCCTTTTGTACCCTCAGCCAATTTCATCACTAACAAAAGTTCCAATTAGAAGTTCCCAAAAATAGAATCCCTACTTTTGAAGAAATTCATCACTTTCTATTAAAATTCAATGTGCACTCTATATATAAAAGCCTATTCCAATCTGTTACATGTTACAAAATCAATTGGAATTAATTATGACAATAGGTTATTTTGAAAAATAGATTAAAAGTTAATTTTTTAATTTTGTTTTTTGTTTTTGTTTTTGTTTTTATTTTTGTTTTTGTTTTTTTTAAAAACATACAAAAAGTAAAAAGGTAATATGTCTAAAAAAATAAAAAAGTGTACAAGCTGGCTTTTATTCTAACCACTTGCAATAAACTATACCTTAGACTAACTTAATTAGGGTGGAGGCACATGAGGCCCGGGAGTCACGCATCCCCCTCAACTTTTGGAAAATTATGTTTTTGCCTCTTGTGAAAAAAATTATTTTAATTTAAACCTTTCATGTAATGTTATGAAATTTTTATATCACTATTTTTTAAAACTTTTTTTTTAAAAAAATATATATTTAATTTGTTAATTTAAGTGTTTAATTACGTTAATTTTTTTTTATAAATTTTATATTAGAGAAATATTATATATCACTGATTTTTTATCACCTGTTATATGAATACTTATAATTAGTTCATTTGTTTATAAATAATTATTACATAATTAATAACAACTAATAATATATTGCCATGTGATTCAGTGATTCAAAGCGGTGAAAAAAAACAAAATATAGCAGCTCCTATATATTATTTATTCACCATTTCTTTTATTTCTTTCTCTATCCCTCTCTATATCTCTTTTTATGAGTGTATTTTTATATAATTTAATTGATTAATTTGAACTTATATTTAAATATAACTTTTGCATCACACTAATTTTTAGTTACTATCAAATAAAAATTAAATTATTAATTTTGTTAAAATTTTAATTTAATAATGCCCTTAAACACCGAACTTAACCATCTTTTCAAAACTTAATGCTAGAGATTATTCTGGAGCTTTGATCTTCAATTGAACAAGTTGTTGAATGAACTGAACCTAGGCTTTGCTGCTCTGCGTTGAGCTTTGTTGGTGTTACCTCATTTGCTTATTCTCATACTTCCCACAACATCATCGCTACCTCACGATTGGGTGGATAAATGGATAATGCAGACAAACAAGTGATGTGAATAAGTAAATAGATAAGTAACCCTCCTAGCACTATTGGTAGTATGTCGTCACCATCTCACGATTAGATGGACCTATAGATGGGTAATGTGGATATATAGATAGATAAATAGATATGAATAATATAATATTGTAAAATTATTTTTTTCTTTTGACTCAAAAAAAATAAAAATTTGATTTATGATCGAGTATCTTATATATTATATATATATATATGAGAGGGAGTTTTATGGCCTAATAATGGGCCGAGCTAGCTTGGGCCGGAGTCGAGAACTTTAGTCAATCAGATGTTGAATACGCGCTAGACCGAGATCTCAGTCCGGTCAGGTGGGGAACAACTCTAACCTGCCTGTCCGGTGGAGACGTGCATTTTGTTGAGTCGGATGTAATTTGTCCTCAGAAGATCAGGTTCGACCAGGCAGGAGCTCGGTTGTGACTTTGGAGCTCGATTGAGCCCACGTTCGGGATTGACTGACGAGGCAGCACGGTCCCAATGTAAGGGCATGGCACCACGTTGTGTATAGCTCGGTGAAAGATGCCACGTAGTATGATGAGACCGTGAGAAGAAGGTTCCGCCGTTCGCACGCGTCAATACCGTTTGGCAGTTTTGTTATTTGATGTTTGGCAGTATTTGCATCTACACGTGGAGGAATGTAAGAGGAGAACATATCCACGCGTCAGAAAGAGAACAAACAGAGAGGAGCGCGCATAAACTATATAAACGGTACTAAGCCTCCATGCACAGGTATGGAACATTTGGTTATCAGAGCTACCTATCTCTTTGTCTCTCTTTCTCTTCCTCTCTCTCTAAGTGTGCTAACTTAACCGTTGGACTCTTTTTCCGGCAGCACACCGCTGGGTAGCTCACCATCTTTTTGTTCTCAAGTTAAGCAACGTTACTTGAAGCTTGGACATGAGGAGTACAGAGAGCGTCAAATATTTCATCCCCATACAATATACACTACAACATTTTTTTAATTTAGTGACATTTGAAAGTGCCACAAAATTATTAGTTTAATGACATTTTTTAGTCTTGTGTCATTTTGAACAAATGCCATTTGTATCCGTGCCACGGTAGATACTAGTGCCATGGTAGATTCTTGCAAGTGCCACTACACCATCATGGCTAAAAACTTTCAATGACATTTTGATGTTATGGTAGATATTATTTGTGGCACTATCAAGCGCCATTAAAAAAAGAGTTGGTAACACATTCGTGACAATAATTCGTTGTAGAACAAGTTGATCCGCTCTTGCAAAGACTTGAACCGCCAACCTCTTGCACCATAAACCTTATACACCACACTCTTCCCACTACATCTCTATAGCACCACATGATTATATATGCAACATATATTATTTATATAGTACATATATCCATATTAATATAAAAGTATATGTATAAATATAATTATTTTATTGAACATAATTTATGTAAATAAACTATTTACTAGCAAAATAAAAAAAGACCACTTTTGGTGACTAAAAATATTTTTTAGTCGCCAATTTTATGCTTTTGGCTACTAATTATTTTTTAGTTGCTAAAAAACTTAACTTTTGCCGACCAAAATTGGATTTGGTCACCGAAGATGCACTTTCAGCTACCAAAATTTTGGTCGCCAAAAAATTTAATTCCCACTTTAGGATTTTGGTTCTCCTGTGCTAAAAATGACCACTTTTGGCGACTAAACTTATTTTTTAATCGCCAATTTTAGACTTTTGGCTACTAAAATTTTTTTAGTCGGTAAAACTCATATAATCAGCGACCAAACTTATTTTTAGTCGCCAATTGTAGATTTTTGGCTACTAAATTTTTTTAGTTGCCAAAAAACTTTACTTTGGGTTACTAAAAATTTTTTAGTCACTAAAACCCATATAATCAGCGACCAAACTTAGTTTTTGTCGCCAATTGTAAACTTTTGGCTACTAAAATTATTTAGTCGCCAAAAAGCTTTACTTTTGGTAACTAATGCTGTTTTGGTCGCTGAAAGTAAATTTTTTTTTGTCAAGAAATTTAGTCGCCGAATGTGCTTTTTCTTGTAGTGTATATTGAGTTTAATTTATTTATTTTTAATCATTTACTGCATTTTAAAAATTTAGAAAATATATTGGCATTTTCGTTTTTTCAAAAATGTCATTATAAGCTTGGAAAGTTTTTGGCTTAGTAGCATTTCTCAAAATGCTATAAAATATTTGTTTATAACACTTTTCACCTAAATGCCATAAAAAGTAATTTGCACTTACCTAGTGTCCTGACATTTTTTTAAAAATGCCATTGTGACTAAAGTTTAGTGGCATCTATTGGTAAATGTCACGAACATAATTTTTTGTGTCATTATTTTATAAAATGCCATAAAATTGATGTGTCATTTCTTTATTGAAATGCCACTAGAGCCTTATATATTTGTGGTTCTATGGCATTTTTCTAAAACATTTAATGCCAATTTTTATTTTTGTGGCATTTTCTAAAAACATGCCACTAGTGTAGTGTCACTAAAGTGTAAATTTGTTGTAGTGACATTTTTGTTGTAGTGAAGTGACACTTTTTTTAATTGAAATGCTACTAGAGCCTTGTATGTTTGTGGCTCTATGACATTTTTCTAAAAAATGCCACCAAATATTCTTTTTATGACATTTTTTAAGAACATGCTACTAGTATGGTTTGACTAAAATGTGTTTTTGTTGTAGTGATATATATATATTAAATTTTAAAAGTGAATGTAAAGATTATTAATTAAATTTTTGCTTATAATTTATAAAATAAAATAATTTAAATAAATTGAAAGTTTGTTTGATTTAGAAGAGAAGTTTATATATTTTTAAAATTATTTTGATTTTTTTTAATAGTGAGAATTTGTGTGAAATATGTATAACTTTAATTTATAATTTATTATATATAAAAAATGGGAAATTGTATGCCATATGCATTTTTTGGTAAGGTATGTTAGTAAATGTTATGTAATTTTTTTTGATAGAATTATAATAATTTGTGGTGTTATATATTTTTTTATCCAAACATTTTTTAATAAAAAAAATGTGTAATATTACCACAGAATGCACAATTTTATTTTTTATTCATAAATTATTATAACTTTATTAGTAGAAAAAATATATAATATTTATCATAAAAATATATAATATATCATAAAAAATATGCATATCACAGTACCCCTAAAAAAATAACTTAAATAATCCGAATTAAAAATTAATTAGGTACTATTTGACATGTACTAAAATAGAATATGTTATTTTAACACATTATTTTATTTAAATTACAATAATTTCATTTAGATCAAAACACCTTTTTATTATATTATTTCAAATTCAATCTATATTTCATAATTTTTCGTAAAAAGTAAAAAATTAAAAAAAAAACTAATTTAACCTATGTCTAATGATCTGGTTGCTTCTAACTTCTACTCTGTAATTTTATCCACCTTCAATTCAAACAGCAGCCGTGGCGTTGTCTCCTCGCTTTATCCAAAACCCTCTCTCTCTCTCTCTCGCGAGGATTCTCTCTGTTTCCTCGGCAGAAGCACCAAAAAAAATAAAGAAGTGTTAAAAAGCAGTTCAAAGTGATGGCTTCGAATGTAGTCATCCGGTATTGCTCTTCCATGGCTCTTTCTCGTTCGCCGTGAGTTTGGTTTCACATTCCCTTACTTCTTTTTCCAATCTCTTTCTCAAAATTTCCTTATCCAATACATATTT
The DNA here is from genome assembly GCA_030407325.1 of Camellia japonica. Lineage (NCBI taxonomy): Eukaryota > Viridiplantae > Streptophyta > Magnoliopsida > Ericales > Theaceae > Camellia > Camellia japonica. Next base: position 82,192,425 of record JAPPVO010000002.1, read on the forward strand.
TAAAGAATTCTGTGATGTTAATTATATTATACGTTTTACAATTGGAATTGAAAATCATTGATGTTATGCGATTGAGTGCGTTTTCAATTAGTACATAATTGCATGATCGCACTACATTACTACTTTTTCGTGTCACAACCTGACTTAGCATGATCTCTATATATAGTTATGTTCATTTGGTGGTCTCCTTTGTTCACAACAGCAACAAGTAATCAAATTATGACTAGGGTTGCTCTTTTTCAGTTCAGAATATTCAGGGATATTGTTTGAGAAACCCTAGCCTCTGTATACGGAACTTAGTTGGTATTTATTCACAGCCGATATGTTTATGCATTGTAACTGATTTGAGAAATAAAAGTTTCTTGGGTGTTTTTTGAAAAATCATGCACATCTTACCCGCTTTGTTCGCATTACACTGTACATGGTGGGCATTCCTGCTTTGGCCAATTGCGATCGGAGCTGTTGGTTGTGGAGGTCTAGACAAGAGATGGTCAAAGGGGTAAGAGCCACTTGTGAATGGAATCAAGTGTGCAACTTTTGTGGTACACGATTGTAGAGTCGAGCGCAAACTGAGTTGGGGTTTAAGTCACTGGTCTAATCTTGTAAGTTAACTCTTTGTCAAATGGATTACTCTCATTGGCAAGGTGACATGTAGTTTTTCCCATATAAATTGTTGTTCCTAGGTTTTCCACTTATATTGCTTGTGTCTTGATTTGATTTAATTTTTACTACTATATTGCGTGGATGTTATTGATTGGTATATCTTGATTTGGATAATTGAATTCTTAATGCATTGAATTAATTTTTAATTGGAAATAACTTACACAGTGGCCTATTCATCCCCTCTAGGCTGCCTTTCAATGGAAGGCTCAACTATTTGATTTCATGTTTAACAAATCTGCCACATGACAAGGAACTTGAAGGAGTTGTTTCTCAAGTCGCCACATCATTGATCTAGGACTATGCATTTTGAAAGCATCTCTGGACATGTTAAAATGCTAAAAATATGGATAGAACATGTAATGCAATTTCACAGAGAATTCAGATTATGGTTACTTATAGATATTATTGGTTCTGCGTTTTCTTTCTAACCATATGCATTCCATAATTGTTTCTTTCTTCAGAGGGTACAACGGATTGCTCTGTGTCAATCCATTTGTGGCAAATGGCAACATGTTGAATTTAGTCTCAACTAGTCTCTCTAGAAAATTGTGCTTTAGTTTCAAAGTTGATGGTAGAGCCAGAGCTGCACTGATATCTGGGGAAGGTGATTTCCTGTCTTATCCTAGCAGCAATACAATTTCAGGGCGTGGTATTGGCAACAAACAGGTAGGCCAACCCCCTGGAACTGAGCTACAACCCGATGCAGTAGCTTTTGGAACATTTGCTGCAGAAAAAACTCCAACAGGGAGTTTTTTGGCTGATGATGATGAATTTGACCTCGATAGTCCTACTGAAGGATTTTCTTCAATTCCAGAGGCCATTGAAGACATCCGTCAAGGCAAGGTTGGTTACCTCTTTGCCAATTAGTTTGTGGGACCACTTGGTTTGCTGCTTGATATATCACTGGTTTGAATGACCTTGCAGTTTGTAATTGTTGTTGATGATGAAGACAGAGAAAACGAAGGGGATTTTATAATGGCAGCATCACTGGTAAAACCTGAAGATATGGCCTTTATTGTGAAGCATGGAACTGGAATAGTTTGTGTCAGCATGAAAGGTGAAGACTTAGAGAGACTGCAACTTCCTCTAATGGTTTCACAAAAGGAGAATGATGAGAAACTTAGTACAGCTTTCACAGTGTCAGTGGTATGCGGTCTATTCCTCTTGATATAGTTCAACTGCTTTCAATACTTGTTTTTGAAGGTGCTAGGATTTAAGTGAAAAACTTACCTATTCCCAGGTTGTGCACATTAATCTTTATGGTACGAAATTTACTAGGACTTCGTTTGCAGATTGAATAGGCAAAATGACATAAATAATATTTTAGAATGTTGCATTTTCACCTTTCTTACTCTGGAGCTTCACAAGAAAAAAATATATATACGACTTTAAATATATATGGCTTGTACTACCTTGTTTTAATTTAACATCTGGAAGAAAAACAGGATCTTTATTGTTGTAGATTGATTATGAAACTAAGCTTTTATTATGAACTGAAGCATGATCTGCCAATAGCTTTTGGCATGAACAACCTTTTGCTCCCTTGTCCATCAGACCCGTTAAATCCTTTTATGTAATCTATGATGAGTGGGCATCTAATGGATGAAGTTTTCATGCCCATGCCAAAACTAAGGTGTTTTAGCACTTTCTTGTTCATACATAGGGCTGCGAATAAGCCAAGCCAAGCCGAGCCGAGCTGAGCGTTGTCGAGCTCGAGCTCGGCTCGGCTCGATAAGATTTTTTAAATATTATTTAAATAAAAAATATTATATATATATTGTTTAATATATAAATAATGTATTTATACTATTATTTTATATATTATTTAATATATAAATAATATATTTATTATATAATTTAAATAAAGATAAACGAGCCAAGCTTATTTGAGCTCGAGCTCGGCTCGTTTACTAAACAAGCATAGCCAAGCTTGTTCATGAATAGCTCGGTTCATTTGCAACCCTGACAGGTTCTCACAATTACAGCAGGCATACCATGATCCCACACTTCATGGTTGTGTACCTAATTTAATTAGATATATAGGCTTAAGTCTTTGGGCAGGCTAGAGTGGAAGATGGATCGACGTTCTCAATCCTAATTTCTTGTGGGGCATTAATAGTTTTTATGAAGATTCTTTCAAGTACAAGATCCATCGAGCCAGTGTCCAATCAAATAATTGTTGTTCTTATTGTCTTCTAGGTTGTTTCAGTATCAAAATAATAGTGTTACTTTCCCCATCCTGTATTATTGACTCTCATATTTGACGTTGGTCTATTGGATTCTGGAGGATGCAAAATATGGTACTACAACAGGTGTCTCAGCTCATGACAGAGCAACAACAATTTTAGCTCTAGCATCAAGAGATTCAAAACCTGAGGATTTTAACCGCCCAGGCCATATTTTTCCATTGAAGTATAGGGAGGGAGGAGTTCTGAAAAGGGCTGGACACACAGAAGCTTCAGTTGATCTAGCTGTGTTGGCTGGGTTGGACCCTGTTGCAGTTCTGTGTGAGATTGTGGATGATGATGGTTCCATGGCTAGATTACCAAAGCTTCGGCAATTTGCACAGGCTGAGAACTTGAAGATTATTTCCATTGCTGATTTAATAAGGTATATTTTGTGTTGTCAAAAAGGAAAAAAAAGGCACCAATATTTTTTCATTGCTACATTGCATGATGCAGTCACTTTTGTCATTTCAAGTTCAATATAAGGAAAATGGTAGGACGGCAACCAACTATTGTTGATATGCTGTCAGCCTTCAATTTCTTCATATTTGTCCTCGCTCGCCCTGCTCCAACTTAGACCAGCATATTGGTATGAGATGTATCCTGTGGACTCTTTATGATGACTGCTACCAAGGTACTTCATTGATGAAGGCTCGTTGATCTCAGTAGACTCATTGTGTATGACGTGAATGTTGAATGAGGAAAATTTGGCCATCCATTAATAGAGCATGATATTAGTTCACCAAGAAACATGTTAGAATGTTCTAGAATCAATGTAACACAGTGGATGATTTGAGATGAGTTGAAAAGTAATTGCATTCAATCAATCCAGAGTGGCCATGTAGTTGACAAAATCAGGAGATTACCTATTAATATGATTAATTGCTGGCAAGGTTTTAAATAACGGTGGCGGTTACCGTAATGGTAGCGGTAGTGTTGACACGGTTGCGGGGTGTAATGGCCGTAGCGTAATAGTGGTGGCAACCGGAACTGTGAATTTTTTAGTTCTTTGCACAACTTTAGGCAAACATATTGATACACATGTTTTTATTTCACAATCAAATTTAGTGAGGTTCAAAATGATTTTTAGTATTTTTGTTTAGTTTTAAAATATGATTTAAAATATATATACTACTTTTTATATGTTAGTTATAAGTCGCTATAGAGAATTTTCCTACTGTTGGATTTATTTAATTTTCTTTGCTTTACTAATTATACTTATGGATAACTTTCAATTTGTTAAAAAAACATTAAGTATGTTTAATATTAAAAATAATAATCTCATAAACATAAGTTCAAAATACAAACATAATAATGTAAAAATACATAACATAAAATCTAAATTTTATTTAATACATTTAACATAGAGAAATAGATATAAGTTCATATTCAAATATAATTAAGTGAAAAAGTAATGAAATCTTATAGAATTAGAAGATTGGACATTCAAAACATATATAGATAAGATTTTTACTGAAGTTTGTTGTAACGGCAATGTAACAGCCATTACGGCTTGTACATGACAGTTGTGGTCTTTATGGTTGTGAATTTCTGTCACACTGTTATAGGGGCCGTAACGGGTGGCGGTAACAGTTGCGGCCACTTTTTAAAACCTTGATTGCTGGTTTTTTAACAACAGTGACTGCACTGTGAGAAATTTCGATTTAGTGCAAGTCAAAGATTCGGTTATTAAAAGAGAAGGAAAGGAATGGGGAGCTTTCGTGAATTATTTTACCTCAATTAGAAGAAATATCTTTTACTAGGAAAGAATTCATATTGTTTGCCTCAAATGATAATGCTACAATGATAATGCATTTCTTAACCCTGTTCCAGCCCAGACCTGACCATTGTGTCATTGGATTAATGATATAGATCAAAACTTAATCCATTAATTTGGGATAACTTGAAACCCACTCTCTATCCCTCTTTTATCATTCCTCTTTTATCTAGGAAATATTGACACACTGAAGACATGTTTGATATAAAAGACATTGGAAAGACAGCTTGTTTCTTTTAGGCTGGTGGCTCGGGGAACCACTTTGTGCAAAACCTATTTATGCTTGGAGAGTTTTCGCGGATCTTGGTTAGATTTTGCTAGCTTTGCTTGTGAATATGGGAAGAAATGAGGAATCTTATGACATTTTGGCAACAAAGAGGATGTGGTGCTTGTTTATCAGGTTTTTATATGAAGTATATTATTGATCTTTCATAATGAATAGGTCAGTTAACAATATTACAGGTAGGCAGCACATTATTTCTTTATTTATTTATGTATTTATTTTTCACTTTTCTATTTATTCTGAATTATATATAAATCTTCTTGAGTAAAGAATGCCCCTTACCTTTATTGCATACTTAAGAAGAATCATAAATAAAAAGGTATACAATCTCTAACAAGAAGTAACTGAAAAATCATCAAAAAGCCAAAACATTTTGCAATGTTCAACAAAATTCTTTTGCAAATGACGAGAATTCTCAAATTTAAATGACTTGACTTGATGATTATGCTCAAAGAATGGATATGTGATAAATTTAATGTTTTTGCTTCTTGGCCTAAATTCTAACTCGGGTTGCTTTCCAAACTATATTCTGACATTTTCCTTTTCTTATAAAATTTAATTGGCAGATATAGGAGGAAAAGAGATAAATTGGTGGAGAAGGCTGCTGATGCACCGATACCAACAATGTGGGGCCCTTTCAAAGCCTACTGCTATAGGTCACTGCTGGATGGGATTGAGCATATTGCTATGGTTAAAGTAAGCAAGTCATTGTAATTGAAGCACTTAACAATATGACTTCCTCCACTTTTAATATCATACAAGATCAGTACAAAGTAAAATATTGTGAATTCACTATTCCAAGGTGTTCTTGTGATTACAATAGTAGTTACATCAGAACATATCATTCAATTTAATCTTGCTATGTGACAGGAAACTACCTGTGATATGTCTGTAATGATTTAGTTGAACAGCAAAAAATGATTATAACAATTCAATCAATTTTAAGTAGTTAACAGATTGAGTCTTCATTGAATTGCACGAGGTGATATGCAAGAATTCATGTTTAAAATCAACCTGGAGGAGATCTGTGATATGTCTATTCTGATTTAGATGAGAATATTTCAAGGACTTTGGTATCAAATGGTTAAGTGAAGTTTCTTGTTTAAGGTGTAGGAAAACCATCAAGTTTGTGTTGTGCAGGGAGTTTTTATTCAAACACTTAGAAAATATGAGGAAGAAGAACTCAGAAAATATGAGGAAGAAGGAATATATTGCTGTTATATTCAAAACTTTTTTTCTTGTGAAGAGAAAACTACACTCCTTATATAGGAGAGAACAAGAGCTACTATTTGTGCCACTAAGATCCACTATCACCACTAAGAGATCCACTATCACCACTAAGAGCCACTACCTATCTCCTTACATAATATATACATCCATTATAGCCACTATCTAGATTACTATATACATCCATTATAGCCACTATCTAGATCACTAACATAGTGTATATAGACATTATCATAACCCACTAACAGCCACTATATGTCCACTAACAGCCACTAACAATAATAATCAGATTTCCAGCACTCCCCACCACTAAGAGCCACTACCTATCTCCTTACATAATATATACATCCATTATAGCCACTATCTAGATTACTATATACATCCATTATAGCCACTATCTAGATCACTAACATAGTGTATATAGACATTATCATAACCCACTAACAGCCACTAACAATAATAATCAGATTTCCAGCACTCCCCCTCAAGCTGGTTTGAAGATATCTTCCATAGCCAGCTTGCTAGTCAGCTTATCAAATTGCTTCTTGTGTAGTCCCTTCGTTAGCACATCAGCTAATTGTTCACCTGTTGGAAGGTAGGTCATACAGATTATGCCAGCATTAATTTTCTCCTTGATGAAATGTTTATCCACTTCTATATGTTTTGTGCGATCATGTAGAACTGGATTATGAGCTATAGATATAGCTGCTTTGTTGTCACAATAGACCTTCATAGGTGTCGGGTGAGAAAGTTTTAATTCTTCAAGAATTCTTTTAATCCACATTACTTCACAGATTCCATGGGCAACAGCTCTGAACTCTGCTTCTGCACTACTTCTAGCTACCACATTATGTTTTTTACTCCGCCATGTAACTAGGTTCCCACCTACAAAGGAGCAGTATCCGGATGTTGATCTCCTGTCTGTAACACTTCCTGCCCAGTCTGCATCTGTGTATACTTCAACTTGAAGATGTCCATGTTTCTTGAACAGTAAGCCTCTCCCTGGAGTTCCTTTCAAATATCTTAAGATCTTATAAACGGCCTCAAAGTGCTCTGCCCCTGGTGAGTGCATGAACTGACTTACCATGCTGACTGCAAAGGCAATATCAGGCCGCGTATGAGACAAGTAAATCAATTTCCCTACAAGTCGCTGATATTGTTCCCTCTCTTTGACTTCTTCAGCCTTAGCAGCTTGTAACTTCAAGTTAGGCTCGATCGGAGTCTCCACCATCTTACAACCAAGCATACCTGTTTCTCCAAGGAGATCAAGAACATATTTTCTCTGATTAACGAATATACCTTCCTTGGATCTTGCAAATTCCATTCCGAGGAAATACTTGAGGGCTCCCAGATCCTTAATGTGAAATTCTTTTGCGAGTTTCTCTTTGAGGGCTGCTAACTCTACTTCATCATTACCAGTTAAAATGATGTCATCAACATAAACAATCAAAATTGCAATTTTACTGTCTTTTGAATGTTTATAAAATATTGTGTGATCTGCTTGACTCTGCGAGAAGCCACAACTGATAACTGCCTTCCCAAAGCGTTCAAACCACGCTCTTGGTGATTGTTTGAGTCCGTATAATGACTTGTTCAATCTGCATACTTTGTCGCTACCAAGTCTCTGCTCAAATCCCGGCGGTAGGCTCATGAACACCTTCTCTTCAAGATCACCATTGAGAAATGCATTTTTAATGTCAAGTTGATGTAGAGGCCAATCTGAATTTACTGCAAGAGATAACAGTACTCTGATGGAATTTATTTTAGCAACAGGAGCAAACGTCTCCTGATAGTCGATCCCATAAGTTTGAGTGAAGCCTTTAGCCACAAGTCTCGCCTTGTATCTCTCAACGCTTCCATCTGCGTTACATTTTATCGTAAACACCCATTTACACCCAACTGTTTTCTTGTCTTTGGGTAGATCAACTATCTTCCAAGTACCACTTCTCCTTAAAGCATTCATCTCCTCCATGACTGCTAATTTCCAATTCGGATCATCCAATGCTTCCTGTATATTCCTTGGAACAAACAAGTGTGAAATCCTAGATGTGAAAGCTCTATGGTTTTTAGACAGTCTTTGATAGGAGAGGTAATTTGCAATAGGATGTTTAATGCAATTTCGGACACCTTTCCTAATTGCTATAGGAACATCAAGGTCGGAAATAGAAGGAATAGGATTACCTAAAATTTCGATGCCAGAACTCGGGTGGACATTCGGGTCATTAGGATGGACATTCGGGTCATTATTCCTCAGATGAAATCGCTTTCTAGTATAAACCTGAAGCTCAGAATTTAGATCATTTGGTAGTACTTCTCCCCCTAAACAAGAATCTTCTTGACTAGGCACCATAGAACTTGATTCTCCTAAGTGATCATTATCAGACAGATGTGGTTTTTGTGTAGGATAAATGACATTGGGGAGCGGGATAGAAATATCCCAAAAATTGTCTTCTACTACTCCACTTGTCTCCCCTGAAGAGAAGTGTTGGGGAAATAAGATTTTGTTTCCACAAATGACACATCCATACTCACATGAAATTTCTTGGTTTGAGGATCGAAACACTTATACCCCTTTTTGTTTGAGGAATAACCCAAAAAAACACATTTTATAGCACGGGGGTCAAGTTTTGAACGAAATTGACTGGGAACATGAACATAGGCAGTACATCCAAAAACTTTGGCGGGTAAATCAGAAAACAACCTCGTGTCAGGAAAAAAAGTTTTGAGACAATCAAAAGGTGTTTTGTATGTTAACACCTTTGTAGGCATCCTGTTTATCAAATAAGAGGCTGTTAAAATTGCTTCACCCCATAAATATTTAGTAATATGCATGTAAAACATTATAGCACGTGCTACTTCAAGTAAATGTTTATTTTTTCGTTCTGCAATGCCATTTTGTTGAGGGGTATCCCGACATGTAGATTGATGAAAAATCCCCTTTTTTCCAAAAACTCACCCAACTGCTCATTGAAATATTCTGTTCCATTATCAGAATGTAAAATACCAATTTTGGTTTGAAATTGGTTTTCAATCATATTGTAAAAATTTGTGAATAAATTTTTCACGTCAGATTTTTTATTCATCAAATAAATCCAACATAAGCGGGTATGGTCATCAATAAATGTAACAAACCATCTTTTACTAGAAAGAGTAGTGATTTTAGAAGGGCCCCAAACATCACTATGAATCAAATAAAAAGGTTTGGAAGCTTGGTAAGGTTTTGGCAAATAAGTAGAGCGATGAAATTTTGCAAAAATGCAACTTTCACAATGAAAAGAAGAACAATCAATCCCTTTAAATAATTCTGGAAATAAATGTTTCAGATAAAGAAAACTAGGATGTCCTAGCCTATAGTGCCATAGCATTATTTTTTCTCGAACAGAGATTGAACTAGTACTATTAAAGCTCTGAGCTTTTTTACTACTAACAGGTACTTCATCAAAGTAGTAAAGACCTTCAAGCATCCTAGCACGCCCAATCATCATCCCCGAGTTCTGGTCTTGAAATTCACAATGGGATTCAAAAAATGTAACACGACAATTAGAATCCTTAGATAGTTTACTGACAGACAAAAGGTTACAGGCTAAGTTGGGGACGTGAAGAACAGCATTGAGATTAATTTTCTCAGTTAGTTTAATAAATCATTTTCCTGCAATAGGTGAAAAACTACCATCGGCTATTCTGATTTTGTCATGACCAGAACAAGGGAAATAGGTACTAAATAAATGGGAAAAACTAGTCATGTGATCGGAAGCACCGGAATCTATGATCCACGGAGAGAAGTTTAGGCAAGAGAAGGCTTTAGGATTTTTACCTGTTTATGCCAAAAAAACACTAGGAGTACCGGATGAGGAGTTGAATTTTATCAGCTTTAAGAGTTGATCAATCTGCTCTTTGTTGAAGGGACCTGAATCGGCTTCATTAGCAGTAGGAAAGCCACGATTCTTCTCTCCTTGTTTGCTGCTTTTCCAGTTGACAGGTTTGCCATGGATCTTCCAACACGTTTCGCGTGTATGGTGAGGCTTGTTGCAAAAATCACACCAGACCCGTGGCTTATCATCAAACCTGCGCTGGTAATTTGCAGCCTTGTTGGCCGCAGCATCGCTAATTACAGCAGAAATTTCAATTGACTCACCAGTACTTTTTTTCTTAAGCATGACGCTCCTTCGGCTCTCTTCCCTTCTGACTTCGGCAAATACTTCGCCAATGGATGGGAGAGGAGGTCTGCCAATAATTCTTCCTTGCACTTCATCGAACTCAATGTTGGACGTGACTTCCGACATGGCTATGACGGTTTTAGGGCTGCTGTGTTTTTGCAGCTCTGATACCAACTTAGAAAATATGAGGAAGAAGAACTCAGAAAATATGAGGAAGAAGGAATATATTGCTGTTATATTCAAAACTTCTTATCTTGTGAAGAGAAAACTACACTCCTTATATAGGAGAGAACAAGAGCTACTATTTGTGCCACTAAGATCCACTATCACCACTAAGAGATCCACTATCACCACTAAGAGCCACTACCTATCTCCTTACATAATATATACATCCATTATAGCCACTATCTAGATTACTATATACATCCATTATAGCCACTATCTAGATCACTAACATAGTGTATATAGACATTATCATAACCCACTAACAGCCACTATATGTCCACTAACAGCCACTAACAATAATAATCAGATTTCCAGCACAAACCATGATCCATTTTTAATCCTCTAAGAACAACCTTTACCCACGAGAAACAGATTTTAAGACGTGCAGCAGTGGTTTTCAGTCCTTGGCAATTTTACAGAATACTCATGTTAGGTTTTTCATTTTTTGTTAGTAATGCTCATGGTTTGAATGAAATAATTTAGTAAGCCTTCTTGCTAATTGTTGAATCAGGTTAGTAGTTTCTGGTGCTTCTGAGGCAATAATTGTGAGAATATATTGTATATATGGCATGTTGTTTATATATGGCATGATTGTGTAAATAGGAATTAGTTTGTATTTCTTTTTTCAGTTATAGATTTAGGGCTATATAAACTGATGAACTCTTTGTAAATCGCAATGATTCAACATACATAAAAACTTTCAGGAAACTTACATGGTATCAGAGCCACGTCCGAAACCCTAGGTCGGGCCTTGATCATTTGAAGCTCGAAGTGTTCTCTGGTCTTCTTCGAAGTCGCAACAGTCCTCTGTGCCTGGTTTGAAGTCGCGATTCAGGGCTCTCTCTCTCTCTAGTTTAGCTAATCGATCGCACATCGTGGGTCGTCTAGGCTGTTCGATCGACAGTCCTTTGTTTCTAGTTCGATACATCATCACGGATCTCCCCCTTGGTTCGTCTGCTGCTCTGTTTCTCTCTGTCTCTCTCTCTCTCTCTGTCGAGTGAAGCCCTCTGCTTCGTTGTTGGTATTGACGAAGCTCCCTCTCTCTTCATCTTTGGTCTCGTCTCTGTTCTCTGATGAGCAAGCTCCCTTTCTTTGTATTAGTTCTCTGACCTTAGTCCACTAGGTTTTGTCCTTATTTCACTTTGACCACGTCAGTACCAATGTGTGGATCATATTATGGTGATCTAGTTCTAGTTGTTTGGGATTATTATATGTTTTGACTCATCAGTTCTTGGTTTATTATACTTGAACCCCTCACATTTCTATTTATTACGATGTCTGTGGCTTTTGATGAGTGTGCCTTTTGCCATTAGAGGGGTTATTAGAAGTATCGTTGTCCCAAGAAGGGATGTTTATCTGCCTTGTCTTCTCAGCAGTTTTCGATCTAGTTTTGCGCCTCTTCTCTGAATATTTTTCAGCCTCCTGCCAGTTCTACTGCATCTGCTCTGGTTCCTGATCCTGACTTGGCTTCCTTGAGTGCTCAGATGAATCAACTTCAACATATACTGTCTGCCTCCCAACCATCCCCTTCTGCCTCCATTGTTTCCTCTTTTCATTAAGGTTTGCTTGGATCTTCTTCAGGTAGTTCTTCGTTTGTCTGGATTTTTGACTCCGGTGTCTCTCATCATATGACTCCCCATCTCCTCTTACTTCAAAATTGTACTCCTCCTTCCTTTCCTATTACTCTTAATGTTGCTGATGGGTCTGGTATGTCTGTTATATCTGTTAGGTTTGTCCTGCCATCTACTATGTCTGCTATCTTTATTCCATCTGCCTTTTATGTTCTTCAGTTATCTGACAGTTTATTATCTATTAGTCAGATTGATGCCTCTGGTTTTGATGTTATCTTTTCTTCTTTTATCTGTTCTGTGTAGGATCGGATGTCTAAGCAGCAAATTGGGACCTGCTGTAGAGTTAGAGACCTCTATGTGGTGGAGAGCTTGCATCTGCTTATAGCAACCTCTCAGACTGCCTTTTTCTCCTTTCAATTAGATTCTCTGTCTAGTCATTTCTACTTGTGGCATTCTAGATTAGGGCATTTGTCTGCTGATTGCTTACGGTCTTTAGCTCAGTCAGGTATATTGGGTAAAGTTTCTCCTAGTGAACTTACTGAATGTTGGGGGTGTAAACTTGCCAAAATGACAGCCTTACATTTTCATAAAAGTACTTCTATATCTGATACACCATTTTCTTTAGTTCATATTGATGTTTGGGGTCCTTCTCCTGTTCACCAAAGGGGGTTCTGCATACTATGTGTCTTTTGTTGATGACTGCACCCGTTACACTTGGATTTATCTTATGACTCATAAGTCTGATTTTTACTAGATATATTGTACTTTCCAGTCTATGGTCACTACACAGTTTGGGTTTACTATTAAATTGTTGCGGTCTGACTTGGGCGAGGAATACTTTAAAACTGAATTCTGTGAATACTTGGCCAAATTGGGTACCATTCACCAAACTTCTTGTACTGATACACCTGCCCAAAATGGTCGAGCTGAGCCTAAACACCGTCATCTTCTTGAGACAGCTAGGTCTCTCCTTCTCTCTGTCTCCATTCCAACTCCGTTTTGGGGTGAGGCAGTTCTTACTGCTGCTTTTTTTCTCAACCGTATGCCTACCCCCTTCTTTCTAGTCGGTCTCCTTATGAGGCTTTGTTTTCCCAACTTTTTAATTACTCCATCCTTCGTGTGTTTGGGTCTGCTTGTTTTATCCTTTTATTCTGTAAAGATAGGACCAAACTTAGGGTTGGTTTGGGATGTCCTAAAAAAGTGCACTTTTTGTCTTTTTACGAAAAGATGTGCAGAAAAGTAGAGAGGTGATATGATGGAAAAAAGATAAAAAATAAAAAGATGGATTATATAGTAGATCCCAAACTAGGCCTTAGTTCCCAGTCTGTCCTATGTGTCTTTTTGGGTTATAGTCTCATTCAGAAAGGTTATCGCTGTTATGACCCTGTTTTCCGTCGCCTTTATGTCTCCTGCCATGTTGCCTTTCTCGAACGTCTACCTTACTTTCAGCTTCTTCCTCTCACCGCCCCAGTTTCCAAAAAGGATTTGGTTTATATTGATCCATTTCCTTTTGAGGTCTCGTCTGATGAGTACATCTCCACTGTTCCTCCTGAGCTTGTTCCATCTTCTCCTCTTACTTCACCTTTGGTTGCTTCTCCTCCTTCGGCTTCTTCTCCTCCTCTGTTGTTAGTTTATTCTCGTCGCAAGGCTCCACCTCCACCAATTGTCTCTACCCCTGCTGTTGATCCTCCTGCTTTTGATGACTTTGATCCTGCTGCACACCGATATCCTACTCATGAGCATTGTCTTCCAAACAGGTTGGGTTGGTGTAATTGATGTTTTTCTGCTTCCTATCGTACCTTTTTGTCTGTTATTCATTCTTTTTCAGAAGGATCCTAATTAGGTTCAAGTTATGGAGGATGAGTTATTTGCCTTGCAGAAGACTAACACTTGGGAGTTGGTTCCTTTGCCTGCTGGCAAAAATCTGGTTGGTTGCAAATGGGTCTATAAAGTCAAGACTCATTTTGATGGTTCTTTCGAGCGATACAAAGTTCGCTTGGTTGCTTAGGGTTTCTCGCAGGAGTATGATATTGATTATGAGGAGACATTTGCCCCTGTTGCCAAGATGACTACTGTCCGTACCTTGATTTCTGTTGCTGCTGTTCGACATTGGCCTCTCTATCAGATGGATGTTAAGAATGCTTTTCTTAACGGTCATCTCACTGAGTAGGTCTACATGCGTCCTTCCTCTAGCCTTCTCCACTCCTCTGTGCAGGTTTGTGATCTTCGGCGTGCTCTGTATGGTTTGAAGCAATCTCCTTGGGCTTGGTATGATCGCTTTCAGACTGATGTTACCGAGCTTGGGTTTCATCCTTCTGCTTCCGACTCTACTTTGTTTTTGAGACATACCTCGGCTGATTTTGTTGCTCTCTTACTCTATGTGGATGATATGATCATCACTGGCTCTGACACTTCTGCTATCTCTGAGGTCAAGCAACATCTCTTCCGCACCTTCGAAATGAAGGATCTGGGTCCATTGCGGTATTGCAGTGAAATTTGTACTGAACTTTTTGTTGGGATTGTTGGATAGTTCTTCTCGATTTACAATTTGGTGAATCTAATGTACTAAACATAGGCATTTTATGTGGATTCTAACTTGATACAATTGAAGATTACTTACATTCAACGTATGTAGTTGTCAAATGGTCAGACAGTCCATCACTTTTTCTTTTCTTTTGTTGCCCTTTTTCCTGGAGGTTAACTTGTGCTTGTCTGAAGATCTCTTTCTTTGGATAGTTTAACTAGCTCAGTAATGTTGTCACAAGGGCTTCAATACTCAGAACATCTCTGTATGTGTTATATGTGTCTTTCTTCACACTGGCACACTATCAGGTTACCTGTTGTGGAAAACTTTATGATTATTACTGTCACCACTTAGCACCCTTTCGACAACTTGTTAAGGAATTTTTCATCTTTCCATAATTGTTCATCTCTTGTCTGTGCCATACGATTTTTTCTCTTGGTTACTAATCTGTGGGAGAAAATTTAATGACTCGGGTCTTCCACTAAAAAAGCACAATTCAGTGTTCCAATCAAGTCTTCATATGATTAATCATGAGTCATGACAAGGTTATGGTTTAAACAGGGAGAGATTGGAGATGGGCAAGGCATTCTTGTGAGGGTGCATTCAGAGTGCCTCACTGGTGACATATTTGGGTCAGCTAGATGTGACTGTGGTAATCAGCTGGCTTTGGCAATGCGACAAATTGAAGAAGCTGGAAGGGGTGTATTGGTGTATCTTCGTGGACACGAGGGAAGGGGAATTGGGTTGGGCCACAAACTCCGTGCTTACAACTTACAGGATGATGGGCGTGACACAGTTGAAGCAAATGAGGAGCTGGGGTTACCTGTTGATTCTAGGGAGTATGGCATTGGAGCCCAGGTACTCTTTAATTACTTTTTTGATTTCACAATCTTCTACTGTCAGTGCCTCTCTCTCTGTGCTATCAATTTCAGGTTTGCTTTGTTTGTCATAGGTGATGCATTGAATGATGTATGCGTACATATATACATATATCACACGTAGTTTCAGTTTCTGACTTTGATTTCTTTGAATAACTTTATTATAGACTATCCTTTTTAACTTAAAGCTCTGCATAATTTATTTCTGGGAACAATCATATGGTTTAATTAGGGTGGGGTGAGATTTGGGGGAAGTCCATCTGGGGCAGTGTTGGGAGGGGTGCGTACCCCCTCCCACACCCCCACCCACTTACATTGAGTTGTAACTGAAACTAGAACAAAGTGTTTGTCACAAGTTCAGTTCTCAATTTGACATAATAATCTCTTTATAGAAAGATGCCAAATTTCAAAGTGATTTCTTTTGGCAGTAAACAGATGTCTGAAGTAAGTTATAAATGTTGTCCAGCACCAGTCGTGGGTAGGGACAGTCACTTTGTCGGCCTGGCACAGTTCCACTTTGTTGAAGGAGCATAGAAGAGTTAGTTGTTTGTTATATTCAATGGGTGGATTGATTGGCTTTTAAAACAACAGGAAGTGGGTTTTGTGCTAGGAAGCATGGGTGTGGGTATGGATGCAAGTATGGGTATGGGTATGGGTACGTTACAGGTACACTGATATGACAAAACCTTAAAAAAAGTAATATACAAGTACGGTCCAATACCTCCATAAAAAGTATATTTTTACAATTTGTTAAAAAATATAATATAAATAAAGTACGACATATGACAATTAAAAATTTTGATGACAAATTTAATTATAATATTTTTGTAATGGTCAATAAAAAGATCCTAAGAATTTTTTATTATTATTTTTTGATAATTACAAAAATACCTTATATTTTAAAAAATTAAAAAAATAGGCACAATATAATTGTTCCAGTATCCCTATATTAAAAAAAAATTATATTTATGCCCCGAAATACTCACAAAATACCTGAAGCGTACCCATCCTGTGTCCGAGCCGTGTAACTACCTGGTGCTTGTATGACAATAGTTTTGGAATATCCATGCTTCATTAAGTTTTAAGAGTTTATGATCTTTGGCATAAATTGAAATTCTAGGAACATTTCCTTTTTCATGATATGGAAGATTTATCGATTCTTTCTCTTTGTGCATCTTTCACTTCAGTGGTTGAATTGGGGTAATAATTTCCTAGTCAATCTTTTAGTCTCTCCTTTTGTTTTTGTTCTAACCACCGCCTTTTTGTTCTTCGTTCTTTGGGTGAGAAAATCTCAATGTCTGATGGTTGTGTGCATGGTCCAACTAATTGCAGATACTACGGGATCTGGGTGTCCGGACAATGAAGCTAATGACAAACAACCCTGCAAAATACGTTGGTCTTAAGGGTTATGGTCTGGCAATTGCAGGCAGAGTTCCACTGGTAACACCAATAACAATGGACAACAGGCGATATTTGGAGACAAAACGTGCAAAAATGGGGCATATATATAGTGTGGATTCCAATGGTCATGTAAATGGTAATGTCCATGCTAATCGCGGAGCGAACACTGCCAGTCCATCTGATGGTGTATCTGATAAATAACCATGTTTTTTTATTTTTTATTTTTGACAACCTGTGATGCAACTTGAGAGTGTGTTAATCATGAATCTTGTCATGAGATTTTTGACATGGTTTGGAACTTTAGACATGAAATTAAATTGCTCATTTCAGTTGAAATAAGAAACAGATTTGCAGTTGTGAAATATTGGTTTACTGCAGGGGTGAAGTATTATAATTCTTTTCCTGCAAAGATGTATGTAATTTCAGAAACAGTAATTGTTTGCCATGCCAGAAAATAAATGTTGCAAAGCAGTACTCCTTTTTTGTTTTGATTTAGCTTTTTTGCTTTTGTTTTTTGAAGGCTGTGTTTCAATCTTACAGTTGAGAGATTTATGGAATGAAAAGACAAAGGAAGAGAAAAAGAAATTATCTTCTATTTCATTCACATTTCCTCCCCTTCCGCAAATCGCTTTTCAAATTCAAGATTCGAACACAGTTTGGATGAAAGTACAAGTAGTTTGTTGGATGCAGATATGGTCCATCTTGATGGGGAGTAAGAACACAGGGAAATTGGAAGAATGGGTCACCTTTCTTGTTTCATGGTATGATGGTGACTGGTTATGATTCTAAAATCCACTATGTATGAATTGGTTGCTTCTGGTCTTGTTGGTGTTGGTAAGCAGGTTCACATTGTCCAGTTGCAATCAAATTGAATTTTTTTTTTTTTTATATTATTTTTTTGCCCTTTTCTTAGTAGTGTTTGGATCTTGGATTGTGGAGGAATAACAAAGGCAAAAGCTAGGAAATTATTATTCCCTACTCAAATCCTAGATTCATTGGATTTGTAGGGAAAGAAGAAAGGAAAAGAAAAAATAGTAATAAATCTCCCGTCAAATTCTTGATCTAAATATAACTTAAGACTATGTTTGAATTATTAATTTGAATATAGATTTGGGAAGGAAAAAAAAAGAGAGAGGGAATAGAGAAAAAATAATAATTTATATTTTATTCACATTTTTTTTTCCCTTTTCAAATCTCTATCATTGAGTCGCAGATTTGTAGAAATTAAAAAAAAAAAAAAAATTGAGAAGAAAAAATAATAATTTATATTTCTCTCGTAAACGTAAACCTTTATGACTTGGGAAATGGTAGTAATATGTGGTGCTAGTAGGTGGCGAGTGTAGAGTTTGAAATATGGTTGCAGGAGAAATTATTACTTGCTGCTAATTGAATCTGGGATTTTTGGTGAATTGAGGAGCAGAAAGATAGCATTTTGCAGTTGCAGCTAATAGCTATGCCTTTTAATGGAAAAATTATGTGGTGATCTTCGGACAATGCCACATCATGATGTCCCAACTTGTTATTGATTGGTTAATGTCGTGCAACTCATAACTTTTTATTAAGATTGTAGAAAAAAAACTTGACAAGTGTAAAACGATAAGTAATGTAAAATAATACTCTAAAATACCCAATAATTGCTCCATTAATGAGAAGTTTAAGGCTTGGAGAGCATGTTCAGTGGGTGAGTCAGAGCATCCAATGCTAATATACTACACAAGAAAACTTGATAAAAATGAGACAAGAAAACTTAATAAAAATGAGACTTTGTAACCTAATTCAGCACTTAAATTGAATGTTTTAGCATCACTTCAAAATTTAAGATTTTAAATCCTTATCAAAATTCATGATTCAAACAAGACTTTAATGTTGACCAAATTTATAAATATCAAAATTTATACACAAGTGTTGACATACATTGTTATAATATCACTATTGTTATCATCACCACCACTATTACTACCACCTCTACCGTTACTATCAAAGTTACTATCACTACCGTCACTATTACCATCACTATCACCACCATCACCTCCATTGCCATTGTCATTATTGGCATAGACACCGCTATTACTTTACTACCACTACCTCAATCGTCATTATCATTACCATCACATCTCCTCCACTTTTACGATAACTATTATAACCTTTCACCTTTAGAACCATTTCCACCATTTTAATAATTACCCCCATCATTTCATTACTATAATTACTATTATCATTACATCATTACTGCTACTCTCTTTTTACCTCCATTATATTACCCCACTAACATCATTACAACCGCTATATTTTTACCTCCACCACCATTGACATTGGTTTCGTGATTGCCATTGCACGACAACGACTACAACATTAGAGTATAGATTTTGAAAAAAATAATAAATTTCAAATTTAATCTTGTACATGTCAAATAATTTATTTTAGTGTAGTACTTAAATTTTTATCAAACAACTTTTCAATTTTAAAAATTCAACATTTAATTTTCAGTAATTAATTTTTAATTTTTATTTTCAACATTTAGTTAAGAGTTTGGTAATTTTGTGAGTGTACTAGTGCTCCAATGAATGTGTTGAAGTGTGTATTAACGTAACTATAAAGAGTTGGTCAAGTAGTAAAGACTTGAGGACAATATTCAAAGCCTTGAGATCGAGTCTCCCAAGAGGCCACTGAAAGTTTTGTTGTAGCAATTGTGTGATAACATAAAACAAATAGATTCATAATAGACAATTCAAATTTCAAACCATGCTGAAAATTACAGTACATCATAAAATAAAGTAGCAACGGAAAGCAAACCAGAGCGGTGGTGAGGGAGCAGGGAGAGCAGCAGCCGTTGTGTGTGTGTGTGAGAGAGAGAGAGAGGAGCGAAACCCTAAACAGCAGCGGCGGTGAGGGAGGATTGGCGATGAGGGAGGAGAGAGAGCAACAGCTTCCGTTGTATGAGAGAGAGAGAAAGGAAGATGAAACCCTAAACAGCGGCGGTGAGAGAGAACAAGAGAGAGAGAGTAGCAACCGTTGTAGTGTTTGTGTTGTTGTGTGTGTCAAATCCTAAAAACATACATATATATAAACAGGACATAATAGTAATTTTACATCGGGGCTAAATGGGCCGGGTGGCAGGGCCGTGTTCGGGACTAAGACATGTATCACTGTCCTTGGCCCGAAATCATTGAGGATTCATTTTTGAATACTATCCCCGACTCGTCGGGGGTATTTTTCAAGAAAAAACTACTCAATTCGGGATCGGGTCCCTGTCGGGTCGGGTTCAGATTGTCATCCCTACCTTTTATACACATGGAAGGAGAGAGGAAGAGGCTCTCCTACAACAAATGCAGGATTTAATTCTACATTAACCTACAAAACTGATGGGTTTAAGTCCATTATCAATAGAGGAGTTGTTAGCTATACACATAAGTTTTGTGTATATAAATATTTGCAATCCATAGATCTGGCTTGGACCAAAAAGATTACGATGGGTGGACTAAGCCCAACCCCCACACTCAATCCATTCCAGCAAGCTCAAGCCCAAGCCCAAGCCCAAGATCCACGATCCACGATCCACGACCCACGGATCACGGACCTGGCCTCGACTCAGTCCGGTCCGGGTAGTACGCGCACGTGCGCGTGTGGCAATTTTGCATAACCAACTTGAACCATAGTCTTGGACCATCCTTGAAGCATCCATAACTCCCTTCCTTTGGAAAATTTGGATGCCTCAAAGGGCTTACACCCTTATGCAAAAAATG
This sequence comes from Camellia japonica, assembly GCA_030407325.1. Classification (NCBI taxonomy): domain Eukaryota; kingdom Viridiplantae; phylum Streptophyta; class Magnoliopsida; order Ericales; family Theaceae; genus Camellia; species Camellia japonica. Next base: position 82,213,099 of record JAPPVO010000002.1, read on the forward strand.
GGATTTAAATACCCATCAATGCTCTCATCTACAATCAATGTGAGATATAAGGTTTTACACCTTTCCCAACACCTTTTCATGAGGCCAACTTAATGAGTCAATTTCTCATTCAAACCTTAATAGTTTGTGGTCATTCTTTTTTGTGGTGTAAAAATTTCATTACAAAGAATCTAATATTGCATTAAAGTCATCAAAAAATCATTATTTTTCCAACAATCCTCTACATGAATAAAAATTGACCGAATAACAACAAACGGGCAATGCTTTAACAACAAAGACTCAGAGAGAGTACAACAGAATAACCCCGGCATCGAAAAAAGGTAGCTTTTGGCTTTGAACCCTTTCTAGTGAAGTCTATCGGATTTTCTGGCTGTCTAGTGAACACGAAGTCTTAATTGTTCTGCCGTTCATGTAAACCAAAACAACAGACCTCACAGAGGAATTACTCCAACCATCGTTCTGCTCTCACTGTTGTGTTCAGTTTGGCCCTGGAACACTAGTCTGGTTCAGTGAGTGGTTTAAAGAATTAAGCCCTGTCAATTCTTATAGAAGCGGCTCCACTTCACACTCACATAGGTAACTCTACTTGAGTATCCTGCTACACTCAGCTCAACAGCTTAACACACTAGAGTCATTAAAAGCTTAGCTTAACCTCTACACTTGCAGGTATCACTGATAAAAGGAATGGCTGGAGGTTTTACCTCCTTAGTGACATACTACCGTTACATGTAATTAGGTTGTCCCATTGAACCTAGATCTTGAGATCTCCAGTCAACTAGGTTGGGTTTCCATTCCGGTAATACCTTACACTAAAGGCCTTAACCCCATTCCTTCTGACGATTTCTCTACTAACCCTCGATTTAATCTTTTGGTTAGCAGATCTGCAAAGTTGTCTTGAGACTTTACATAGTCTAAAGTGACAACTCCGTTCGAGAGTAGTTGTTGTATGGAATTATGTCTACGACAAATATGTCTAGACTTTCCATTATACATATTACTCTGTGCCCCGTCCAATCGCCGATTGGCTGTTACAATGAATATAGATGGCTGGCATAGGTTTGGACCAACGTGGACTATCCTCAATAAACTGGCAAAGCCATTCAGTTTCTTCAGTTGCTTTATCCAAAGCAATAAATTCAGATTCCATCTTTGATCTCGATATACACGTTTGCTTGGAAGATTTCCAATTGGAGTCTTTTATACCAGATATCTAATTAGCGTCACTATACCCTTCTAGTATTGTTGGGTATCTGGTATAATGTAGCCCATAACCCCGGGTGTAGCGTAAATAACCTAACACTCGCATAATACCCTTCCAATGAGTAGCATTCGGATTACTTGTATATCTACTAAGCCTACTAACATAGTAGGCTATATTGTACAACTCATCAAATACATCAAACTTCCAATGACCAGAGAATATTCAAGCTGAGAAACACTCTTATCGTTATTCTTGGTCAAATGTAGACTCACGTCTACCGGTGTCCTAGACACACTTGTATCTAATTTACCAAATTTCTTAAGTATCTTCTCAACATAGTGAGACTGAGAAAATACAATACCACTAGATGTTTTGGTAATCTTAATACCCAGAATGACATATGTAAGACCCATATCTTTCATGTCAAACTTAGAGTTTAACAATCTCTTGGTAGTTCGGATCATTTCATCATTACTACCAACAATGAGTATGTTATCTACGTATAGACACAAAATGACATAACCTCTATTTGTGTCTTTAACATATGCGCACTTGTCACACCCATTGATTCTAAATCCATTTGACAATATAGCGTTGTCAAACTTTTCATGCCATTGCTTAGGAGCTTACTTCAAACCATCTAATGACTTGACAAGCTTACAGACTTTCTTATTTTGCCTTAGAGCTGAAAACCTCTCGGGTTGTTCCATATAGATTTCTTCATCTAAATCTCCATTTAAGAAAGCTGTTTTTACATTCATCTGATGTATCTCCTGACCACGTAAAGCCGCTATTGCAATCACCATGTGAATGGATGTAATCCTTGTCACAGGTGAATACGTATCAAAATAATCCAGGCCTTCGCACTACTTGTATTCTTTGGTAACTAGTCTAGCTTTATACTTATCAATTGACCCATCAGCTTTCACTTTTCTTCGAAAGATCCACTTACTCCCCAAGGCCTTACTACCTGGGTATAGATCAACTAACTCCCAAGTATGGTTCTGCAAGATGAAGTCAATGTCACTCTTAATTGCTTCTTTCCACAAAGGACTTTTAGGTGAAGTCACAACTTCATGGAAAGTTCAAGGTTCTCCCTCTAACATATAAGTCAAGAAGTCCAGACCAAAAGACTTTGCAGTCCTAGCCCTCTTACTCCTTCTTGGCTCATCTACATCCTCAGCTTGATCATCTAAGTGATCATTTGTTTGATCAGCTATGTGATCATTGTCACCTTCAATCTCTTTCATGGAACTTTGAATCCCTTCTTGGAGACGACACAAAAATAAATTTTTAAAGAAAGATGCATTTCTTGATTCCATGATAGTATTCTTGTGTATATCTGGAATAACAAACCTCTACACAAGAAATCAATATGCACTGCTATTATGTGCATATCCAATGAATACACAATCCACTAACTTCGGTCATATCCGAACCCGCTTGGGTGTAGGCACTGCCACTTTTGCAAGACACCCTGTAGACGTCCCCGAACGCCCCGGGGGAAATCCTGTTTTGTTCATTGGGCTCACTACAATTCAGGACTCAATGTCACGGTCCTGTATCTAATCTCGCAGAGTGCAATGCAAGACCGACGAATCATCAAAGAGTCCAAATTCGACAAATCGTTTTTGAAAACAGATTTTTTTGAAAGAAGTGCCAAACATGGACTGCTTTGCCAGATACAGAGTCGCCACCTAAATATTTATTTTGGGGGAATTTATGAAACCCTGACTCGTTGCCTAAGGCCACGTGTCCGTCATCACCAAAGTTGCCTCGGCTCGGGAACTTGGGTACGATTGGGGAAGGTCACTTCGTGAGCACCCCCGCTCGCCCGATCAAAGATCGGCCTCTACTAACCATGATATCAAGTTTTGAAAACATTATGTGCTCTTATTCCGATTTATTAGCCTAGAATTACTATGTGATGCGCGCCTGGATCGCCTGAGTTGGAACAAAACATTTCATGTTTGTTTTTTAAAGCGGTTTGCTACTCGCAAGTAGGCTAAAATGCGAATTTTGCCACCCTCAAGTGGGCTTAGAAAACATGGTGATTTGCCACTATCTAGTGAGCTTAAAACTCGCAATCAATGAATTGTTCCAATTCAGATAATCCAACCTCCACCCACAGGCATTCAGGCAGTTATATCACATAAGCACCTAGCCTCATGGTAAGCATGCTACCATGGCAGTCACTCACACACATGCAAGGATGCTAAAGCATAAAAGCTTACCTAGTACTTCGAGCCAAAACAGAAGCTAGTTAGTAATCAAATGCATGATCTTAACTATGCTGAAATGCCTAATGCAACACATACAGGAATGCAACTAAGATAGGCTTAATTATTCTAAGATGGCAGGTGAAATGCAACAGATAACATATATTCAACTCGGAATTGAAATACAATGCAGTTAGTATGATGCGCCGAGCCCGGTGCATGCAAGACAGAATGAATGCAAACATGCGAGCATAAGTATGCTAGTTGAAACGTGCCCTAAACTAACCATCATAAGCTGGTAAATAAAAAGGAGAAAGACGTGGGGTTGGAAGACATACATCACACACACGCACACTTATTACAAAATTGCCCTCCTCGGAGGGTCCGAATAAATAATACAGACCGAATAAATAATTAACTACTCTAGCTAATTAAATATTACAAAACCCTAATTAATTAACAAATTAACTAAGAAACGAAATAAACTAGTATGCAGATCTATGGACCGCCTCAGCTCTGTTTCGAATGATGAAAGATGCATGCATGCTCGAGTCGCCTTGTTGGGAAATTCCTCGCGATGCCCCGATTTGCCTTTGTTTGCAATTGATCTTGGAATATTGTGCAAAGCTCTAGAAGGCTGCTGGTTTCTGGTTTGCTGCAACAGAGAGCAAGAAAGGGGCATGGCAAAGAATTTTTAACACGTGCGCACGACTACTCTCCCCGTCATTGCACAAGCTCTAGGGAGTGTAGTTCTCGATCCTCGTGTCATCAATCACGCATCTCGATGCATGATGGCCGAGGAGTCGAATTGCACGACTCAATGTGAAATGAATGCATATATAAACACAACAAGGCCTAAACTTTATCATGGGTAATCCAGAGTGTCGGTGACCGGAAATTGAGACACGTTTCGTCACTTTGAGTACGAAATGCCCCTCGTTTCCCGTGTTGGACTAACCCTACTCCAAACACAATGCAATGAGATGGCATACACAATGCGACTAACATGCTACCCTAAACGCAATGCAACCTAATCATGCTGGCATGCGAGGATGATATGCACACATGCAACCTAGCATACGCAATGCTATGGACTAAAATGGCATACACAATGCACATGAGCTATATGGCATACACAATGCACACATACGAAGATGGACATACACAAAGGCATAATCAAAGCATACACAATGCGATGGTCAAACATGCAACAACATGAACCAAATGGCATACACAATGCAAGGTGGACTTAAACCAATATGAGTGGACCTCAGCCACACTCAAATCAGTGGCCATTATGATGGAAGTGAGACAACTGAAATACATGCAAACATGCACAAATGCAAAGGATCGATCCTAAGGCACAACATGCAACTCTAACAAAGCATGGCAAAGGATTAAATATGGCATACAATCACACATTTTCCAGCTCTGAAATGTCATGCAAGATGGACCCGAATCATGCAAACACCTCACACAATGCAAACTAGATGGCCCGGATACCGAAACTAGTGAAGTGCATTACATTAGAGGTACACAAAGCAATGCTCAAATGACCCAACCAGCCCCAAACAGACCCTAGGCAGGTCCAAGACAGTGGGAAAATGGTCTAAAATGATGGCTCGAAAGGCATGGAAATGAAACTCATGCAATGGTCCAAAAACGAGGCATTTATGCACAACTCTCAAACGCATTTAAAGAGTGGAAAACATGGGAATATGGCATACATATAAGCTCTGAAATATGATGCACAATGGTCCTAAAACATGGAAACACCTCAACACAAGCATGCAATAGGCCCCAAAACACAAAGCTAGGCAAGAGTATTGAACTACAACCATGCATAGCAAGCATCATTCGACCATGAGGCATAAAAAAAGAGCTAAGGCAGTCCAAAACATGCACAAAATCAGTTTAAGGCATGGCAAAAAAGTGCTAGAATCAAGGGTCAACATAGCATGCACTGTAAGCTAGTAAAGAGGATTTGCACTACAAGTATGTGAGGCAATCAAGAGGTCACCAAACCAGCAAAATTCAGAAGTATGCCATGCCAAATAATGCCCAAAAACTCATGGAAACATGGTCAATGCATGCAAGAATGATATGTTCCTTTGAAAGACCAAAAGGAGGGTTATTCTACACATACATAATGGACATCCAAAAAGACAAAACCACTTCTGGACAAAGGTTATGAAGGCCCTAAAACTCACTGAAAAGGGCCTGAAATGAGGTTAGGAAGCATGCAAGTAAAGGCTCCTTTGAAAGGCCATGAAGAGGGTTACTCTACACATGCACGATGGACATCCAAAATGGCAAAAAGGGCTCTGGACAGAGCCTATGCAAGTCCTAAAACCCACCAAAAATGGCCTGAAACATGATCAAGAAGTATGCAAATACGGGCTCCTTTGTAAAGCCAACAATGCTAGTAAACAAGACAAGGGGTGAGAGGGTCACCCCTCTCTGATTTTGGGGCTCAAAACAATATGCAGTGGCTAAAAGGCCAAACAAAGCACAATACAAAGGCCTTAATGCATGGCTCAAAACAAGATGAAAACAAGCATGCAAGGGGGTAGATGACCCCTAACAAAAAAACAACCTTAAACAAACTTCAAGAGGAGCTCAAAATAAGACTTTTTTTAGTTCATGACAAAACCCAAAAATGCTTGCAAATATAGCTAAGATATGAAGCAAAATAGGGACCAAAAGGGGAATAAGAGAGTTACCCTTGTAGCCAAGAAAGGCAGCAGCTTCTGGACCAAGAAAGTGGCTCCTCAACCTCTGAAAATAAGCTCCAAGATGCTTCAAGCAAAGGTGGAAGGGTTTGGCTAAGAGGTGGTAGGTAAAGGGCCAAGAACCAAGCTCTTTTGAGGTTTGGATGTAGAGATATAGAGGGAGAATGTATGGTGTATGCTCCAGCACCTTCTGAACCCTTGCAAAGGAAGGGAGGCCCTTCCTTTATAGAGAAGAGAGGCCAAAGCTTCCTCAAGAAGCTTAAAACCAAGCTCAAAGATCCTCCATACACGTGTATGGAGGATCACTTCTTAGGCTTCCAGCTGGCACAGCTGGCTAACACTCAGTGAGACAAAAAGCAGGAAGCTGGCCGACCAGTTCAGGTGGTCGGCCGACCCCTTGCCTTGGTCGGCCGACCAGGTTCAAAAAGGTCAACCTCATTTAGGTGGTCGGCACCCCCTAGGGAGGGTCTTCACACTCAATGCAAGCAAGTAATGGTATGGGAGACCTGAGAAAGTGGCCCAAAACCAAGGAGACCAGCTTCCTGACAAGAAAACCGGCCAGCGAGAGAAGAGGTGGTCTCCAAGAGAAAAGGTGGTCTCCCACCCTTGTACCACCTTCCAAACAATGAAAATAGGGTCCACACCAAAAATGAACCAAGATGGATGCAAAAGGAGGGTTCGGGAGCCAAAACGCGCAGTCGGGTGCCCCGAAAACTGACTGTTAAGCATCGAAGGTGGCGTGCGACCACGAAGGTGGTCTCCCGGGCCATAGTGTCCCTCTAGAGAGAGGAAACAAGGTGTGTGCCAAAAACCGAAGCAAACGGAGAAAGTTAAGCAGTCCCGAACCGAGGCGGACGGCCGACAGCTCCGAAAATCAGAAACTGGTCTCCAAACGGGAAAAGCGGCCTACGACCACGAAACGTAGCCTGCGGCCACTGAGAGATGGTCTACCAGACCTCTCCCTCCCTTCAGGAAGAGAAAATAGAACCTGGTTCGCAAACCGAGGCAAAGCACAAAAGGGTCCCGAGGTCCGGGGGTAAGGCCCTCAGCCGAAACTCCGAAACCTCCGAACGAGCACAACATGCGCAATCACCGAGCGCTCAATCGATGACGTCTAAGTCTTAAGGTCGGTCAAAAATGGGGTGTCTACACACCCCCACATTCGTAAGGATTTATAAGAAGGCTTGATGCCTTTCCATAACTTATACGGGATCTTGTCCACCTTCTTCCGGGATACTGTATTCAGAATGTAATTTGCAGAGAGAATTGTTTCCTCCCACATGTTCTGTGGCAATCCAGAACTTATCAACATTGCATTCATCATCTCCTTTAGCGTCCTATTCTTCCGCATAGCAATCCCATTTGACTGAAGAGAATAAGGCACCGTGGTTTGGTGGATAATCCTGGATTGAGCACAAATCTCAATAAACAGTGTTCATACTTACCACCATGATCACTTCTTAAAGCCTTAATCTTGCAGTCTCAACTTCATTCTTATAATGACCAAACTTGTCAATAGCCTCATCTTTGCTTTTGAGCAAATACACATAACAATACTTAGTGCAATCATCAACAAAAGCGATGAAGTACTTATTGCCACCACGTGATTGTATAAACTTTAAGTCACACACATCACTATGCACTAAGTCCAACGGCTCTAAACTTCTTTCAATAGAATGAAACGAAGATCTTGTCAACTTCGCTTCAACACAAGTTTTACACTTGTGTTTCAGATTAATCTTAGAAGATGGTATGTGATCTAACTTGATTAATATATGTAAAGATTCAAAGTTCACATGTCCTAGTCTACCATACCACAAATTGGAAGACTCAAGCGTGTAAGCAGAAGAAGATGTATCTTTATTCATCTTTGGGATAAGAGTCATTACATTGAGTTTAAGCATATCCCCCAACATATATCCCTTACCCACATACACTCCGCTTTTGGTCAAAGCGACCTTGTTGGACTCGAAGATCATGCGAAAACTATGCTTGCTGAGAAGAGACCCCGAGACAAGATTCTTACGAATGTTTGGAACATACAGGACTTCGTTCAAGGTCAGCTCCTTTTCTGAGGTCAACCTTAGGACCACCTTTCCTTTCCCTCAACAATTAAGGTAGCAGAATTCCCCATAAACAACTTCTCACCATTTATAACCGGCTCGAAAGTTGTAAACAGCTTCTTCTCGGAGCAGATATGGCGTGTAGCCCCAGCATCAATCCACCATTCTCTTGGGTTTGAACCCACCATATTCACCTCAGAGACAACGGCAGACAAGTGTATGTCATCCTCATCATGGGAGTGCTCTTGCATATTTGCCATGTGAGCACGGGGTTTGGTTTTGTATGGCTTCCTCTGCTTACAGTAGTCACTGGCCCAATGCCCCTCACTACCACAGTCGTAGCACTTCCTTAAGAACTGACAAATAGGTTCCTGTGGCTTGTGTGCCGGTTTCTTTGCAACACCACCCCTTGGCCCCAACTTTGAGCCCTTGTTCACAGGGGGCTTCTTCCTCACCCCAGAAGATTTGTCATGCTCAATGACATTGGCCTTCACAGAGGAGGTATTCCCTCATTTCTTTCTATTGTCCAACTCTCCTCAATTCAGAGTCGGATAATCAGGTCTTCAACTAACATTTCCTTGCGCTTGTGCTTCTAGTAGTTCTTGAAGTCCTTCCAACCATGGAGAAATTTCTCAATGAATTTCATGCAAGATCACTTGGAACTCCTGGACTTGGCTCATCACAATTTTTGAATCTATCATTTTAAAGTCCAAAAATCGGCTAACGACAAATTTCTTTGTCCCGGCATCCTCAGTCCTGTATTTCTTGTCCAGAGATTCCTATAACTCCTTTGCTGAGCTCTTGGCACAAAACACACTGTAGAGTGAGTCTGCCAAGCTGTTGAACACATAGTTCCGGCAAAGATAGTCTGCCTGCTTCCATGTGTCAAGCGCCATAACCTTCTGCTTGTCTGGCTCATTCTCTGCCACGGCTGGAGGATCCTCGCTCAAAACCTTTGCAAGGTTCAGCATGGTCAAGTAGAACAGCATCTTTTGCTGTCATCTCTTGAAGTTCACCCCGTCAAGTTTTTCTGGGCACTCATGGTGATTGAGCGGTTCTCCCGGAACAGTCGGAGTAACACCAAGGTTGACCGCAGAGGTCATAGTTGGAGTTGGCAAGTCAGTTGCCCCGGGGTTCAGATCCCCACCAACATTAGCAGTAGCAGTAGCAGCAGCATCAGTGACAGTTGCCATTTCTGAAAAATACAATAGAATTTCACTTCCTGTGTTTCTAGAAATTAAACTTAACACTTAGAAAATCTCACTGTTGAAAAATTAATTTAAAACTAATCTCACCACTTAACCTAGAATCGAACATGGTCAAGAATGTTCCTAGGAAGACTGGAGGGATTACATGGTCCCACTTAAAACCCAGCTAACCTTTTAACAAAACTTTCAAGGGCATGTTAACTTCTAGTACATGGGAAACAATTTTTAGAATTAAGGTTTTCCAAGGAATGAACTAGGTTAAAACAAACCAATGTTCAACACTTACAAGCAATTAAAAATTGCTAACCAAATTACAAGCAATGTAAAAAATTGCTACAAGAATACAAGCAAATAAAATGCTTTTACATATTGGTAAAAAACCATAACAAAATCTCAAGCAAACCAATTGCTTCAATTGTATAGTCCAAATAATTCCTTTCCACGCTTAGATATTCCTGTTCAACACAAAGGTGAGTGGTCCAAAATTTTGGTTTTACAGCCCAAATTTTGTTCATTTGGATTTGTATTTTTTTTTTTTTTTCCATTCCCTTTCGCATAGGTGTTCTTGTAAAAAAGGTTAGCAGAAAACCACAACAAAATATAAAACAAATAATCTAAAGAAACTGTCAAATAAGAAATTGATTTAATAGCAAAATTAAGTAACATTAAAATACTAGACAATTTATACAATTAACTCCCAATTAAATTAAAATATGAATAAGCAAGAGTTACAAAATAAACCCATAACTCTAAGCATTGAATTAAAATTAATATCCATGAGTTATATATATATATATATATAATTATTACACAATAAATATATATAACTCCAAAACCTTAAATTAAAAGTTTAATAGGCAAGAGTTATATAAAATTATTACAAAACAATAACCATGTAATAATTCCAGCAATTAACATGAAAAAAAAAATTCTAGAGATTAAATCATATAAGAAAACTAAAAGCTTGAAAATAAGTAACTCGTTGCATAATTTACAATCATTGAAAATAAAAAAAATTTAAACAGTGGGCACGGTCAGCATGCAAATCTGTTCTATTGTTTATTTAATATTGTAACTCGAAGCATGCACCTTCTAATGAATAAACTAGTGTGAAAAAAATGGTACCAAACTCATATGATTAATCATAAACAAAAGACATGCAATCATCATAGATAAGCAACACAAAATTATACTATCATACTAAAATTATACACCATGAAACTATATTCACTTAAAGAAATTAGCACAGTGTGCGTTTGGAATGTAATCATGGATTTAACGTCATGAAACAGTGTGCTTTACATGTTTAAAAAAAAATGGTATGATACACTAATTTAATTCCTTGAATTCCTAATTAAATATAGCAAGTCAATGGAACAATTAACCTATAAACCGTGAGCTACTAGCAGGCAAACCTATATGATCTTTTGAATTTATATATGAATTTATTAATTCAATTTCAGGGAAAAATTAACTAATCTGTTTTAAGTTTGTTGTAATAATTGTGTGATAACATAAAACAAATAGATTCATAATGGACAATTCAAATTTCAAACCATGATGAAAATTACAATACATCATAAAATCAAATAGCAAAGGAAAACAAATCGAAACCTACATTAGACAGTATCCTTAAAATAGATTCGCCACCTTACCGGTTAGATGTTGGAGGTTGTTCGATTTCTGTCTCTCAAGATACGACGGTTGGACTAGCTATAGCAATGTACCGACTGAGTAGTTTCGGCGAACAAAACTTTGCAGCACTCTCTCACAGGAAGAAAATAATATAAAACTAGAAAACTAATGAAGACAAGAAGAGCAACAATTTCTGGTATAGAAAGCTAAAGGAGAAGGTGTCACGACCCAAACCTGCCCCTATGGGTTTAGCACCGTAACCGGCCAGTAATCCGAGATTACCGAAGGCCTGCTTAACTGTAAGACAGTAATACAGAGTACAGGGGCATGACGGAAGCCAATACAGTAAATAAACAATGCCCAATGAGCTGTGACAGTCTGTATGTAAAAAGACCTTTCATTCAAATGCACATTCATAACAAAGCAGTCCATACATATATGTATAATCGCTCAGTACGGGGACATAACCCCCAACATAACAGTACAGTACAAAAACAGATACAGAGGCAGACAGGGGAAATAAAAACACCCCTAAGCCATAGCTTGGCAGGCTCGGAACCTCGCAGTGAGGCACAGTGGTTGGCTTGACAAAAAGGGAAATCTACCCCACGCTCCTAGCTGCGGTCTGGTGCCTGTACACCTACATATATATATGAGCAATGAGCTAAAACCCAGTGAATAACATAAAGCGTAAAGGGGTTTAGAATGGATGTCCTTACAGTAATGAAAACCGTTCATTTCAATCAGTATATTAGTTGTTCAGTATAGTAAACAGTCATATGTGGTACATCCATTAGCATAACAGTAAACAGTAGGTCTTAAAAGACCGAACAGTCAATGATGGCCATCAATCAGTAAACAGTAGTGGTTCCAACGAGGGAACCGACAGAGATCTCTGTAACAGTAACAGTCAGTAACAGTAGTTGCTAAGGATGCCACAATACAGTTCAGAATATAGGACATATATTCGTTCAGTTAACAGTATCAGTTCAGAAACAGTACAGTTAATTGTTCAGAAGATAATCATTTTGAACATATCTTTACACAGTTGTTACTCACAGAGTTCTGGGCTACGGTAAGCTAGAGCGCGTCCCCAGTCGCCAACCCTACACAGTTAACAGATCGAACACACACTAAGCTACACAGTTGGGAAAGATAATAACTTAAACCCTAATTGTCTCGGTGTGTTCTACATCTATATCCTCATTACGATGCCTTAAACTAAGCCTAAGAATGCCTAGGATGGGATGAGGATGCAAAGATGCATTCAGAAAACATTTTCAGGATTTTCAGTGAAACAGGGTCCCGCTCGAGCGCAGGTTTACCCGCTCGAGTGGACATGCAACAAAGGTCTACGCTCGAGCGTCAACTCCCCCGCTCGAGCAAACCAAAAAGTACTGGATGCTCAAAAATCACGCTCGATAGGCGCTCGATAGCCGCTCGAGCACCAATTACCCCGCTCGAGCGGACTGCAAAACACAACAACATGCTGGGAGCACGATTTCCCCGCTCGAGCGCAATTTCTCCCGCTCGAACGGGAGTCAAAAATCTGGAAAATCCAGATTTGAACTTCCAAGCTCAAATCAAGTTTAAATGCATCAAATTCGACCCTCTTGGGCTAATTTTCTGGAAAACACTTGTAAACACATAGAATAACATGATTCAAAGCTCAATTTGAGAAATCAAAGCCCAAGGGTGTTTAATTAAATCCATTTTCAAACCTAATTTTCATGAACATGCTACAAACATGACATGCAAGAGTTTAATTCAATTCAAAGCTTCAATGTTTGCTCAAATGAGCTCAAATCTTGCAAAAACATGATGACAACATGAACTATAACAATATTATGAACATGCATGTGAGGAATTATGAACTGCAACCTCAAAACTTCAACAATATAAACATGCATGCATGGAATGAGCTTCAATTCAACATGTTAGAACTAAAACATGACTTAGTTCCTTAATTAGACATGAACCATGCAAGAATCAACTTAAAGACAACAATGAGAGGTTGAATTTCTACCTTAAGTCTTCAATTAGAGGCAAGGAAGCTTAATTGAGCAATCTACACTTCAATTTCTTCAATTTCCAAGCAAATCTACAAGTGAACTCAATTCTCTCACTCTCTCTCTCTATGGTCGGTTGCTCTCAAGAAATAGGTTGAGGAAATGTTTGTGTCTAAGTGTATAACAAGGCTCAAGTATGATGGCTAAGTGGCCCACTTAGTGGCTTTAAGGTAAATAACGCCAATTATGCGATTTAACTTATTTTAATCTAATTTAATCATACCAAAACAGTTTTCAATTAAATATACCATAAAATCATATAAAATCTAATTAACACAGAATATCAATCAATTTCAGATTCGGCCGCCGATAAGGCCTTCAATTTCCAGTCTAACATAAAAATATGAACAAATAATCAAACAGTCAAACAGATAGAAATGCATTTAAACAGATACAGTCAATCAATTCGTGTCGGATTTCAGTCAGTCAGTTCAATATTTCAATCAGTTCCATTACTTATCATAATCAGTCTCAGTTTAGCAACATTCGGTAGTTAATCGGTAAACAGTGACGAGGGTTGTTACAGAGGGCCTCTTTTTATACACATGGAGGGAGAGAGGAAGAGGCTCCCCTGCAATAAATGCAGGATTTAATTATGTATTAACCTGCAAAACTGATGGGTTTAAGTCCATCATCAATAGAGGAGTTACCAACTATACACATAAGTTTTGTGTATATAAATATCTGCAACCCACAGATTTGGCTTGGTCTAAAAAGAAGCCCACAAATCTGGCTTGGCCCAAAAAGATTAAGATGGGTAGGCCAAGCTCAACCCCCACACTCAATCTATTCAAGCCCAAGCCTAAGCCTAAGCCCAAGTCCCAAGATCTACGGGTCTGGTGCGGTCTGGGCGAGCAGACGGCGTGCTTTGTGGTAATTTTTGCATAACCAACTTGAACCATAGTTTTGGCCCAAGACCATCCTTGAAGCATCCATAACTCTCTTCTTTCAAAAAATTTGGATGCCCCAAAGGGTTTACACCCTTATGCAAAAAATGGGATTTAAATACTCATCAATGCTCTCCTCTACAATCAATGTGGGATACAAGGTTTTACACCTTTCCTAACACCTTTTTCGTGAGGCCAACTTAATGAGTCAATTTCTCATTTAAACCTTAATAGTTTTTTGGTCATTCTTTTTGTGGTGTAAAGATTTCATTATAAAGAATCTAAACCCACCTTACTCCACCTCAATTTAGGATTGACACACACTTTAATCTTGCATTAACATCACCAAAAAAACTATTATTTTTCCAACAAATTTGCTAAATCATTAACTTCAAAGCCTCTAGAGATTAATTCTTGACTATCCAAATATTTAATTAGACTAGAGATACTCTATTATCATAAAAAACCTTAAGTGTGTGAGAATGACTTTTTGATTTTTTACTAAAAAATTGTACAAAAAGTAAAGAAAATGAGAATGAATCTTTCACTTTTTTATATAATTTTTTTTTTTTTTACCATAGTAGCCTCTACCTAAATACCCTCTAAAAATAAACAAAAATCGGTCTCAAATAATTTCTAAAAAATGAAACCACACAAATGGCAAGTTGTTTTTAACAATTGACCATCTAGCATAATTATTTAAAATTTGTTTATTTTTGGTTGTACTCTATTCAATTTCAACAATACTACAAAAAATTTATCTAAAATTTTATTTAGAAATATGTGTGGCTCAAATTCATTCTATATATGAACTCCATGATATATCTAACTAATCTCAACCACACATTAGTTTGGGCACAATTTTTTTTTATACAAATTCTAAATTAGTAGAGTTTCTGATTCAATTTTTGTAGAGCTTTTCAACTGGAAGATAAATACATGTTGGCATGGCAAAAGTCAGAGACGATGTTTAATTGTCCAAAGCTTGCACATTTCTCCCCCACAAAATAAAAAATAAAAATAAAAATTCTAAAGCCAGCGATAGCAATGGTTGCAAAAAAATAATTTGCACTTTTAAATGTGTAAATAAAGTAGGACCAGAAATCCATTTATGAGATATGGCCCAAGTTTAAATTTTTTTAGACTAAAATTTATCCAAAAAGACATCTACATGTTCGAAGTTTATCTGTCTATCATTTATGTTCAAATGTCATCTATTTATAGATGTGTCATCTATTTGTGCAACTATTTGTTCAAATGTTCAATAAGCTATTCGAATATCTTAATATCACCTATATATCCATCTCAATGTCATCAGCTGTCGTTGCTGATGACTTTTTTAACAATTTTTTAACACATATCTTTATCACAAAAAAAAAAAAAGATTAAACTTTAGATTATATAACATATGGCCTTATAGAAATAGATTTTTAACCAATTAACCCAATAAAATATAGAATTTCATTGATTTAAAACAACAGATTTAATTTTGTTCATATATTTAAAAAAGTATAAATAATACACACATTTTGATTGGTGTAAAACAATGAGTCCTATAAATTTGATTAGCGTAATTATACTTTTTGAATATAATATCCAGATCATTCATATTTTGTGTATACATTTGCGTAGATCTAACTTTTTAAATATTTTTAAATAAATAATTTGAAATTTATGAAAGTATAAGTGATTCGTCACTTTTTTTTGTCGCCAAATGAATAAATTTTGTTGCAAAAAGTATTTAGGAACTAATTTCAATTGTTGCAAGAACAGTTACTAAAAGATCATCCTAAAAAGTCAACAAATGAGCTTTTAAGGATAATTTTGAAAATATCGCTAATAAATGCACTTTTAAGAACAAAATAACTTGGTGCCAAAAGTTTAGTTTTTTAGACAAAACTTTTGATCCAAAAAGTTTAGTAATTTATCACTCATTTCTCAATTTTGTTGCTAAAAATAAAATAATAATACTTTTGACGACAAAAATATTTTTTTTCCTAAAACGTGATCTTGTCCCTAATTTTTTGTCTCTAAAATAATTTCTTATAGTATTTGTACTAATTTATGCAAATAAGTGTTGTACTCTAATGAGTTGGAAATAAAAAAAATATTTGAGACCTTGAAATTTTTTTCATAATTTTACTTATAATGATGTGGCAAGATACATGTCGACTTTTGATTTGTTACACATTTAGAGGTTATTTGGGAAGTACTAGATTAATATATTTTTTTGACTTTTTACGAAAAAATATGAAATATGGATTGGATTTGAAGTGATGTGATAGAGATGTGATGTGACTTAAATAAGATAATTATACCTAAATAGAATAATGTGCTAAAATAACATGCCAAACAACCACTTAATAATAGTGGACCAAATTCTCATGTCACATCATAATGAGTGAATTTGTATGTGAAATAATTTCTCACACTTCCCATTTATTTTTGTTTTTGTTTTTGTTTTTTTTTAATATTTTCCCAAATATAGCAATTGGGTTAAAAGTCAGTTTTTAATTTTTTTACTTTTTTAATCATATCATCTCTTTATTTTTTTACATATTTTTTTTAAAATATTAAAAAATTAATTTTTAACTTACTTTTCAAAATAAGTCATATCCGAACTGTGCTATTTTTTTCACCAATCAAAAAGTTATATTTCCAATATAAAAAATATATATATATTTGGTAACTTGGTCGGGAAGTAAAGTACATTCTTTAGATAAATTCGGTAGGCCCACCTAAGATGTTGCTGAATCACTTGATGTTTAGCTACAAAATTATCAATGAAAAATGTTAAAATTAAACGTGACTTCATGGGAACCCAATCCCCCATAAGCAAACAAGAATCTCTTAAATTCTTTTTTTTTTAAAATTTGTATTGTTAATATTTTATTTCATAAATTTGATTTTTTTTATTTTAAATTAAGGACACATTAAATAAGAATTTTTTTTTTTAATACAATAGTAATACCATATCATTACCATCCAATAATATCTTGCCACTACCTTCTCATATATACATAGGATTTGTTTGGGATGTGGGTTGGCTTCTTAGCTTTTTTCCCAATTTTAGTTTAGGGTTAAAAAGTCTCGTTTATGATGTGTTTTTTGATTTTTTTAACTTTTGTGAAAAAAAATATAATAATTATAATTTAGATATAACATTTTATCTTATTGATTTTTTAATCTTTTTTTTTTTTTGTGTGACTATTTTAGCCAAAAAAAACCATTGATTTTTTCTTTCTAAACGAGCTCATACGTGGTAATGTAAAGTTATATTATGACCGTGGATACTTTCAACATATAGGTTTATTGTTGGCAAGTGATACCACTTGTCAACGGTGACATAGTATCATCGTGACAGTAAATTGTCTGGGATATGCTATATAAGTATATTTTTTAATTTTTTGGTTAAAAAAATAATTTAAAAAATGTATATTTAGGATAACTTTTTAACTTTTTACAAAAAAATATGTAATAAAATATTATAGTAAAATCAAAATGACCATTTTACCCTTTTGACTTTTTGACTTTTAATTTTTTAACTTTTTGGATAGCTGAATTCAAAGGGCAAAATAATAATTTTGCCTTAGTGGCTTCCCCCACAAGCTACCTTTGAATAGTGTAAACTTTTTAACTTTTTTAGGCCTCGTTTGGCAACGTCACTTTTTAGCCTAAAAGTCAAAAAATCACTAAAAAAATCAAAAAGTCAAAGATTATTTTTTCTCTCTATTTTTTACACATCTTTTCGTAAAAAATCAAAAAGTCATCCCAAACATACTAATTTTTTTTACATCATATTTTATCCCAAAAGTTAAAAAATTACTAAAAAACATGTTCCCAAACGAGGCCTAATAATTTTTTGACTTTTTAATTTTTTTAGTTTATTCCAAACAAGGCCTAAGTGGTTGTTTGGGATGCGTTATATAAGTACACTTTTTAACTTTTTGGCTAAAAAAATAGAGGAAAAAAATATGTATGTAACATTTTAATTTTTTATGAAAAGATGTGTAATAAAATATTTTAATAAAATCAAAATGACAATTTTACTCTTTTGACTTTTTGACTTTTTAGGTAATTGAATTTAAAGGGTAAAATAATAATTTTGCCCTAGTGGATTCCCCCATAAGCTACCCTTGAATAATATAGACTTTTTAATTTTTTTTATTAACTTTTTGACTTTTTAATTTTTTTAATTTATCCTAAACAACTTCTAAATTTTTACTCATCAAATAAAGGTACACAAAGTTTAATTGACTTTGTTTGATAAATAGTTTTCAAAAATAATTTTTGAGCTTTTTATTTTTGGTGAGACTTTTAAAATATTTTAAGCAATTTTTTTTACTTTATGAATTCATTTAATACACTTAAAACGTAAAATATTTGTTATTTTGTTTGAAAAAAATTACTAAATAGAAAAAATAGAAAAATTCAGTACATTTTTCACAAATATTTTATTTTTTAAGTCCACCTGAAAAAATATCTAAAGTATATATAATTTTTTTTACTAAAGATAGCAAAACACAAAAATAAATAAATAAAAACTCCAAACATTTTAAAAAATTCAAAATCAAACAAAATAAATGTTGTTTTAGTTTAAAAAAATAAATAAAATTTGTAGAACTTAAGTTTCTGAGGTGACCCCATTTGTAAAAATTCTTAGAGTCACTACTGGGTATAAGGTATTAAATTTAAGGTAAAATCTTATTTGGTGATAAAGATATGTCGAAAAAAATCGTCGAAAAAAGTTGTTGGCGTTGAAAAAAGTTGGCGACGATGGCAGCCAACGGCAGTAAATGGTGGTGATGAGATAGAGCAATATGTGATATTTGTTGAATGAGTGACGTGTCCCATTTCAACATATAGGTAGTTAGTTTGGTGAATTTTAATAGATAGGAAAATAAACTTGGTGAATTTCAAAAGATAGATAAATTTGATGATTTTAAGATAGACAAATATATTGATTTCAGTAGATAGTTGTTCTTTTGGATAAATTGTGTTCTTTTAGCCCAAAGAGATTAAAGTCTGAGTTTAATGGCCTAAAAGATTAAGAAATAGACTTATATTCTAAAGTGTCCTAAGAGTATCAAATATATATATATATATATATATTAAAATGTATAAAAATATATTGCAATATATAAATAATGTATTAAAATTATAAATATTTTGATATTTAATACTTTTTCTTGAAGACAGTCATTAGCATGATCATTATCAATATACACCACGTCAAAATTATAGTAAAATTACATATGTTAATTTTTTAAAAATAAATTTATATTATAAGGTATTTCAATGATATTATCAAAGTGGATTATAGTTTGAATTTTATAATTTTATTAATTTAGGTCATATTTATAAATAAAAAAACATTACAATTTTTCTTAATTTACATAATATTTTCCAAAATAAAAAACACATGTTACTTACATGATTGTAATATGACCTATAATCACAATAGATGACTTCGCTAATAGAGTTTGTGAAGAAATCAATTGACAGAAATTGCATACCTCAATCGAGTTATCCTCTCTTTTATTTGTAGAGATGTGGTTCGGCAAGTCGTCGTCAAAATTTTCTCTTTATTTGACTATCCTAAATGCGTGTGAGACCTTCTTGACTACTTTCTAAAAAGTGACTGGCCCTTACCCAAATTAGTGGCTCTTATCAATACTTGGACACCAACACAATATACCTTGTATTTCTCTTGGCTATCTATCCTTCAATAGTTACTCTTTTTTTTGGGTATTAAAGCAGGGCCTAAGCCCGAAAAACAGAACTACAATAGAGATCTATGAACGGAGCCAACTCCGAGCACATCATTAGCTAACAAAGGGATGAAAATCAGGTGGATAACGCAGGACAACATTCGTAGCTCGCAAGTGCCTAGCAAATTTAGCCAAACAGTCTGCATAACTATTGGTTTCGCTCCAAACAATCTGGAGATGGTAGTACCAATACTTAACAAGTAACGCCCGAATTTGTTGACACAAATTAAAATTGGGATTAGCCTTGTCCAACTTTTGTGTTATATGGATAGCATCAACCGAATCCAATTCAATAATGATGGACCGAAATTCTTCTACCCAAGCTAAACAGAGACCTTACCAAATAGCCCACAACTCTGTTGTAATAGCTGCTGTCTCACTAATGAAGTGTTGAAAGCCTACACACTATTTCCCGTTTTCTGATCTTATGAGCCCACCCGCACCAGCAAGGCCTATCTGTCCAAGAACTGAACCATCCATGTTAAGCTTGACCCAAGTCAGAGGAAGACAACTCCATTGAATAAGAAAGGATAACTCATCTTTCCGAAAGCACCTACCGTCTTTGAGTCAATAACTTCCATAATATGCTTACGAATAATAACAGTAGGACACAGAGGAGGATTAAAGCGTGGATCATGAATTTGTTTATTGTGCCAAAACCAAAGGGAGAAAAGAGTGCACATGAAGGTTATAGCATAATGATCACCAAAAGGGGTGTCACGCCTCAAAATTTGAACAATTAAATATTAAATTAGGACTAAATCCTAATCAATATTTCATTATCCAAATCCTAGGGGTGAAACAAAAAAAAAATTAAACGCCAACCAAACCATCATAATCTCATAACTAACAATACCTCAATATTAAGGTAGCAACAACTAGTCAAAATAACTTAAATAAAGTACGGTTACAAACCATGCCAAATTATTCTAATACTAAAGTCATAAAAAAAAATAATAAATCATAAACTAATATCAACCCTAAACTCAAGAAAACAAAAAAAGTCCAAACGACATGTCCTACAATCATAGTTATTTATTGTCACCACCACAGCCTCAACTAATCCTGCAAAGGAAGCTCGACTGCACTCAAACAGAACGCACCTGAGTTGCCAAGAGACAAAACGGGTCAGTATACAAGTATACTGGTATGAGTACAAGATTTAACATCCACGTGTCCACCAGACACAAATAAAAATATATTTAATTCTTATTATGGGATAAGACAAATAGTTCCAACCGCACTGAGACGAATGGGTAGTTTCTCGAGATACGGTGGCATTTAGTTTGTTGTCCGTACACAACGAAATATAAATTGATTATAAAATAAACAAAATAGAAATAAAAATATAGTGGGTCAGTCCTGCATAAAAAGTTAATAAGACCCACCATCCTGCAAAAAAATAAAGTTAGTATAATTTAATCATAAGTAACTTGCTGAAGAAGTATAAAAATGCACCGTTTCATACTTAAATAATTCGAATTGACCAAAACTCAAAGAACGAAAGTTGTACATAATCAAATTTTATAAAAGACATTGCAAACAAATGTAACATAAACTGAACAGGTTGAGAGAAAATCTTGATAGAAAAACCTAAATGGAATTCAATCGAAAAAAAACTGAAACTGAAAACGAACAAAAACGGCCCTAAGATGATTTTTTTCGGAAAATTTCAAAACACGAAAAGTGTGCAGAATAATGTTTTACTTCAGTTTGCGTGAAACCAATAAAAATGAGCTCGTTTCATGGGTTAAAACAGCCTCTAAAATCTGCATTACTAAAATGAATCAAAACGATAATAATCAAGATCATCCGATTATAAATTCTAATCGATCTTTTTAATAAAAAGTTAAAACACAAAAGTTGTCTAGAATCACGTATACATATTTCTTCTCAAATTTCATAATTTATCGAGATCATTTACTATTTTTCAAGATGTACAAATCAACACAATTCACACTATACCAATACACTCATTATTTAATTTTTTGTACCTTAACTCTACCACTTCGGCCCTCCACTTCCGGCCTACACATATATCCCATGTGCCTCTCGTATACCTAACACCGCTTCGAAGTCAAACTTGCACGGGCATATCGTCCCGAGTTTTGACCCACACTCCCCGAATGGTTAGCATATATGTACGCGCGTAAATAAAAGCACTCGTCTACCCATGAGAACGAGACAACAATATACATATACAAAATATCTCATTCATGAGAACAACATAATAATGCCAAGCTTAAGGCATTCAAATAAATCTCATAATCCTCACTTTTTTTTTTTTTTTTTATACACTCTTTCTCACCAACACTCAAATAAAACAACAATTCATGGAGTCATGGTAGAGTATAAGGAATTTATCTATGAGTTTCTAATTAATTTTAATTTCATATAATACAACCATAAAATAAAAACATATAAAAACTCTAAACTTGGCACACGCAACTAATCAAAATAATTAAAATCAATCAATCATCTAAAAACCCTAAACCTTACATATACAACTAATCAAAGTAATTAAAATCAATCAATCATCTAAAAACTCTAAATTTTACATACATAACTAATCAAAAATAATTAAAATCAATCAATCATCCAAAAATCCTAAACTTTACATACACAACTAATCAAAATAATTAAAATCAATCAATCATCTAAAAACCCTAAACTTTACAAACACCACTAATCAAAATAATTAAAATCAATCTATCATCTTTATGTAGATACAAAATCAAACTAACATCAAATAAATAAAAATAAATAAATAAAAACAACAAATTAAAATAAATCAAAGGAAGTGGGCTTTGTACTTACAATATTTTTTTGAAGATCAAAGAATTATTTAAAGAACTAATGGAGCCACTAAAGCAAAACCCTAATCTTTTTTTCTCTTTCCCTCCTCTCCTCCCACCGTTCATCTTTTTCTCACGCGACACACAGCACTCTCTTTGTTGATTAAACACTTTTTTGCTTGATATCTCTCTCTCTCTCTCTCTCGCCGTACAACTGCTTCTCGCATTCTTTACTTTAGATTATTATGACCTAATCACTTAGAGCATGTTTGTTTTGAGGGATAAGAGAGTGGGATTGGACTATTAGTCCCATCGGACTAATAGTCCATTGTTTGTTTGAAAAATTTTGCTCCAGACTAATAGTCCCCCGGGACTATTAGTCCCACGGGACTATTAGTCCCACAAACATGGGACTATCCTATCCCATGGGGGGGTGTGGGATAGAAACCATGGGATTAGTATCCATGGGATTATTTTGTGAAATGTCCATTTTACCCTCCATGCTATTACTTAGTAAACAATTAGAAAAGGGTAAAATAGTCTTTTGAACATTTATAAATTATTTTTTTAGTGTTGTTAATTTAAAACTATATATTAAATAAAAAATTATAAATTATAAATTATAAATTATAAATTAAATTTAATTAAAAATAATAAATTATAAATTATGGCCTTACAAATTAAATTTTTTTAGTGTTGTTAAAAAATTAAATTTACATATTAAATAAATTTTTTTTTAGTATTGTTAATTTAAAATTATATATTAAATAAAAAATATAAATTATAAATTAAATTTATTTAAAAATAATAAATTATAAATTATGGCCTTATAAATTAAATTTTTTTTAGTGTTGTTGAAAATTTAATTTATATATTAAATAAAATTATTTTTTTATTGTCGTTATTTAAAATTATATATTAAATAAAATATAAATTATAAATTTAATTTAATTGAAAATAATAAATTAAAAATTGTGGCCTTATAAATTAAATTTTTTTAGTGTTGTTAAATTATAAATTATAGATTATAAGGGTAAAATAGTCTTTTGAACATTTATCCTTATCCAGTCCGTCTAACCAAACATTGGATTCACTAAAAATAGTCCAATCCAGACATCTAATCCCATGACTAAACAAACATAGGATACAAATCCAATCCAACCAAATAGTCCCGGGACAATGTATCCCGGGACTAACAGTCCGATGGATTACAATCCCCCCTTATCCAGTCCGTCCAAACAAACACACCCTTACAATATAACTAATGGCTATTATATTATAAAATATAAATACAATGTAAATATAACATAAATAAATATAATATATATTTTATTTTATTAAATAATTACAACATATATAAATATGCTTTATAAAATTAATACATGTAACACCCCTTTTTTTTTATATAAATATAAATATTCAAATTAATTATATATAATTAACTAACACATTAAATTAATTAATCACCACATTAAATTCATTAAATAACACATTAAATTCTCATGTGATCACACAATTAATAAAGTCAAAAATAAAATAAGATAATAATAATCATAATAATAAATCATGATTTAAGAAAATTAGGATCGCTACAAGGGGCTTGGCCAAGGAGGAAACCCCAAATTCACATCCACCCACTTACAAAGAGGAAGCGAGAAGAATAAAGTCTAAAAAGACGGAGGAATAATTTGTTGCTAAACCTTTCTAGGTAACTCATAATCCCTGAGAGCATGAAAGGTAGTTTCAATAGGTGAGGCACACAAAGGGCAGCTAGCATAACTACTAATGTTACAGCGACATTTCATCAAATTTGTGAGTACTCGATCATGCCTCACAAGCCATGTAATGTGTTTCCATTTGTTTGGAACAGTATACTTCTATAGAGATTTTCATCCTTGCTGGCTCTCCTCGAAGTTACCTTGCTCATGCATAGCATTATAGACAGACTGTGGAGAAGAGGCCCTTTGAAGAATGCTTCCAAATCTGGTGGTTGGGATTGGAATCAATAGTAGTAAGGACTACACTCCTTCACCGTAGCAAGATATTTTCAGGAAGTCAATGGGCAAGAAAGGGCAAGTCCCAACCTACTTCCTCAATCCATTTATGAATTTCTGTTGGAGGAAGAGCAACAAAAGTCTTGGTGGAGAGTAAAAGTGCCTAACCAAGTGTCATGCTAGAAACAAATGAGCCTGCCATTACCCATACGCCAAATAATGCCTTCTTTCAAAAATCCAGCACCTTTATTCAAATGCCGCCACAAATGAGAGGAATTCTGAAGAAGGGGTTCCCAAATATTATGTCCCTGCTGCAAGTATTTGTTCCTGAGCATAGAAGACCATGGTGATATAGAATCTTGAGTCATTCGCCAACCTGATTTTGACAACAAAGCCAAGTTCATATCTCTCATCTTCTGTATGCCTAAACCACCCATCGCCTTCAGTTTACACACATTATCCCAAGTGACAAGTGGCATTCTTTGATGTGAGCTATCTCTACCCCATAGAAAACGTCTGTGTTGACTATCAATATTCAATAGTTACTTTGCTTTCTTTTAGAAGACATCTACATCATTTATATGAGCCCCAATAAGGTTGCAAGTGAAGTACTAACTTGACGCAAGAGAAGTCACTAACACACATAAATAAGGGTTTGTTCCAAATTTGCTTGGCATTGCAATTATTCTCGTCAATAGAGTTATCTTTATCAATGGTTGTTTTGGGGACTATGATTGAATTTCGATCCTCCCACAACATTAATAATAATTCAGAATACAATACATTAACAATCATTTTATATTCCACCTTTCAACATACTTAGCTACAAGATCATATTGTTCACTTCTTATTTTATCAATGGCTATGAAAAAATTGTAACCATAAAAATAAATTTCACAACACATTTTTGTAAAGCTTACCCTCAGTTTATTAGTCTAGTGTAAAACAAAAACTTAATTGGTATCTTTGACACAAGTTTTTACTAATAGTTAGAGATTAATAATTTGTTCAACGTCTTGTAAGAAATGGTTTTGAAAAAACGAAATTTTTCTTAACTTTAGTTTAATTTTTAGGTGGGACCCATAAGCCAAAATTAGCAGGTCTAAGTGGTAACACATTCTATGCCGCATTGTAATTCATGTAGTATATTTGGTTGCTCAAAACCATTATCGGGTGAATGAGAAATTGAAACTAAAGTGAGCTCCATAAAAATAATGTTTTTGGTGAAATTTCCATTAAGGTTTGAGTTAAGGTTTTCCCACATTGATTTGGTGGGCAAACTTTGAATGGGTTTATAAGGCTTGGGTTTGGAACTTGGGGTAGGCCCCAAGGGGCACTCAAGTTTTGTAGAGGAAGAGGCTATGGGCAAAGTAAGCTAGACCCATTGGACCCAAAATAAACGCACACGCCACCGTCGTCCATTTTGTCGATCGGGCAGGCTGGGCTGGGCTGAGCTTGAGCGCGAGTACGTGG
This sequence comes from Camellia japonica, assembly GCA_030407325.1. Lineage (NCBI taxonomy): Eukaryota > Viridiplantae > Streptophyta > Magnoliopsida > Ericales > Theaceae > Camellia > Camellia japonica. The sequence continues at coordinate 82,239,146 of JAPPVO010000002.1, forward strand.
CGTGAGGTTGGCTTGGGCTTGTCTGGCCTAATACTTATCTTTTTGGGCCACAAACATTTGAATTTATTTTTATTTTTTGGAAAAATAAAATCTGTCCAGTTTTGATTTCAAATTTCGGTTGGAATAAATTCAAATTTTGGTTTTCACCTCTTCAAATTTTCTGTGTAGTTCTATACTTGTCCGAATAGATTCAGTATCTATTCAAAATTCAAACCCAAACAGTTCTACCTGTTCAAACAGTGGCGAACAGGTACCATACTTGTTCAAACATGTTTTCTACCTGTTAGGTTCAAATCTGAAAAGCCACAATTTCTCTTATAAATAGACAGACCCTCATTTGAATTTTGCACTCTAATTTTCATTATTGTTGCTGTCATTGCTCTCTACATTTTGCTGCATTTAATCTTTTGTGAGTGTGTTCGTTGTGCAAACAGTTTGTAGTGCTGCTACTGTTTGTTGAAGATCATTTCATCTTGGGAGATAGAAGTTCAAGTTCTGTGAACACCCTAGAGAGGATGAATCTGTCTTAAGGAGATAGTGTTAAATACTGGAGTTGATCACTCTAAGAAAATATTTTCTGTTCTTAATTTTATTTTCTTTTCACCTTCTCTATTTTCATTTTCTATTTAATTTATGTAATTAAACAGATTTTGGAAACTCTTTCTTTTAATTTATTTCTTGTGTATTTTGTTTGTTGTTGAGTATACAAATAGAATTTATTCTTAATACAATGAAAATTAACCAACAATCTTAAGACAGATTATTTTTGTCTTCATTGTATTTATTTTCTGTGCTTTTATAAAGTGATATTCTGTTTGAAAAATATAAATAGCAGTCATATACTGTTTGATAAATAGTAGTAATATACTGTTTATTTTCTTTGACAAATAGTAGTAATATACTGTTTGTCATTAACAATTTCAGAATATTAATTTATGTAGTGGTGTTACAGAAAATTATTTTGTGGTATTTTATTTTTCTGGTTTTAGTAACTAGAAAAGTAAAATTATTTTGCGTTATAATTTATTTTATGGTTTTAGTAACTAGAAAATTAATTTGTGTTTTGGTTTTTTCTGATTTTTGTAATCAAATATTATAGCTACTACAACGGAAAGTGGTACTCCAATTGTTACAACGACTCCGGTCTCTATCTAGAACCATATTCAAGTTCTAATAAATCATGGAGAAAAACCGGAAAAGTTTAATGGCACTGAGTTTAAGAGATGACAGCAGAAAATGCTATTCTATCTTACAACTCTAAATCTGGCCTGGTTTCTTCGTGAAGAGGCTTCAGTACTTAAAAAGGATGAAAATGATCGGCAAGTTGTTGCCGCTGTAGACGCTTGGAAATATATTGATTTTCTATGCAGAAACTACATCCTTAATGGCTTTGACAACATGCTATATAATGTTTACAGCCCTCTGAAAACAGTAAAACAAATGTGGGATTCTTTGGAGAAAAAAATACAAGACAGAGGATGTCGGCATAAAAAAATTTGTTGTCGGTAAATTTCTAGGTTTTGTTATGGTAGACTTCTAAACGATAATTTCTTAAATTCAAAGTTTTTAATTAATTGTGCATGATATTCATACTGAAGATATGTCTCTTAGCGAGTCTTTTCAAGTCGCTACATTAATGAAAAAATTACCACCGGCTTGAAAAGATTTCAAAAAGTATTTGAAACATAAACGCAAAGAGATGACTATGGATGAACTAATTGTAAGACTGAGAATTGAGGAAGATAATCATAAGGCTAAAAAGAGGAATGGTAAAAATCTCATTGAGTCCAACGCTAATGTGGTTGAACATATGCCCAGATCACATAACAAAAAGATGAAGTTTGCTGGAGATGGTCCTAAACAAGGCGACAACAATGACAATAAGAAGTTCAAAGGAAAATGCTATAACTGTGGCAAGACCGGACATCGAGCCTTTGATTGTCGCCGCTCTAAGAAGGATCACGGAAGTACAAGCAAGAAGACAATCAATTAAGCTAATGTGACAGAGTTAGATTACATCTCTGACAGGGTAAATGACATTAATTTTTCTGCTGTGGTGTTTGAGGCTAATTTGGTTGAAAATCCCAAGGAATGATAGGTTGGCACTGGGGAAACTCGTCACATTTGTGCGGATAAGAAGATGTTCACTACTTATAATGAGGCTGTAAATGGTGAACAATTTTTCGTGGGAAATTCTTCTACTTCTACTGTGGCTGGACAAGGAAAGGTGATCTTGAAGATGACATCAGGGAAGGAACTTACCCTCAACAACGTGCTGCATGTACCAAACATCCGAAAGAATTTAGTTTCTGGTTCTTTGTTAAGTAAAAATAGTTTTAGGCTTGTATTTGAGTCTGATAAATTTGTATTAACAAAGATTGGTATGTGTGTTGGTAAGGGATACGTAAGTGATGGTCTCTTTAAGTTGAATGTAATAACTGTTGTATCAAAACTTTCTATTAATAAGAATAGCACATCTTTTGCTTATATTCTTGAGTCAAATTTATGGCATGGCAGATTAGGACATGTAAATTTTGATACTTTGTGTAGATTAATTGGTTTGGATTATATACCAAAGTTTGAAATTGATCCTAATCACAAATGTGAGATTTGTGTAGAAGCGAAACTAACTAAGGCTCCATTTAAATCCGTTGAAAGAAAAACGGAACCTCTAGAATTAATTCATACTGATGTATGTGATCTTAAATTTGTTCAAACTAGAGGAGGCAAAAAGTATTTCATAACATTTATCGATGATTGCACAAGATATTGTTATGTATATTTACTTAGAAGTAAAGATGAAGCTTTGGAAATGTTTGAACTCTACAAAACTGAAGTTGAAGATCAACTTGGTAAAACTATTAAAATGGTCAGAAGTGAAAGGGGGTGGTGAATACGATGCACCTTTAAATGAATTTTGGGCACAACATGGCATTATTCACCAAACTACAGCACCCTAATCTCCACAGCAAAATGGAATTGCTGAAAGGAAGAATAGAACCCTTAAAGAAATGATGAATGCCATGTTACTAAGTTTAGGCTTACCGCAGAACTTGTGGGGGGAAGCAATATTGTCTGCTAATTATGTTCTTAACAGAATACCCTACAAGAAAATCAACAGCACTCCTTATGAATTGTGGAAATGTCGACCACCTTCCTATAAATACTTAAAAATGTGGGGGTGTTTTTGCAAATGTAGAAGTTATTGTTTCGAAAAAGACTAAGATATGACCAAAAATAGTGGATTGTGTGTTTATTGGTTATGCTCAGAATAGTAGAACATATCGGTTTCTGACTTATAAATAAAAAATACCTGATATACATGTGAACATTATTATTGAATCAAGGAATACTGTGTTTTTTGAACATGTTTTTCTTTACAAGAAAAAATAGGAATTAAGTTCACACAAAAGAATTTATGATTGTACACAAAGTCAAGAGACTAATGGCATTCAAACGCAAGAGACTAGTAATGGTCTCAACCAACAGGATTTAACTAATGATTAACCAAGACGAAGTAAGAGAGCGAGAACATCAAAATCCTTTAGTCTATATTTTCTGACATACCTGTTAAAAAATGAACCTCAAAGCTTTAGAGAAGCAATGACAAGTCCTGAAGCACCTTTATGGAAAGAGGCTGTTAATAGTGAAATTGAATCTATTATGCAAAATCATTATTGGGAATTGGTGGATCTTCCAACCGGTTCTAAACCTGTTGGGTATAAATGGATATTCAAGAGAAAAATGAAAGTAGATGGTTCAATAGACAAGTATAAAGCAAGACTTGTGGTAAAAGGTTACAGACAGAAGGAAGGTCTAGATTATTTTGACACATATTCTCCTATGACAAGAATAACATCCATCTGCATGCTTATTGCTATAGCAGCG
>JAPPVO010000002.1:82243133-82497765 GCA_030407325.1 Camellia japonica
GCTTAATTTCATTCCTACCTACAAGTCGACTTTAGCCGACGTTCCAAAGAAGAAAGAAGAGCGCTTCTCCATCAACTGCCACGACTCAAACCCTCATCCACATCAATAACCAATCAAGAATCCACATCTGACCCAGCCGATCTACCATCTACCTCGGCCAATACTTGATCCCACCAACAGAGAGAAAGCGTCGCCGACGTCTCGTAAAAACTGCCGAGATGGTGCGCCCGCAGAAAGTAGTGCTGGATCTCCTCGCCAACCTTCAAGACGACGGAGATGATGCGCCATCCCAAACAGTACCTCCGCCTAAACCAAAGAGATCAAGAAGGCCCAGCCAAAGCCAAGGCTGTTCAGGCCGAGGATGAAGATGCTGTGCCCATTTCCAAGTTAGCAGTGAGCCAGAAGTCCACCTCTGCACCTTTGAAGAGGTCGGCTGAGGCGCAGTCCTCTGGATCCACTCCATCAAAAAAGCCGAGGTCATCATCTGCAACAACTTCGGGATCCAGGGTTCCCAAAATTCCTTGGGAGCCCAAGGTTACTCTTGAAAACAGGCCCGTCTACATCAACGAAAGTGCAACCGATGTCAACATTGGCGTGGCACTCAGCACTGCTGTCCTTCTAGAGGGCGATCTGGAGCATAACGCCAAAATGAGCGGGTATGAGAACTATGCTCATGCGCAGCGTTCCGTCCAAGTAAGTTTTTGCATTTGAGAACCTGTCTTCACATTTGTAAAATTTTTTGAAAAAGAATTTCCTGTAATAACTTTTGCCTTGTATTTTTTTTTAGGCCATCCAACACGCCCACTCCTTTGGCATGAAGGCGTTTGAATGTGAGGCCGAGATGAAGAAGGAGTTTGCCGCCCTTCAGAAGCAAAACAAGAGCCTCCAAAATAAAATGAAAAAACTGGAGGATCAGGCCGAGGAGGCAACTAAGGCTAAACAGATAGCCGATGAAAAGGCTGAGGCTGCCGAAGCTATTAAAACCGTTGCTATAGCTCAGCAGAAGGAAGCCGAAGAAAAAGCGGCCCAGGCAGAAAGAGCTCAGGAAGCGCTGGCTACAAAGGTGCTGAGACTAAGGCGGCCGATGACAAGGGTATGTTGTGACATGGCCGACGTCGCAGAAGATTATAAGCTTCAGGTCAAGCAAGCATGCAACAAGGGATTTATCCTAGGTTGGAATGCTTTAGCCAAACAGCTTGATCTTCCTGCCGACTCGCCTTGGCGCAAAACCAAAGCCATGCGTCTTCCCTGTTCTCTTCCTCCACCTCCAAGCCAGGTTGAAGAAGAAGCTGAAGATGAAGGTGAAGCCGAGGTTGAAGATGAAGGTGAAGATGAAGGTGAAGCACTGGTCAGGAAATCCAAGGAAGCCCTTGAAACCAAGTCACCTCCTCAGGGCGATCAAGTCATGGACTTGACCCTAGACGAAGATGAGAGGTTGAGAAGGTCCCAAGGAAACTGGCCCCACCCATCTATCATCTGACCTTCTGTTAGCTGAGAAAAGTGTTGAGAAGACTTGGCGAGATCGATGCCGAGATTGTGGCAGAAAAGAGGCGAGGTCGTGGTGGAAAAGGATGCAGATGCTATGCTGGAAAAAGATGCCGAGGTTGTTCTTCCAAGAAACTTCCGAGGTCCAAGCCCAACCTATTCCTGAAGCTGAAGAAACTTGAACGTCTTTTGTTTTTCTTTTTTGTACTTTGTTTCTTTTTTGATGTTTCTTGAACAATGTAAGCTGTCTTTTGTGGCCGTTGTGCCTTCTATGTAACTTGTGAACAAGATTTTTGCTTAGGCCACAGTGCCTTCCTTTTATATGCAACTGTTTCTTTCTGAATGCTTGAGTCTTTAAATTCTTCTTTATTGCTTCTGTGTAGTTTTATACTTAGAATATTCTGCATGTTGTACACAATTCTTTCTTTGTGTAATCTTCTCGGGGTTACATACCTCGGGCATAACACCTGCAAGTTTTACTTCGGCAAGATACTGACCTGCAATCTTTTCATAAATTTCAACAAGTATAAAACATATACAATTCAATGTTAACTTTTGCAAACTTTTCTCATGTTTCAATGAGCGTTCAAACAATAATCTCAGTTTCCCCCACTTGTAAATTGCTGTAAATTGCAACAAAATTCCAACAGATGGTAACATGTCGGCTAAACTTCAACCTGTTATATCAGTCCAACCTACTTGTAAATTGCTGCAAATTTCAACAAGGACCATTATATACAGCAAACTATTCTCAGATTATAATCAAGGTTTAAACAGTAATCTACTTGTAAATTGCTACAAATTTTAACAAGGATTGAACAATATACTTAGCTTCAACTTGTAAATTGCTGCAAATTTCAACAAGTGTTTGAACATCGTCATTGGTATGTCCAACCAGCAGATTGCTATAAGACTGTATGCCATAACATCGGCTTCCCTTCGACTTGTAAATTGCTACAAATTTCAACAAGTGAAGAGAAACAAATATCTCGGCTTGACTCCAACTTGTAAATTGCTACAAATTTCAACAAGCGAAGCCAGGGAACCATCTCGGCTTAACTTCAGCTTGTAAATTGCTACAAATTTCAACAAGCGAAGCCAACCTTTTTAATCGGCCTGACCAACTTGTAGATTGCTACAAATTTCAACAAGGATTAATACAAACAATAAACTTTAATCAAGTTATAACAGGTGTTAAGCAATGATCTATTTGTAAATTGCTACAAATTTCAACAAGAGTTTAAACAATAATATCAACATTTATTTGAACCTGTAAATTGATGTCGGCTGTACTTCAACTTGTAAATTGCTACAAATTTCAACAAGCGAAGTTTAGGAATCATCTCGGCTCAATTTCAACTTGTAAATTGCTACAAATTTCAACAAGCGAAGCTAAGGAATCTTCTCGGCTCAACTTCAACTTGTAAATTGCTACAAATTTCAACAAGCGAAGCTAAGCTTTGTATTCGGTCACACCAACTTGTAAATTGCTACAAATTTCAACAAGTGATAGACTTTGTTATTCGGCCAGACCAACTTGTAAATTGCTACAAATTTCAACAAGTGGTAGGCTTGTTATTCGGCCAGACCATCTATTATGTGGTAGGCTTTGTTATTCGGCCAGACCAACTTGTAAATTGCTACAAATTTCAACAAGTGGTAGGCTTTGTATCTTCTCTGCCCCCATGTGAACCTGAGTTCCACTTGGGTTCTCATTTACCATGTCTTCCAGCATCTCTACCAATCATATGGCATCGGCCAAGAATAAGGATCTCTCAATGATAGAAAAATTTCAAGTTGCAAGTGTTCCAGGGTCTTGGCAGTGCTTTGCCTTCATTGTCTTCAAGCCGATATGCTCCGTTACCTAACACCGAGGTAATTCTGTAAGGCCCTTCCCAGTTTGGGCCAAGCTTGCCCTCCCTGGGATCTTTCTTGTTGCCGACCACTTTTCTCAAGACTAGGTCGCCGACTTGAAAATCTCGTGGGTTGACCTTCTTATTGTAAGCCCTGGCAAGCTGTTGCTGGTATACTGCAAGCTGAATTGCAGCCTTCTCTCTTCGTTCTTCCAAAAGATCCAGATCTCGGGCTAAGAGTACATCATTAGTCCCATTTTCAACTCCCTGGGTTCGGATCCCTGGGATGCCGACCTCCAGTGGAATGACTGCTTCTGTGCCATAGGCCATGGCAAAGGGAGATTCCCCGTGGATCTTCTCGGCGTGGTCCGATATGCCCAAAGCACGTTGGGTAATTCATCTACCCACTCCCCTTTGCTGCCTGCAACCTCTTCTTTATTCCATCCAGAATTACTTTGTTGGATGCTTCTGCTTGTCCGTTGCTTTGAGGGAAGCTTGGTGTTGAAAAGTAATTCTTGATCTTGAATTTCGCACAGAAGTTCTTGATCAGCTTGCTGTCGAACTGCGTTCCGTTGTCGGCTACAATGGCTCTGGGAATGCCAAATCTGGTGATGATGTTCTTCCATATGAAATTCTTGACGTCCACATCTCGGATCTTAGCTAGAGGTTCTGCCTCTATCCACTTTGTAAAGTAAATCCGTTGCCACCCACAAGTATTTCCTCTGCCCAGTTGCTGGGGAAGTTGTCCGACCAGATCCATGCCCCACTGGGCAAACGGCCATGGGCTGGATACTGGATTCAGGTCGGCAGCTGGCTGATGAATCAAGGGTGGCAAATCGTTGACAGGTTCGCACTTTTTCACACTATGCTTCGGCATCTTTTTGCATGTATGGCCACCAATACCCCTGGGTAATGGCCCTATGGGCTATCGATCTGCCCCCAGTGTGGCTTCCACAAATCCCTTCATGAATTTCATATAAAAAATCTTCAACTTGAAATAGGTGTACGCACCTTAAAAGGGGTCCCGGTGAAGGACCTTCTGTAGAGATGTCCCTCCGCCGCAGTTAGGCAAAATCTTGCCGACTTTAATCTGACTTTGTGTGCCTCCCTGCGGTCTTCTGGCAATTTTCCTCTTTCAGGAATGCAACAATGCATCCATCCAGCTCGGCCCATGTCCTACACACATTGCCTCTCTGTTGCTTCGCGTGCCGTGGTTCTACGCTTGGGCCGGACATGTAGTCGATCATAATTGTTCTCGTCTTTCCGGTCTGCATTGAGCTCGCCAGATTGGCCAACGCGTCGGCGTGACTGTTATCATCTCGGCTAACTTGAAGGAGTCGGCAAATTCTGGAATAGCTCGGCTAATCTGATCACCTCTTTTGCATATGCCGACATGCGCTCGTCCCTGGCTACAAATTCTCCTGTTGACTGATTAACAATTAGTTGTGAATCACAAAAAACTATTACCTCATCGGCTTCAGCTGCTGCTGCCAGTTTTAGTCCGGCAATTAACGCTTCGTATTCAGCTTCATTGTTTGAGGCCTTGAACCCCAAACGGATGGATTGTTCTATTATTTCTCCATCTGGGGATATCAGCAGTACCCCTGCCCCCGCCTCCTCGTCGGTTTTTGAACTTCCATCGACGTAGAGTCTGATGAGTCACCGATGTAGACGCTGCAGGTCGGAGGCTTTCCTCCCCTCTTTTTGCCTTTTGCTGTTGGCTGGGATTTCTTCTTGCTTGCTAGAGCTTTGTTCATCTCGGCTCATCGGAGGCCGACGTGCGATGGACTCCGGCGTGAATTCTGCCACAAAGTCGGCCAATACTTTGGCCCTTATCGCTGTTCTGGGCCTGAATTCCAGCTCATACTGTCCCAGGCTACTGCCCACCTTGCGATTCTTCCTGTCAAGTTTCCTTGTTTGTAACAGGGATTTTAATGGGTGTTCTGTTAGCACCAGAATCTTGTGTGCTTGGAAGTAGTGGTTCAACTTCCCTTGGGCCATGACTAAGCCAGCAGTAATTTCTCTAGTGGCAAGTACCTTGTTTCAGCACTGGCTAAGGTCTTACTTACGTAGTAGACAGCCTTCTGTTCTCCTCCCTGCTCCTCTCGGATTAGTACTGCACTCACAGCATGCTCAGACACAGCCAAGTACAAAACAATTCCTCCTCGGGCACCGGCGTTGAGAGGATTGGAGCCGTGGTCAGATACTACTTCTTTAGATTGGCCAAAGCTTCCTCCTCACATTCCTCGCTCCACAGGAAGTCTGTAGTCTTCTTGACCAGGTTGAAGAAGGGTTTACACTTGTCTGAACTCCGGCTTATGAACCTGTTTAGGGCTGCGGCCCTGCCAGTGAGCATTTGAACCTGTTTTGCCGAGGTGGGACTCTGTAGATCTAGGATGGCCTTGATCTGATCTGGGCTGGCTTCTATTCCCCTTCTGGTTACCAGGTACCCGAGGAATTTCCCAGATCCAACCCCAAATGCGCACTTTGATGCATTTAGTCGGAGCCGATATGTTTTCAGTATGTTGAATACCTCGGCTAGGTCGGTGAGGTGATTCTCTACCTCCTTGGTCTTCACGACCATGTCATCAATGTAGACTTCCACTGTTTGGCCTATCTGGTGTTTGAACATCTTGTTTACCAGCCTTTGATAGGTTGCTCCTGCATTTTTCAGTCCAAGGCATCACCTTGTAGCAGTACAGGCCTTTTGGGGTGATGAATGCTGTCTTTTCCTCGTCTGTCTGGGGGTACATGGCTATCTGGTGGTACCCCCTGTAAGCGTCTAGGAAGCTCATTCTTTCATGCCCGATGTAGCATCCACCAGCTGGTTAATTTTTGGTAGAGGGAAGCTGTCTTTGGGACAGGCTTTATTTAAGCTTGTAAAGTCTACACAAACCCCCTCCATTTGCCGTTTTTCTTTTTCACCACCACGGTGTTGATAACCACGTCGGGTAATCGACTTCTCTGATGGCCCTGGCCTCTAGAAGTTTGTCAACCTCTTCTTCCACTGCGTCGACGTGTACCAACGTTGGCTTCTGGCTCGCTGCAACCACTGGTTAGTCCGACCTGTCGACATTCAGCCTGTGACATGTGAGCTCGGGGGTCAATGGCCGGGCATTTCATAAGGTGTCCAGGCGAACACTTCTATGTTTTGCTCTCAAAAATGCCTCTAGTTTTCGTTCCTCTTCCTCGGCTAAGCCTGAGCCGAGGAGAAAGAAGCGCTCTTCATCGCCCTTTTGAACGAAGATTTTTCTTCAGTGATTCCTCACTCTTCTCGGCGGCTCCTTGCCGACATCCTCTAGGACTTCCATGTCCTCGTCTTCGACTTCGCTCTAGCCGGTTCAAGAATGTTGCAAGTAGTCTTCATTGCTGCCATGGAGCAATTTTTTTGCCTGCAATTGATCTCCTCGGATTTCTTCAATCCCATGTTCTGTGGAAGCGCAGTAATTGGTGCAAATGTTGAGGGGAACTGCCCCCATTGCATGCAACCATGGCCTGCCTATGATGATGTTGTACGGTGATGGAGTATCGATCACAATGAACTCAGTCTTGATCATCTTCGTGCCTGCTTGAACGTCCAAGGTTGTGGCACCAAGTGGCCATGTCGGCGTTCCATTGAAGCCGACCATCGGGCCTTCAGACTGTTCCAGGTCATCAGGGTGAAGCCCAGCTCCTTGTAACATCTAACGTACATGATGTTGCAAGAGCTGCCTTGATCTATCAGGATGCGTTTTACCTGGCATTCCCCAATCTGCAGGGATACTACCAAGGCATCATTATGTGGCTGCTGGACCATTTCTAGGTCGGCCTCGGTGAAGGTTATCACCGGTCCTTGGCAATCTTCGGGCCGAGGTCGTTTCAAAATCCGACCTGGTTCACGTACTGCAATGTTTTACTCGTTGGGTTTCTCCCCGAACGTCATTTTTCATTCACCTTGGAATGAATCACATTTACCACCCGAGGTCTTTTTCTGCCCGGGGTTGCGGTGGTGGTGGGGCCGCTTCAGCCTGGGGCAGTCTGGTCTGTTCTTCTCTCGTTCGTTCTGTTTCATCAACAAGTCTCTTAAATGGCCCTTGCCTCACCAAATCTTCTAAGTGTGCTTTGAGGGCTCTGCATCCTTGTGTTGTATGCCCTTTTTCATTGTGTATGAGCAATGTCTGTCCGCGTTTCGTCCCATAAACTCCCCGGTTGCCTTGCGGTGTTCTGAAGTAGGGTTCGCCCCGAATTTTGCCGAGGACCTTTTGAATTGGAATTCGGAACACACAGTTGTCACTGCTTGTTTAGTCCCCAGCTCTACCTCTGCTTTGCTGAATTCGTTGTTACTTCGGCTTCGCTTCGGCGAGCCATTCCCCTGCTCCTGTTTGACTGGCTTTGGTGCCGATGTATCTTCCTCGGCTCTGGCATATTTTTCAATCCTGCCATGAGTTCCTCCATGTTCTTTGGCAGTGTCTTTGCCAAAGATTTCGGAGTGAAATCTTCTTTCTTCTTTCAAGCCGTTCTTGAAGGACACGACCGACCCGCTGTACCTCCTGATTGCATTCAGGTATACGGTTGAACACTTCGTAATATCTCTTTGCGTAGGCCCTAAGGCCTTCATCCTTGCTGATTTTCAAAGCCATTAATGCGTCCACCCAATGGCTTAGCTTGTTTGTTTTGTCACGAACCTGGCCACAAACATCTCGGCCAGACCTTCCCACGTCTTCACACTTCCTTTTGGTAACTTGTTGGAACCAATCGGATGCAATTTCTCCCAAAGAACGAAGGGAATACTTTGCAAGCAAAGGCTCATTTCCACTGTATAATGCCATTGAATTTAAAAACAATCCAACATGGAAGTTAGGATCTGACTTAACCGTCATAGATTTGGAACCTCGGCATGCTGAATCTTTTCGGTGCTTCAAATTTGTCCAGTTCTACCGAGAATGGTGTCCTCGGCTTGTGAACGAGCTTACCTCGGCTTCAGCGTTCGGTTCCCTCCTCTTGAGGTAGTTTCTCAAGTCTTCTTTGCTCCTCCCCGGAGCTCGGCTATCTTTTGACTTGAGTCCCTTTGGCACGCTACTCTCGGCGTCGTGGTACACCCCCGTTTTGATCTCTCTCCATGGGTTGTATCGAAGCAGAGAACTTGCTTTTGTACATGCCGATGTTCCCTTGGTTCCTGATCCTTTGTATTTACGTCTTTCTGGACTTACCCGACTTCCCCGGAGCACGGATGAGAATGCTCCTTGTTCCTGGAGCGCTGTGGTGCTTCAGGAGTTGTTGTCCTTCCTTCATTCCGAGCTTTAACTGCTGGGTTTGGAGTATCCTGCAGTGGTATGGTGGCTGCATGACCTTGCTGTGCATCATGAAGTTGACGACCGATTGGAGGTCCGCCAACTTATTTGCCAGGTCCTTGAGTTCCTCATCCCTTCGTATACATCTATCTCTCCATACCTGGAGGTTATCTTCTTCGTAGTATCTGCCTTGGTCCGCCTTCTTCGAAGTGTCATCCTCATGGATGACGTTCTTTCCCCCGTGCCCCTGGCCACGGTTCTTGTCATTGTGGCTGTTTCCTTCGACGTCAAGGTCGATGGGCCTGTCACTCGCAGCGGGTGTGTTGCCCCCGATCTTCTCGTTTTGTGCGTTACTGGCCATCTATTCGTCTTTCTTTCCCACAGACGGCGCCAAATTGTGTGAGTGATTTTCTGATCACACTGCCTATCTTAGTAATTCAGCGGTAAAAACACAGGCAGAATAGATGGCACAGATAATAACACAATGACACAAAGGATTTAACGTGGTTCGGCAATAAATGCCTACATCCACGGGGGGCCGAGGTAATTCACTATTGAATAAATGGTAAAATTACAACTAACTCTCAGTAATTCTCTCACTCTCTAAGCATGTAATTGTAAATGTTACAATTAGCTTGTAGTTGTATCTGCTCTGTTCAGAATGGTTTCGATCCTTCCTCCTCTTCTTCTCTACCTCTCCATATATACTAGAAAAGTTAATGGAGAGGTCGGCAGCTTTTGAGCTGGCTGCCAGCCCACTATTACACTTTTGGCAGCTTTCCAGGTGAAAGCTTTTCATGGCTTCACGTGGCCTCTAGTGGCCTCATGATCAACTCTTATGGCCTCGAGGCCACTTAGTTGCTGAAATGATGGTTTTCTCCACATAGTTGGACATCCACCTACCAAGATAATATTTTATATTGGCTGGTATGGTCGACCTCATGGTTACCACGGCTTAATTCTTCTGAGGGTAGTTCGGCCTTTGGAGACGAGGCCGAGGTATGGAAAAGAAGATGCCTTTACAACCCGGATTAAGATAGCTTTCGGTAATTACCTCGGCAAACCTTAGGTTACTTCAGCAGAAACTTACCATCAACACGCGGAACCTCGGCTGACACGTTGGCGTCACCTTGCCACGTGTTGATACACAAAAATATAACCCCACACCATCATAATCTCATAACTAACAATACCTCAACATTAAGGTAGCAACAACTAGTCAAAACAACTTAAATAAAGTACGGTTACAAACCATGCCAAATTATTCCAATACTAAAGTCATAAAAAAAAAATAATAAATCATAAACTAATATCAACCCTAAACTCAAGAAAACAAAAAAAGTCCAAACGATATGTCCTACGATCATAGTTATTTCTTGTCACCACCACAGCCTCAACTAATCCTGCAAAGGAAGCTCGACTGCACTCAAACAGAACGCACCTGAGTTGCCAAGAGACAAAACGGGTCAGTATACAGGTATACTGGTATGAGTACAAGATTTAACACCCACGTGTCCACCAGACACAAACAAAAATATATTTAATTCTTATTACGGGACAAGACAAATAATTCCAACCGCACCGAGACGAATAGATAGTTTCTCGAGATACAGTGGCATTTAGTTTCTTGTCCGTACACAACGAAATATAAATTGATTATAAAATAAACAAAATAAAAATAAAAATACAGTGGGTCAGCCCTGCATAAAAAGTTAGTAACCCACCATCCTGCAAAAAATAAAGTTAGTATAATTTAATCATAAGTAACTTGCTGAAGAAGTATAAAAATGCACCGTTTCATACTTAAATAATTCGAATTGACCAAAACTCAAAGAACGAAAGTTGTACATAATCAAATTTTATAAAAGACATTGCAAACAAATGTAACATAAACTGAACAGGTTGAGAGAAAATCTTGATAGAAAAACCTAAATGGAATTCAATCGAAAAAAAACTGAAACTGAAAACGAACAAAAACTGACCTAAGATGATTTTTTTCAGAAAATTTCAAAACACAAAAAGTGTGCAGAATAATGTTTTACTTCAGTTTACGCGAAACCAATAAAAATGAGCTCGTTTCATGGATTAAAACAGCCTCTAAAATCTGCATTACTAAAATGAATCAAACCGACAATAATCAAGATCATCCGATTATAAGTTCTAATTGATCTTTTTAATAAAAAGTTAAAACACAAAAGTTGTCTAGAATCACGTATACATGTTTCTTCTCAAATTTCATAATTTATCGAGATCATTTACTATTTTTCAAGATGTACAAATCAACACAATTCACACTATACCAATACTTATTATTTAATTTTTTGAACCTTAACTCCACCACTTCGGCCCTCCACTTCCGGCCTACACATATATCCCATGTGCCTCCCGTATACCTAACACCGCTTCGAAGGCAAACTTGCACGAGCATATTGTCCCGAGTTTGACCCACACTCCCCGAATGGTTAGCATATACGTACGCGCGTAAATAAAAGCACTCGTCTACCCATGAGAATGAGACAACAATATACATATACAAAATATCTCACTCATGAGAACAACATAATAATGCCAAGCTTAAGGCATTCAAATAAATCTCATAATCCTCACTTTTCTTTTCTTTTTTTATACACTCTTTCTCACCAACACTCAAATAAAACAACAATCCATGGAGTCATGGTGGAGTATAAGGAATTTATCTATGAGTTCCTAATTAATTTTAATTTCATATAATACAACCATAAAATAAAAACATATAAAAACTCTAAACTTGGCACATGCAACTAATCAAAATAATTAAAATCAATCAATCATCTAAAAACTCTAAACCTTACATACACAACTAATCAAAGTAATTAAAATCAATCAATCATCTAAAAACTCTAAATTTT
Organism: Camellia japonica; assembly: GCA_030407325.1. Lineage (NCBI taxonomy): Eukaryota > Viridiplantae > Streptophyta > Magnoliopsida > Ericales > Theaceae > Camellia > Camellia japonica. Next base: position 82,254,630 of record JAPPVO010000002.1, read on the forward strand.
ACATACACAACTAATCAAAAATAATTAAAATCAATCAATCATCCAAAAATCCTAAACTTTACATACACAACTAATCAAAATAATTAAAATCAATCAATCATCTAAAAACCCTAAACTTTACATACACCACTAATCAAAATAATTAAAATCAATCTATTATCTTTATGTAGATACAAAATCAAACTAACATTAAATAAATAAAAATAAATAAATAAAAACAACGAATTAAAATAAATCAAAGGAAGTGGGCTTTGTACTTACAATATTTTTTTGAAGATCAAAGAATTATTTAAAGAACTAATGGAGCCACCAAAGCAAAACCCTAATTTTTTTTTCTCTTTTCCTCCTCTCCTCCTACCGTTCTTCTCTTTCTCACGCCACACACAGCACTCTCTTTGTTGATTAAACACTTTTTTGCTCTCTCTCTCTCTCTCTCTCTCGCCGTACAACTGCTTCTCTCATTCTTTACTTTAGATTATGACCTAATCACTTACAATATAACTAATGGCTATTATATTATAAAATATAAATACAATGTAAATATAACATAAATAAATATGATATATATTTTATTTTATTAAATAATTACAACATATATAAATATGCTTTAATAAAATTAATAATATGTAACACCCTTTTTTTTATATAATATAAATATTTAAATTAATTATATATAATTAACTAACACATTAAATTAATTAATCACCACATTAAATTCATTAAATAACACATTAAATTCCCATGTAACCACACAATTAATAAAGTCAAAAATAAAATAAGATAATAATAATCATAATAATAAATCATGATTTAAGAAAATTAGGATCACTACAAGGGGCTTGGCCAAGGAGGAAACCCCAAATTCACATCCACCCACTTACAAAGAGGAAGTGAGAAGAATAAAGTCTAAAAAGACAGAGGAATAATTTGTCGCTAAACCTTTCTAGGTAACTCATAATCCCTGAGAGCATGAAAGGTAGTTTCAATAGGTGAGGCACACAAAGGGCAGCTAGCATAACTACTAATGTTACAGCGACATTTCATCAAATTTGTGAGTACTCGATCATGCCTCACAAGCCATGTAATGTGTTTCCATTTGTTTGGGACAGTATACTTCTATAGAGATTTTCATCCTTGCTGGCTCTCCTCGAAGTTACCTTGCTCATGCATAGCATTATAGACCACTACAAGAATTAACACTTTTGTCGACCAAAAAATTGGTCGCTAAAAGCCCATTTTTGGTCGGCAAAAGTTATTCGCGACCAATTTTTTTGGTCGCTACTTCGGTCACCAATTGAGGGTCGCAGAAAGTAATTCGCGACCAAAATTTTGGTTGGTCGGCAAAAGTTGGGTTTGCCGACTAAATTTTTGGTCGCTAAATATTTAATTACTGCGACTAATTCATTTTGTCGCTAAAACACTTTGGTCGCGAAAAAGTGATATTTTCCCGACCAAATATCTTAGTCGCCAATTGACACATTTCGCGACCAAAAATTTGGTCGCCAATTATCACATTCAACGACCAAAAAGTTTGGTTGCCAATTGTGACATTCCACGACCAAAAAATTTTGGTCGCCAATTGTCACATTCCGCGACCAAATTGTTTAGTCGCCAATTGTCACATTCCGCGACCAAACATGTTTTGCGCAACTAAAACTTTAGTCGGCAATAGACCTATTCGCGACCAAATCCTTTGATTGCCAAAATTAATAATTTTAACAATTAATTATTTAGTCACCAAATGTGCTTGGTGATACACCGACTACTTTATTTAATCGGCAAAAGTATAACTTACTGGGGCACGAGTGCCCTTACTAGTTTTGGGGCTTTGATTAGCAAAAGCTATTGGGAATTTGGGACAAAAGTACAACATTTCACTCTCAGTTGCCATGGAATGCAAAAGATCGGAACATTTCCCCATCAATCATAAACATTACAACACAACTTTATTTCTTTACAATCGTGTCAAGTACAAAGAGGGACAGACACAGAGAGAGAACATAATCAACTTAACGTTCTACAGACAAACAGATACAGCTTACTGTGTAATGGGTACCCAATCAGAGATGGTTATACAAGTTTCATAAGATCAAAAAGAATTCACACAGGTTAGGGAGATTAGCATCACATGAATTGCTTCAGAAACTCTGTAGCCACAAGCCTCCCTCATGTGTTCACAGACAATTTCAATTCGCTTATCTCCTTGTCAATGTCCTGCAATTTGAGAATAATGTACCACAACAAAGCGCTCAGTTGCAAGATGACAACATACACAGAACAAAAGATTAACTGAAAAATAATATATCAAAACGGGATATTTTACAATTGAAGGTAGAACTCCATAAGCACCATTGTAGATGAATAAGATTCTCACAGGGAAAAAACAAGAGTGGACCCACTAATGAAAATTTCGAAATTATGATTTTAGATGTGAGGGAACTGAGAGAACTAGATATATTTATAAATTTAATTGAGTCCTGCTATACAATCTAATAATAATCTTACAAACTTTTCTTATTCACTGATGTGCCACCTATCATATCATTCAAGTAGATCCTATTTTGTAAGATCTGCTAGTTTGTATAACATTTTCCAATTTAATTTCACCACTAGGTAAAAGAAATATTTATCACAAAAGTTGCCCATGGTAAAGGTCATCAAACCAGACGAGCATGTATTGAGTTCATAAGAACCCGTGACTCTGACATGGGGTTTATTAATTGCAAGTCATTCCTTAATGTCATGAGTTTAGGCTTTTGGTAATTTATAACTACTGGCCGGCCATTACTCCATCCAGTTTGGGGTGATTTAGGGTCATGAGTCGAGATATTAACAGTTGGGTGTAGATTTTTTTTACTTATATATGGAGTGTTTAGGACTATCTTTTGTACTTTTTTCATTTTCCTTTTATTTGATTGTACAAGTATTGTTCCCCCTCGGCATGTTCTCTTATAAAAGTCACTTTGTTGCTAATTTAAAAAAAATGAATTTTGCTAACAGTGCCTTACAACTAGAACAATTCTATCAACATGCACTTTATTAATTGATGATGACATAAAGAAGAATATACATTCTATCAGCATCCAATCATATGCATGTAAGTAGAAGAAAGTAATGGTAAGTTTAGGAGTCAATGTAGATCTTACCTCCATGAATTGCACAATAAAATCTATGAGCTTGTTCTTCTGCATATCCTTACAGTGGTAGTTTGTAATAAGAAAGCTAATGTCATATCCCTGCAAAATGAAACAACCAAAAAGTAAATAAGTAAAAATGTAAAAAAGCAGATGAATCAGTAGAATATATCTAAAGCAAAAGAGAAAAACAAAATATACTGCTTATAAATAGACATATGTTGTCATTTTGCGAATTGAATTCTGTGTACTGGGATTTAAATATAACTGAGATACATGCTGTATTAGATTATAGGTCTTATAAATTCAATCAGTGTTAAAAAGAAAATGAGAAAAGAGAACAGATCAAACAGTTGATTGGTCATCTAACAGTGCTGAATTTTAAGTTATGAAGACCTATGCTAACTGTAAATTTGCTGAGTACGTCGCTTTTGTTCATTATTCCATGAGCATCTCCAGAAAAACAATGTACTGCATTACATCAGTTATCTTGAATAAATATCCAAGAAAAGATACTTTAATTGATTAAGAGTTCATTGCCTCATGTGCCAACTCTCAAGACTATGATCCTAAAACCAGTGACAAGTACAACACAGCAGGTTTAAAAAAATGTAGAACATTAAGTTCATAATTAAAGTAAAAAAGAAGAACAAGAAAAGAGAACTGCTTTCAAATCTATGGGCACACCTAGATTCAGACACAAATCAAAGAGCATCCAAGAAGTATGATATGGATAAGGCTCTTCCATAGAAGTACGCATGTTACATGGACTACCATTAGCCTGATCAGCTGCTAAGTTCAACACAGACAAATAGTTCATCACCTTCCATACTGCTCAATATACGTATGTCAGTCTAAACCTATAAAGCAGTGTCACCCTACACTGCAGGAGAATTTCCACCAAACAAATCAACATTAGAAATTTTGTTCACATTTCCTTCCCCTTTTCCCTTACTTTTCCAAATTTCTACCTAAATCCTGATTCAAACATAGCCTAATTGTAAATCTGACTTGCTATCATAACAAAATACAAATTTAAAAACATGGGAAGGGATGATACAATTTACTGTACAAAATCCTCTTCCAAACAAGGACCTCAACCAAAATAATCATTAAGGGGGAAAAAAATCCATTTTTAATTATCAAAGGTATTCACTTCAACCCAGTAAATAACTGACAAATAACCAAGAAACAAATTGATGACAACCCAAGATCCATTAACACACAAGTTAACAAAAAACACATAATTTATAACCTATCATCAGAAACATAAAACAGAAGCACCATGTGTAAATGTGTGCCCAAACCAATCATCAAAATTAGACCTACAATTAAACAGAGAAAGGTAGTAGTGAAAGAATTCAAAACATAGTGGATTGAAATTGCATACCTCAGTTTCAGTGCTTCTATTTGCCCGATGTTTGACCCAAGGCTGAGGGAGAAGTGCTCTCATTAGTAACTATGACAGGGGAGGGAGAAGAATCGTTGACCACCACAATCGGTGATCGTTTGGGCCAATCAGAGACATCGAAGACAGCCTGGGAAGCTGAGGCTGCCTTACCCTCTTTGATGCTTTTAGGCAGTAGCAATCTCTAAGAAATTCTTCAAGGGCCTGATGTCTGAAATCGTTGCTTCCGAGCTAGATAATTCTTCTTGTGGTTGTTTTTCTTCAGGTGCTACTTCTTTGATATTTTCCCGAAGATAGGGAAGGTTGTAAAAATTGAAGCCGTCGTCGGCACCAAGTGCTCTCATTAGTAACTATGATAGGAAAGGTTGAAATCTGTCGCCTCCGTGAGAGAGAGAGAGAGAGAGAGAGAGAGACGTGTTGTTTCGAAACAGGGCTCTACAAACCTGAAAGGAAATGAAAAAGGGGGGGAAAGACGGAAAAAAGGGGGAAATAATTTTGGGCGGGCGGTTCAGTGAAAAAAAAGGGGGAAAATTTGTTTCATTTTTTTTTAATGAATTTTTTTTTATTTGGTAGAAGTAGGGGTAATATTTCAATGAAAAATATTTTTTGTTAAAATAAAATTAATTTTTTATGGTCAATTAAAAATATTTTTTTGTGGCCCATTTTTTTTTTTTATACTAAAAATCAATAATTAATTTTTTGTGGTAGAGAAGAGAAAGCGACAGTAGTGGTGAAGGTGGTGGATATGAGGTAGTGGTGGTGGTGGTGGTGGTGGTGGTGGTGATGGCGAAGGAGATTAGTGGTGAAGTTGTGGTAGTGGTAAAGGAGATAGAGTGGCGGTGGTAGAGGAGAGGTAATAGTAGTAGTAGAGAGTGAGAAAGAGATAGATAGACAAAGAGAGAAACAGATAAAGAGTGAGAGACAGAAAAAGAGACAGAGAGAGGAGAGATGAATGAGAGAGACAGAGAGAGAGATAGAGAGAAGAGAGATGAGCGAGAGAGACATAGAGAGAAGAGAGATGAACGAGAGAGACAGATAGAGAGAAGAGAGATGAACGAGAGAGACATAGAAAGAAGAGAGATGAACGAGAGAGACAGAGAGAGAGAGAGAAAAGTGAGATGAGCGAGAGAGACAGAGAGAGAAGAGAGGTGAGAGAGAGCGAGAGGAGAGAATGAGCAAGAGAGATAGAGAGAAGAGAGATGAACGAAACAGACAGAGAGAGAAAATATATGAGAAAAGACATACATAAGTGAGAGACACAAGGAGAGACAGACAGACAGACAGACAGACAGACAGAGAAGAGTGATGAGTAAGAGAGAGAAATAGAAGAGAGAGAGGAAGATGACAAAATGGGTGAAGAGAAAGAGAGAGTGATGGAATGAGAGAGACAGAGGCGTGAGAGAATCGATGGCAGAGAGAGAGATTGTGTTTAAGCCCTAAAGAGAGAGTGAGAGATAGAAAAAGAGACAGAGAGAGATGAGAGATGAACGAGAGAGACAGAGAGAGATAGAGAGAAGTGAGATGAACGAGAGAGACAGAGAGAGAAGAGAGGTGAGAGAGAGCGAGAGGAGAGAGATGAGCAAGAGAGATAGAGAGAAAAGAGATGAACGAAACAGACAGAGAGAGAAAATATATGAGAAAAGACATACATAAGTGAGAGACACAAGGAGAGAGAGAGAGAGACAGACAGACAGACAGAGAAGAGTGATGAGTAAAAGAAATAAATAGAAGAGAGAGAGGAAGATGACAAAATGGGTGAAGAGAAAGAGAGAGTGATGGAATGAGAGAAACAGAGGCGTGAGAGAATCGATGGCAGAGAGAGAGAGAGACGTGTTTAAGCCCTAAAGAGAGAGTGGGAGATAGAAAAAGAGACAGAGAGAGATGAGAGATGAACGAGAGAGACAGAGAGATGAACGAAAGAGACAAAGAGAGAGATAGAGAGAAAAGAGATGAACGAGAGAGACAGAAGAGAAGAGGAGATGCGAGAGAGATACGAGAGAGCGAGAAAAAAGAGATGAGCAAGACAGATAAAGAGAAGAGAGATGAACGAAAGAGATAGAGAGAGAAGAGAGATAGAGAGAGAGAAAGAGAGAGATAGACACAAAGACAGAGACAGAGACAGAGTAGGAAAGAGAAAGAGATAGAGACAGAGAGAAACATGAGATGAGTAAGAGATAGACAAAGAGAGAGAAAGAGAAGAGAGACAAAGATAGAGACAAGAGAGAAGAGAGATAAGCAAGAGAGATAGAGACAATAGAGATGAACGAAAGAGACAGAGAGAGATATAGAAATGAGAGAAGAGATAGATGAGTGAGAGACACAGAGAGAGAGAGAAACAGACAGATAGACAAACAGACAGAGAGAGAAGAGTGATGAGTAAGAGAGAGGAAGATGAAAAAATGGGTGAAAAGAGACAGAGAGAGAGAGAGAGAGAGAGAGAGAGAGAGAAAGAGTGAAAAAGATAAACGAGAGAGATACAGGGAGAGATGAGCGAGAGAGATAAAGAGAAGAGAGACAGAGAGAGACGAGAGAGATAGAGAAAAGAGAGATAAGCGAGAGACACAGAGAAAGAGACAGAGAAGAGTGATGAGTGAGAAAGAGAAAGAAAAGAGAGACAGAGACAAAAATAGAGACCCAGAGAGAGACAGACAGAGAAGAGTGATGAGTGAGAGAGAGAGAAAGAGAAGAGAGACAAAGATAGAGACACAGAGAGAAAAAGAGAGATAGATTGATAGAAAGAGAGAGAGAGTGATGAGTGAAAGTAAATTTTTTATTTTTCTTTTAGCGACGAAAGTATTTTAGTTGCCAAAACTATATATACCGCGACCAAAATAATTTTTAGTCGCTGAAATTAAGGTTTTGCCGACCAAACTTTTGGCCGCGAAAGATAAAAAATAATTTTTTATTTTCTTTCAGCGACTAAAATATTTTAGTTGCCAAAACTATATATACCGCGACCAAAATAATTTTTAGTCGCTGAAATTAAGGTTTTGCCGACCAAACTTTTGGTCGCGAAAGATACAAAATAATTTTTTATTTTTCTTTCAGTGACTAAAATATTTTAGTTGCCAAAACTATATATACCGCGACCAAAATAATTTTTAGTCGCTGAAATTAAGGTTTTGCCGACCAAACTTTTGGTCGCGAAAGATACAAAATAATTTTTTATTTTTCTTTCAGCGACTAAAACCGAGACCAAAATAATTTTTAGTCACTGAAATTAAGGTTTTGCCGACCAAACTTTTGGTCGCGAAAGATACAAAATAATTTTTTATTTTTCTTTTAGCGACTAAAATATTTTAGTTGCCAAAACTATATATACCGCGACCAAAATATTTTTTAGTCGCTGAAATTAAGGTTTTGCCGACCAAACTTTTTGTCGTGGAAGATACAAAATAATTTTTTATTTTTCTTTTAGCGACTAAAATATTTTAGTTGCCAAAACTATTTATACCGCGACCAAAATAATTTTTAGTCGCTGAAATTAAGGTTTTGCCGACCAAACTTTTGGTCGCGAAAGATGAAAAATAATTTTTTATTTTTCTTTTAGCGACTAAAATATTTTAGTTGCCAAAACTATATATACCGCGACCAAAATATTTTTTAGTCGCTGAAATTAAAGTTTTGCCAACCAAACTTTTGGTCGCGAAAGATTAAAAATAAATTTTTATTTTTCTTTCCAGCGACTAAATTATTTTAGTTGCCAAAACTATATATACAGCGACAAAAATATTTTTTTAGTCGCCAATTGTGACAAATTTAGCGACTAAATTTTTTTTAGTCGCCAATTGTGATATTTTTAGCGACTAAATTTTTTTTTAGTCGCCAAAAATTAATATACCCCGACTAAAAAAATTTAGTAGGTAAATATTGTACATTTACCGACTAACATAATTTTTGGTCGCCAATTCCACAACTTTTGGCAACCAAAATATTTTTAGTCGGCAAAAGTGGTCGCCAATTGTGTATTTTCTTGAAGTGGACAGACTTTGTGGAGAAGAGGCCCTTTGAAGAATGCTTCCAAATCTGGTGGTTGGGATTGGAATCAATAGTAGTAAGGACTACACTCCTTAACCGTAGCAAGATATTTTCAGGAAGTCAATGGGCAAGGAAGGGCAAGTCCCAACCTACTTCCTCAATCCATTTATGAATTTCTGTTGGAGGAAGAGCAACAAAAGTCTTGGTGGAGAGTAAAAGTGCCCAACCAAGTGTCACACTAGAAACAAATGAGCCTGCCATTACCCATACGCCAAATAATGCCTTCTTTCAAAAATCCAGCACCTTTATTCAAATGCCGCCACAAATGAGAGGAATTCTGAAGAAGGGGTTCCCAAATATTATGTCCCTGCTGCAAGTATTTGTTCCTGAGCATAGAAGACCATGGTGATATAGAATCTTGAGTCATTCGCCAACCTGATTTTGACAACAAAGCCAAGTTCATATCTCTCATCTTCCGTATGCCCAAACCACCCATCGCCTTCAGTTTACACACATTATCCCAAGTGACAAGTGGCATTCTTTGATGTGAGCTATCTCTACCCCATAGAAAACGTCTGTGTTGACTATCAATATTCAATAGTTACTTTGCTTTCTTTTAGAAGACATCTACATCATTTATATGAGCCCTAATGAGGTTGCAAGTGAAGTACTAACTTGACGCAAGAGAAGTCACTAACACACATAAACAAGGGTTTGTTCCAAATTTGCTTGGCATTGTAATTATTCTCGTCAATAGAGTTATCTTTATCAATGGATGTTTCGGGGGACTATGATTGAATTTCGATCCTCCCACAACATTAATAATAATTCAGAATACAATACATTAACAATCATTTTATATTCCACCTTTCAACATACTTAGCTACAAGATCATATTGTTCACTTCTTATTTTATCAATGGCTATGAAAAAATTGTAACCATAAAAATAAATTTCACAACACATTTTTGTAAAGCTTACCCTCAGTTTATTAGTCTAGTGTAAAACAAAAACTTAATTGGTATCTTTGACACAAGTTTTTACTAATAGTTAGAGATTAATAATTTGTTCAACGTCTTGTAAGAAATGGTTTTGAAAAAATGAAATTTTTCTCAACTTTAGTTTAATTTTTAGGTGGGACCCATAAGCCAAAATTAGCAGGTCTAAGTGATAACACATTCTATGCCGCATTGTAATTCACGTAGTATATTTGGTTGCTCAAAACCATTATCGGGTGAATGAGAAATTGAAGCTAAAGTGAGCTCCATAGAAATGATGTTTTTGGTGAAATTTCCATTAAGGTTTGAGTTAAGGTTTGTCCCACATTGATTTGGTGGGCAAACTTTGAGTGGGTTTATAAGGCTTGGGTTTGGAACTTGGGGTAGGCCCCAAGGGGCACTCAAGTTTTGTAGAGGAGGAGGCTATGGGCAAAGTAAGCTAGACCTATTGGACCCAAAATAAACGCACACGCCACCGTCGTCCATTTTGTCGGTCGGGCAGGCTGGGCTGAGCTTGAGCGCGAGTACGTGGCGTGAGGTTGGCTTGGGCTTGTCTGGCCCAATATTTATCTTTTTGGGCCACAAACATTTGAATTTATTTTTATTTTTTGGAAAAATAAAATCTGTCCAGTTTTGATTTCAAATTTTGGTTTTCACCTCTTCAAATTTTCTGTGTAGTTCTATACTTGTCCGAATAGATTCAGTATCTGTTCAAAATTCAAACCCAAACAGTTCTACCTGTTCAAACAGTGGCGAACAGGTACCATACTTGTTCAAACATGTTTTCTACCTGTTAGGTTCAAATCTGAAAAGCCACAATTTCTCTTATAAATAGACAGACCCTCATTTGGATTTAGCACTCTAATTTTCATTATTGTTGCTGTCATTGCTCTCTACATTTTGCTGCATTTAATTTTTTGTGAGTGTGTTCGTTGTGCAAACAGTTTGTAGTGCTGCTACTATTTGTTGAAGATCATTTCATCTTGGGAGATAGAAGTTCAAATTCTGTGAACACCCTAGAGAGGATGAATCTGTCTTAAGGAGATAGTGTTAAATACTGGAGTTGATCACTCTAAGAAAATATTTTCTGTTCTTAATTTTATTTTCTTCTCACCTTCTCTATTTTCATTTTCTATTTAATTTATGTAATTAAACAGATTTTGGAAACTCTTTCTTTTAATTTATTTCTTGTGTATTTTGTTTGTTGTTGAGTACACAAATAGAATTTATTCTTAATACAATGAAAATTAACCAACAATCTTAAGACAGATTATTTTTGTCTTCATTGTATTTATTTTCTGTGCTTTTATAAAGTGATATTCTGTTTGAAAAATATAAATAGCAGTCATATACTGTTTCATAAATAGTAGTAATATACTGTTTATTTTCTTTGACAAATAGTAGTAATATACTGTTTGTCATTAACAATTTCAGAATATTAATTTATGTAGTGGTGTTACAGAAAATTATTTTGTGGTATTTTATTTTTCTGGTTTAGTAACTAGAAAAATAAAATTATTTTGCGTTATAATTTATTTTATGCTTTTAGTAACTAGAAAATTAATTTGTGTTTTGGTTTTTTTTGATTTTTGTAATCAAATATTATGGCTACTACAACGGAAAGTGGTGCTCTAATTGTTACAACGACTCCGGTCCCTATCTAGAACCATATTCAAGTTCCAATAAATCATGGAGAAAAATCGGAAAAGTTTAATGGCACTGAGTTTAAGAGATGGCAGCAGAAAATGCTGTTCTATCTTACAACTCTAAATCTGGCCTGGTTTCTCCGTGAAGAGGCTCCAGTACTTAAAAAGGATGAAAATGATCGGCAAGTTGTTGCCGTTGTAGACGCTTGGAAATATATTGATTTTCTATGCAGAAACTACATCCTTAATGGCTTTGACAACATGCTATATAATGTTTACAGCCCTCTGAAAACAGTAAAAGAAATGTGGGATTCTTTGGAGAAAAAAATACAAGACAGAGGATGTCGGCATAAAAAAATTTGTTGTCGGTAAATTTCTAGGTTTTGTTATGGTAGACTTCTAAACGGTAATTTCTTAAATTCGAAGTTTTCAATTAATTTTGCATGATATTCATGCTGAAGGTATGTCTCTTAGCAAGTCTTTTCAAGTCGCTACATTAATGAAAAAATTACCACCGGCTTGGAAAGATTTCAAAAAGTGTTTGAAACATAAACGCAAAGAGATGACTATGGATGAACTAATTATAAGACTGAGAATTGAGGAAGATAATCGTAAGGCTAAAAGAGGAATGGTAAAAATCTCATTGAGTCCAATGCTAATGTGGTTGAACATATGCCCAGATCACATAACAAAAAGATAAAGTTTGCTGGAGATGGTCCTAAATAAGGCGACAACAATGGCAATAAGAAGTTCAAAGGAAAATGCTATAACTGTGGCAAGACCGGACATCGAGCCTTTGATTGTCGCCGCTCTAAGAAGGATCACGAAAGTACAAGCAAGAAGACAATCAATTAAGCTAATGTGACAGAGTTAGATTACATCTCTGACAGGGTAAATGACATCAATTTTTCTGCTGTGGTGTTTGAGGCTAATTTGGTTGAAAATCCCAAGGAATGATAGGTTGGCACTGGGAAAACTCGTCACATTTGTGCGGATAAGAAGATGTTCACTACTTATAATGAGGCTGTAAATGGTGAACAATTTTTCGTGGGAAATTCTTCTACTTCTACTGTGGCTGGACAAGGAAAGGTGATCTTGAAGATGACATCAGGGAAGGAACTTACCCTCAACAACGTGCTGCATGTACCAAACATCCGAAAGAATTTAGTTTCTGGTTCTTTGTTAAATAAAAATAATTTTAGGCATGTATTTGAGTCTGATAAATTTGTATTAACAAAGATTGGTATGTGTGTTGGTAAGGGATACGTAAGTGATGGTCACTTTAAGTTGAATGTAATAACTGTTGTATCAAAACTTTCTATTAATAAGAATAGCACATCTTTTGCTTATATTCAAATTTATTGAGATTAGGACATGTAAATTTGATGCTTTGCGTAGATTAATTGGTTTGATTATATACCAAAGTGAAATTGATCCTAATCACTAACTATGGCTCCATTTAAATCCGTTGAAAGAAAAACAGAACCTCTAGAATTAATTCGTACTGATGTATGTGATCTTAAATTTGTTCAAACTAGAGGAGGCAAAAAGTATTTCATAACATTTATCGATGATTGCACAAGATATTGTAATGTATATTTACTTAGAAGTAAAGATGAAGCCTTGGAAATGTTTGAATTCTACAAAACTGAAGTTGAAGATCAACTTGGTAAAACTATTAAAATGGTCAGAAGTGATAGGGGGTGGTGAATATGATACACCTTTAAATGAATTTTGGGCACAACATGGCATTATTCACCAAACTACAGCACCCTAATCTCCACAGCAAAATGGAATTGCTGAAAGGAAGAATAGAACCCTTAAAGAAATGATGAATGCCATGTTACTAAGTTTAGGCTTACCGTGGAACTTGTGGGGAGAAGCAATATCGTCTGCTAATTATGTTCTTAACAGAATACCCTACAAGAAAATCAACAGCACTCCTTATGAATTGTGGAAATGTCGACCACCTTCCTATAAATACTTAAAAATGTGGGGGTGTTTTTGCAAATGTAGAAGTTCTTGTTTCGAAAAAGACTAAGATATGACCAAAAATAGTGGATTGTGTGTTTATTGGTTATGCTCAGAATAGTAGAACATATCGGTTTCTGACTTATAAATCAAAAATACCTGATATACATGTGAACATTATTATTGAATCAAGGAATACTGTGTTTTTTGAACATGTTTTTCTTTACAAGAAAAAATAGGAATTAAGTTCACACAAAAGAATTTATGATTGTACACAAAGTCAAGAGACTAATGACATTCAAACGCAAGAGACTAGTAATGGTCTCAACCAACAGGATTTAACTAATGATTAACCAAGACGAAGTAAGAGAGCGAGAACATCAAAATCCTTTAGTCTATATTTTCTGACATACCTGTTAAAAAATGAACCTCAAAGCTTTAGAGAAGCAATGACAAGTCCTGAAGCACCTTTGTGGAAAGAGGCTGTTAATAATGAAATTGAATCTATTATGCAAAATCATCATTGCGAATTGGTGGATCTTCCAACCGGTTCTAAACCTGTTGGGTATAAATGGATATTCAACAGAAAAATGAAAGTAGATGGTTCAATAGACAAGTATAAAGCAAGACTTGTGGTAAAAGGTTACAGACAGAAGGAAGGTCTAGATTATTTTGACACATATTCCCCTGTGACAAGAATAACATCCATCCGCATGCTTATTGCTATAGCAGCGTTGTATAATTTAGAAATACATCAAATGCATGTTAAGACAGCTTTCTTAAACGGTGATCTAAATGAAGAGATCTATACGGAGCAACCCGAAATGGGTTGTATTGCCAGGGCAAGAAAAGAAAATTTGTCGGCTTGTAAAATCTTTTTATGGATTAAAACAAGCTGCTAAGTAATGGCATGAGAAATTTGATCATGCTATACTTACTAATGGGTTTAAGATAAACGAATGTAACAAGTGCGTCTATGTTAAAAACACTAACAAAGGTTATGTTATCGTTTGTCTTTATGTGGATGACATGCTTATCATTGGAAGCAGTCAAAACATGATCAAATCAACCAAGCACATGCTGAATAAAAGATTTGATATAAAAGATATGAGAGTCGCAGATGTAATATTAGGAATGAAAATTACTCATAAGATATGGGAGTCGCAGATGTAATATTAGGAATGTAATATTGGTCTAGTGTAAAACAAAAACTTAATAGGTATCTTTGACACAACTAATGGAATTAACAATTTGTTTGGCATCTCGTCCTAGTGAGTTTTACTAACTCATTTTTTTCCCCCCTTTCTATACCACTATAAATTAGAAGAAAATTTATAAATTATGGCTAGATATTGCATTGTTCTCCAAATATAAATGTGCGTTATAAACTTGTATGCATGTTTACCAAATTTATAAACACTAAAATCTTACAATTATGGATAGTAAATTAGCCCAATCCGGTTAATAACTCGAACCCTTGCATGTTTGTGTAGTTGAAAATGACTTATATTTTCATATATTGATTTTCCTCTACCACTTGAGAAGGATTAAATCTTAAGAAAAAAAAGCAAAAACACTTTTTCTTAATAACTAAAAATTTGTAAATTTTGAAAAATACTTTTATTTGTTTTGAAATCGTAAACAGTCTACTAATATCTCTTTATTTCAATTTTTAATTTTAATTTTTTGTGGTTAGAAAACAAACAAAAGCATCAAGAAACAAAACATTATCAAATAAAGTTAATTGTGCAATACTAGATGATGTGTACAAGTCCACAAAGGCCATGAACCACTATAAACAACCCAAGCCCATCAATTGGAGCCCAATACATAACCCAGCTGGTGAAGTCCAGAACAGCTGGAATCTAACATGGCATAAAGAGCCAATGGTATTCAGACACATGGCAGGTGAAGGACGAGCCACATCAGTAGACAAAGATCTGCAAAGTTATTGCCACTGCACATCACCATTAATGCACCCCATCACAGCATTTATTACGACAACATCTCCCCGTTGGAACAGGACCCCCTTACCCTGAACAAGGTAAGCTACAGCATAGACTTTCGGCGAGGAGGGCAGGTCGGAAGAGACAGCGAAATGATTACCAAAGGATATAAGCAAACGTTGAAGACAAGAAGAAGGTTAAGCTTTTCTATCTCCAATCCCTCTCTCTACATTCTATTCCTCTTTCTAACTTGCTCGTCGGAGGGTTCACTGGGGGACTACCTCGTTCCCCGTTGAACTTGTTTGCAGGTGACTCGGTGGGCTAGACCATTTCTGCGTGGGCTTGAGGAGCTTGGACGAGTCTGATCCATCCACAGGAACAAACTATACTATCAGTTGGCGCCGTCTGTGGGAACGTGGTTAGGGATGGCAATTCAAAACCGGCCCGACGGGGACCCGACCCCCCGACCCCGAATGGGACGGTTTTTTCCCGAAAAAAACTCCCCACGGATCGGGGATGGTATTAAAAAATAAATCCCCGATCATTTTTGGGCCGGGGACGGGGATAGATTTTCCAACCCCGGCCCCGCCCCGGCCCGACTACTCCCCGTATATATCCCCGAATATATATACCGCATATATATGTGTTTAGGTTATTTTAAGACTCATTTCACTCCTCTCTCCCACTCACACTCTCTCTTCTCTAGGCCTCTCTCTCCCTCTCTCTCTGCTGCGAATCTGCGATGCTCACGGCGATGGCGATGGCGATGGCGTCGGCGTCGGCGTCGGCCGCTCCTCTTCTCTCCCTCACGGCGTCACTCCTCCCTCTCTTCTCTCGGTCTCTCTCCCTCTTTCTGCTGCGATGCTCACGGCGATGGCGTCGGTCGTTCATCATCTCTCCCTCACGGCGTCACTCCTCGCTCACGGGGTGTGTTGTTGATCAGATCTGGGTGTGTTGTTGAATCTGAGTTTGTTGAATCTGTTATTAAATCAGATCTGTTATGAATCTATTATCAAATCAGATCTGTTATTAAATCAGTTTGTTGAATCAGATCTGTTGTTGAATTTGTTGAATCTGTTATTAAATCTGAGTGTTGTGTTGTTAAATCCGTTGTTGTGTTGTTGAATTTGTTATTGAAGCTCTTTTTTTTTTTTTTTTTTTTGGCCGGGGACTTTTTGGGGTCGGGGAAACCTGATCCCCGTTAGGGAACGGGGGCGAGGGTGGTGACAGGTTCCCCGTCGGGGATCGGGGTCGGGGATGGGGAAAATTTCACTGTCGGGGATCGGGGATGGGGAGGGCGATCCCGGCCCCACCCCGTTGCCATTCCTAAACGTGGTTTATCCGTGCGCCAGTTGTGTTCATTGTTGCCGAAGACCTTGTCCCAGTAACATTTTCCTCTCACCCATCAAAGTGTATGGTCACGACTAGATCCATGGCTTCTCACCATAATGCTGCCGATCATCAAACCGACCCTCCCAATCCAAACAACCCACCACAGTATTTCATCGAACTTACCAACAGCATTACCCGCATGGCCGAGCAAAACCAGGCCCTGATCAATGCTTTACTCCAAAGAAACCTCTCCATGCCACCTCCACCACCTCCAGATATTCCACCCAACCAAGAAAGAGCCCCGAGCCACACTGCTCCGCAACCCTATCCACCCAACCTAGAAGGTTTACAACCTCCTCCTTCTCCACATATAAATCTACCACCTCTACCCCCACGCCCGTCAGTCGTGGTACCAGCCTCTGAAGGGGAAGCCAGCAGCGTCCAGCCCCCATTGACTGACCATGGTGACAACATTCCCCTCTGGGACGCTGAACTCCGAGCTATGAAGCTCCAACTCCAAGGGATCATGCAGAACATTCAGCACAAACCCTCTACCACCGCAAACTCACCATTTGTTGCCTCCATCCGGGACAAACCTCTGCCCGCCAAGTTCAAGATGCCCACCATTGATTCTTTGACTGTACGACAGATCCAGTCGACCATCTGGAGACTTACCGCACCCTCATGATCCTCCATGCCTTCCCTGACGAGATCATGTGTCGGGCTTTCCCCGTGACATTGAAGGGGTTAGCTCGACTGTGGTTCAATCAGTTACCAGCAGACTCTATTTCCACTTTCCAGCACCTCAGCGACTCCTTCCTTAGCCATTTCATTGGAGCCCAGCGCCAACGCCGCCCGGCGACCCAACTCCTTAACATTCGTCAGACCGAGGGGGAATCGCTGCGCAGCTTCGTTATCCGCTTCAACACCGAAGCCCTACAAGTAGCGGAAAACAACGACAAGGCCATCCTCACGGCTTTCATGACCGGTCTGCGGTCGTCCGATTTCTTTTCTCCCTCTCTAAAAACCCCCCGACCTCCATGGCAGCCCTACTCTTCAAAGCCCAAAAATACATGAATGCTGAAGATTCGCTGGCCGCTCGACAGGACCCAATAGCTAAAAACCCGACCCCCAGAGACAAGAGAAAAGACTCAGAACCCAGGAACGCCCAGTATAATAGCCAAACACCCTACTATAACGATCGACCCCCCCGAGCTGACCGGTCGGCACCCGCCCGACCGCCCGGTCGGTTCGAGCGGTACACACCCCTCAATTCTCCCATGGAACATGTCCTCAATCAGATCCAATGGGACTACCCCCTCAAATGGCCCCTACCTTCACGAACCCCTTCCAATCGGAAAGATCAGTCCAAATATTGTCGTTTCCACCAGGACCATGGCCATAACACTGACGAGTGCATTAACCTCAAAGACCAGATCGAGACCTTCATACGTTAGGGACGTCTTAGCCGGTTCACGGACACCCGCCCCCAGCAGAGGCAAAGAACCGAGCCCCTCAGAAATAATCACCGGCGCACCCCGCCCGGCAGCCAGCCCCACCAAACCAAGGCCATGATCGCCCTCCGCAACAGCCTCGACTGCCAGTTAATCCCCCTCCACCAGTTGGAGAGATCAGAGTTATTTCATGCGGCCTTGTTTGTGGGGGACCATCCCGTTCAGCTCAGAAGGCAGAACTCAGAAAAATAAGGCAAGGCTCAGACAAAGCAGTGGTAACGGTGGACCGACTCTTTAAGCAGCCGAAATAGTGGACCGAACCTATCACTTTCACGGACACCGACTGTACAGGCATCCGTTACCCACATGATGACCCCCTTGTCATCTCTGCCATCCTCTCCAACTACAAGGTCAGACGAGTTCTCATCAACAACGGCAGCTCTTCAGACATCATCTTCCTCAATTGCTTCCGCCAGCTCAAGATTGGGGAAGAAAGTTTGTCTCCTCTCCAAACCCCTCTGGTCGGTTTCACCGACGACCGTGTGACCTCCATCGGTTCCATCGACCTCCCTATCACGATCGGCGAATACCCACGGCAGACCACGAAGTTGCTCACCTTCCTTGTGGTCGACTGCCCATCTGCCTACAACATCATCTTGGGCCGCACTGCCCTAAATGCCTTCCAAGCCATCACATCCACCTATCATCTTGCCATCAAGTTTCCCACTGATCTCGGGGTTGGAACAGTCAGAGAAGAGCAGACCGTGGCCAGGGAGTGTTATGTTGCCTCACTCAAAGAAGTCAAGCTGAAGGAGGCAATGATCGTCGAAGGACTTGACGTCGGGGATGAGGACGAGCTGGTTAGAGGAGAACCCGTGGAGGAGCTTGAGGTCCCCATCCACTCCACCAACCCAACCAAAACTGCCAAAATCGGCAACCAATTATCCCCCCAAGCCAAGGCTGACCTTACCGCCCTCATGACCGAGCATAATGATGTATTTGCCTGCACCCATTCAGACATGCCGGGTATTGACCCCTCCTTCATAACCCATCGCCTCAGCATCGAACCCCATTTTCGACCCTACAGCCAGAAGCAGCGCATCTTTCATCCGGAGCATAATACTCTTATTGCAGCAGAGGTCGACAAACTCCTTGAGGCCCAATTCATCACAAACGTGGACTACCCTAAATGGTTTTCAAACGTGGTCCTAGTCCGCAAGAACAATGGCAAATGGCGATTCTGTGTCGATTACTCTGACCTGAACCGAGCTTGCCCCAAAGACAGTTATCCTCTTCCTCGCATAGATCTATTGGTCGACGCCACGGCCGGTCATCAGATGCTCAGCTTCATAGATGCTTTCTCTGGGTACAACCAAATCTTGATGCACCCGTCCGACCAGGAACATACCTCATTCATTACCGACCAAGGTACTTACCACTACCGTGTGATGCCGTTCGGACTAAAGAATGTTGGGGCCACCTACCAACGGTTGGTCAATGCCGTTTTCCATCACCAGATAGGTCGGAATATGGAAGTATATGTCGACGATATGCTGGTCAAGAGCAAACTCTTCATTGATCATCTGACCGACCTGCGAGAAACCTTCGCCACCCTCTGCAAGTACCAAATGAAGCTCAACCCAGAGAAGTGCGCCTTCGGCGTAGGATCTGGGAAGTTTTTGGGTTTTATGGTCAGTCAGCGGGGCATTGAAGCTAACCCTGAAAAGATCAAGGCCTTGATTGAGATGCAGTCACCCAGAACGGTTAAGGAGGTCCAAAGACTCACTGGCCGAGTTGCAGCCCTTAACCGCTTCATTTCTCGTGCAACGGATAAATGCTTGCCATTCTTCAAAGTTCTTCGGCAAACTTTCGAATGGACGGCTGAATCCGAAGAGGCTTTTCAACAATTGAAGCAGTGTATGGCTAATCCTCCCCTCATTTCACAGGCGATTATGGGCGAGCCCCTCTTCCTCTATCTAGCTGTATCCAACACCGCTGTCAGTGCAGCTCTTATCAGGGAAGACGGCTCCGTCCAACGACCGGTCTACTACATCAGTCGGGCCCTCTGGGGAGCGGAGCAGAACTACCCTCTATTAGAAAAATTATCCTTGGCTTTGGTCACCGCCTCCAGACGACTCCGTTCTTACTTCCAAGCCCACTCCATAGTGGTCCTCACCGATCAACCCTTGAAGAAGGTCATGCAACAACCAGAACTTTCTGGCAGACTCATGCAATGGTCAGTGGAACTCAGCCAGTTTGACATCTCTTATCGGCCTCGAACAGCAATCAAGGGGCAAGCTATCGCCGATTTCATCCTGGAATTCACTAATCCTACCCCAACCACTGCCTTGACACCCCCACCAACTCCCATCGAACCAGACGTCCCTCATTCCTAGACTCTCAACGTCGACGGATCATCCCGCAGGGAAGGTAGTGGGGTTGGCCTCATCCTCACCACCCCTGAGGGCGGCTATTTCAAATGCGCTATCTGTTTTCTGTTTGAGGCCAATAACAATGAGGCCGAATATGAGGCATTGATTGCAGGTCTTCGCCTAGCCAGGGATATTGGTGTTAGCCACATCCGAGTGTTCAGCGACTCCCAGCTCATCGTCGGACAGATCACGGGAGAATTCGATGCCAAGGAGGACACAATGCGGGCTTACAAGGATATTGCACTTCCCCTTGTTCGCCTCTTCAATTCCTTCCACATCAAGCACATTGCCCACTCCATAGTGGTCCTCACCGATCAACCCTTGAAGAAGGTCATGCAGCAACCAGAACTTTCCGGCAGACTCATGCAATGGTCAGTGGAACTCAGCCAGTTTGACATCTCTTACCGGCCTCGAACAGCAATCAAGGGGCAAGTTATCGCCGATTTCATCCTGGAATTCACTAATCCTACCCCAACCACTGCCTTGACACCCCCACCAGCTCCCATCGAACCAGACGACCCTCATTCCTGGACTCTCAACGTCGACGAATCATCCCACAGGGAAGGTAGTGGGGCTGGCCTCATCCTCACCGCCCTTGAGGGCGGCTATTTCAAATGCGCTCTCCGTTTCCTGTTTGAGGCCAGTAACAATGAGGCCGAATATGAGGCATTGATTGCAGGTCTTCGCCTAGCCAGGGATATTGGTGTCAGCCACATCCGAGTGTTCAGCGACTCCCAGCTCATCGTCGGACAGATCACGGGAGAATTCGATGCCAAGGAGGACACAATGCGGGCTTACAGGGATATTGCACTTCCCCTTTGTTCTCCTCTTCAATTCCTTCCACATTAAGTACATTCCTCGGGTAGAAAACTCTAAGGCAGATGAGATGGCTCAGTTAGCTTCCGCAGACCAGTCCGACCTCAACCGTGGTGTCTGCCTAGAATACCTATCCCTCCCCGCCACCTGTCCCGACCAGCACGAAATACAATTCCTCCAAAATGAGCCAATCCCTTGGGCGTCGGACATCTTTCTATTTCTGACAACAGGGGAACTCCCAAACGACCAACAGCAAGCCGCTAAAGTCAGGGCCCGGTCGTCCAATTACATCCTCGTCAGCGGTATTTTGTACAAACGCGGTTTCTCACGCCCCTATCTGCGGTGCCTCAATTCGACTCAAGCAACTTCTGTGATGCAAGAAATTCATGAGGGTATCTGCGGCAATCACTCAGGTGGCAGGTCCCTAGCCCACAAGATACTTCGCACTGGATATTTCTGGCCTACTCTCAACGAAGATGCAGCTGACTTCGTGCTCAAATGTGATAAGTGTCAGCGTTTTGCCAATATCCCCCATGCTCCTCCCACGGAATTGATCACACTTTGCAGCCCCTACCCGTTCGCCAAATGGGGGATCGATCTAGTTGGCCCCTTACCCACCGGCCGTGGCCAGACCAAATTTGCCATTGTTGCCATTGATTATTTTACTAAGTGGGTAGAGGCAGAACCCCTTGCCACCATTACCGAGCGAAACACAACCAAGTTCATCTAGCAGTCGATCGTTTGCAGATTTGGCATTCCTCAGGCCATTGTTTCTGACAACGGTAAACAATTCGACAATGCCAAGTATAGGAAGTTCTGTGCAGACCTCCAAATCCAACCATGTTTTTCTTTCCCCGGTCATCCCCAAGCCAATGGTCAAGTTGAGGTCACCAACCGTTCTCTTCTGAAGATCATCAAAACCAAGCTAGAAGCTGCTAAGGGGCTTTGGGCTGAGGAACTACCAAATGTACTCTGGGCTTACCGAACTACGGCTCGGACTCCCACTGGGGAAACTCCTTTCCGCTTAACATACGGCGCTGAGGCGATTATTCTGGTGGAAGTTGGTCTGCCTACCCCTAGAGTTTTACATCCGGATCCAGCACTAACGGAAGAGCTTCGTCGGGCAGACTTGGACCTAATTGAAGAACTCAGAGAAACCACTGCTGTCAGACTGGCCTCATACCAACAGAAAATGAGAACACACTACAACCGCAGAGTCCGACCCAGAGAGTTCGCTGTAGGGGACCTTGTCTTGAGAGAAGTAACCTTTGCTACCAAAAATCCAACTGAGGGTAAACTAGCAGCCAAATGGGAGGGACCTTACGTTGTGAAAGCCTGCCCACGTCCGGGCACTTACCGACTTCAGGACATGGAAGGTCGAGATCTTCCCCATCCTTGGAACGCCGAACACCTGAAGCGCTACTTTCAATAAGTTCCTACTATTGTATTGCTCGGTTGTTGTATTTTCTTTTTGTTACATAATGTAAAACTTGGATCGATTGGATTACACTGTCCATGACAACAATTCTATACTTTAGCTATCTGTGTGTTGTCTCCATAACATTCTCATTTGTAGCACTTATTACAAAAGCCTCAGCCAGACTGAGCACTAAAAGCCTCGGCTAGACTGAGCACGACAAAAGCCTCAGCCAGACTGAGCACTAAAAGCCTTGGCCAGACTGAGCACTACAAGAGCCTCAGCCAGACTGAGCACTACAAAAGCCTCAGCCAGACTGAGCACTACAAGAGCCTCAGTCAGACTGAGCACTAAAAGCCTCAGCTAGACTGAGCACTAAAAGCCTCAGTCAGACTGAGCACTACAAGAGCCTCAGCCAGACTGAGCACTAAAAGCCTCAGTCAGACTGAGCACTACAAGAGCCTCAGCCAGACTGAGTACTACAAAAGCCTCAGCTAGACTGAGCACTACAAGAGCCTCAGCCAGACTGAGCACTAAAAGCCTCAGTCAGACTGAGCACTAAAAGCCTTAGCTAGACTGAGCACTACAAGAGCCTCAGCCAGACTGAGCACTACAAGAGCCTCGGCCAGACTGAGCACTAAAAGCCTCGGCCAGACCGAGCACTAAGAGCCTCTGCCTGACCGAGCATGAAGCACTCGGCTTGCCTAACAAGTCTTAGCCAGACCGAGCACCACAGTTTCAGGGTCAGACACAGGTTATTTTCTTCTCAATCAAACTCTCACAAGTTAGCCCTCTCCTCCTCACAAACCAAGCCTCACTCCACACACCACTAACTTACTTGAGCAGTGTGGCAAACACAAACTTGTAATTTTACTACATTTTAAATTTCACTCTGCCTCTTGAGGAGTTCCTAACTTTACTCTGCATTGAGTTTTTATTACAAGTTTAACCTTACTCTGCATTGAGTTTTTATTACAAGTTTAAATTTACTCTACATTGAGTCTTTGTTACAAGTTTAACTTTACTCTGCATTGAGTTTTTATTACGAGTTTAACTTTACTCTGCATTGAGTTTTTATTACGAGTTTACCTTTACTCTGCATTGAGTTTTTACTACGAGTTTACCTTTACTCTGCATTGAGTTTTTATTACAAGTCCAATTTCACTCTGCATTAAGGAGTTCTTAACTTTACTCTCCACTCAGTTCTTATTACAATTTCAATCCCACTCTGTCTTGAGGAATTCCTAAATTCAGTTTTTATCACAAGTTTACCACAAGTTTTTATCATAAGTTTTCATCTATTTCAGACGCACAAGCAAAAATAGTCAAATGCAAA
The DNA here is from genome assembly GCA_030407325.1 of Camellia japonica. Taxonomy (NCBI): domain Eukaryota; kingdom Viridiplantae; phylum Streptophyta; class Magnoliopsida; order Ericales; family Theaceae; genus Camellia; species Camellia japonica. The sequence goes on from JAPPVO010000002.1 coordinate 82,278,497, forward strand.
ACACAACTGAAATTTTATTTATTCACAACTTTGTACATAAGTTCATTACAGCAATTCGAACAAACAAAAAAAAAGAAAAGAAAACAAACAAAACAAAACAAAAACAATATCTGTGCACAGTCTCCTTCTCCTTCTTCTCCAGTTACTCCTCCTCACTGGAGATGAGGTCTTCTTCTTCTTCAATACCCTCATCCAAGGGGGTCTGGGCCACATTGTCCTCACCAATTGTTACACTACTGAGGTCTAAGTCTGGGAACAGTTCTTCAGCTCTATGTTTGAACATCTTCCAGCCACTGTCCCAGAACTCAGCCATTTCGTGTTTATAAAAGTCTGACTGCTGGAATCTCTCAATAACTTCTGCTTCAGTTCTGCCTCCAGCAGTCGTCCTTGATGGGCCCGCCCCTCCAGATTTTTGCCTAGCCAAGCTGTTGGCGACGACGACATCAACTGCCATCTGAAACTCAGCAGACCCTTTGAATTGCTCCACTACTGCGACGCACAGATCGGGATAAGCCGCCCTCTCAGAGGCTGCCTTCGCCCTCTCTTCGTCCAGCTCCTTCTGCAGGGTTGCCCTTTCAGATGCAGTCTTTGCCCTTTCCTCCTCCAACTCCTTCTTCAGGCTCTCCTTCTCCACCATCGTCTTCGCTCTTTCTGCCTTCAACTCCTTCTGCAGCCTCCCCCTCTCCTCTACTGCCTTGGCACGCTTGCCCTCCAGTTCCTTCTGCAGATCACCTATCTTGACATCTGCCTTATCTTTTTGCTTGCCCAGCTCTTCATTGCTGCTCATGGCTTCTTCATGGCGCTCGATCGCAACCGCGCAGGCTTTTTAGACCTCATCCACCCTCTTCCGCTCGCCAACCAGTTGGAACTCGAGCGACACAACCTGGCGGCGTGTGTTCTCCAGTTCCACCTTGACTGTTTACAGATCAGCGTGGGCAGTCTCCCAGCTTGCACTCTCATTCTTCAACTTGGCAAGTTGAGCCTTGGCCTCATCCGCTTTGAGTTTGGCAGCCCCCGCCTTCCTCAGCAGAGCCCCTGCTAAGGTGGTTACCTCCATTTGGGCGGAGCATAACCTCCTCAGCAGTTCAGCTTCATTGAATCTGGATGCTGAGCGCAAGGCTACCTCTTCTACGATTCCCACCAAGCGGTCTGCCCCTGCTCTGGCTGGGCCTTCTTCTCCCTCCAGCCACCCTGCCACCGCCCGAGCATGGTAGATCGTTGTGGTCAGACTGACTCCCCCTCTTTGGGGTGCAGGTCCCCCCTGGGGCTATTCTTCCCTTCTTGAGCCAGGGCCACTTGCCCCATCTTCTCTTTGCCCTTCAGGAGCGGCCCTCGCGACCCCTGCGGCGATCGCCGCCACCACTTCCATACCCTCTGAAGCAACATCCACCACTTCTGGGCCACTTACCCTTCCTGGGGTCTCCTCTACTTCTCCCCTCTCAGCCCCCTTGGCAGCACTGGTTTCCTTTACACTTGTCTCCCTCCTCCTCTTCTGGGCAGGCTCTTCCTCACTCCGCCTCACCCTCTTCTTCTTCTTCCTCACGCCCAACACCTCCATCTCCTTCAAAAACCTCTCATTTAAAGGGTCTGTTGGGGGCGGTCGTGGCACAAATTCGCTTAAGTTTTTCTCTCATAAGGGTTTGGGACGAGGGCGAATCCTCTCCCTTGCAGTCGGTTTTTGTGGTCGATCGGCCTGGGACTCCTTGAATTTTTGGGCTTTGGCAAGGATAATCTGATCCTCCGCCTCTTGAGCCCTTCTCCTCGCCTCCAACTCTGCTCGGTCGAGGTCCTCACCACTCGGCTTTGGACCCAACCCTGCCTCAAACAATGCAGACGGCTGAACGAGCTCGTCCCATTTGGCCCCTTATTTCTCCCTCCACTCCTTCACCCTCTTCACCCTCTCCTCTGCCGCTGCTCCCAGCTTTGGCTCCATCGACTTGGTGGGCACCTTCCAAATGGTGCGCACTCCAACTCTTCCACTGGTAGACACGTAAAACCACCGTGGTCTCCACCCTTTGATCGACGACGGCAGCCCTGCCACTAGCCCTTTCCCTGCTGCTGCCTACAGGGTGACCCAGGTCTCTTGTTGCCCTGAGGCCTTGTAGCACGCGACTGTCATGGCCGCCCCTTCGTTCGCCTTCGGCCAGGCACTTGCACAGGACAGCAAGATCTTCCATGCATTGGGCATCAGTTGGCCCGGCGCCACCTCCAAGTGATTCAGGACATCTACTACCACCTGTGGCAGGGGCAGCCTCAGTTCTCTTTTCAACGTCTCCTCATAAAGGGCAAACTGCCTTGGCCTGGCATCGGATGGCCTCTCCATCGATGTTGGCAACGACAACTCTATTTCGGCAGGCACTTGGTATTTGTCACGAATAGCCTCCAAATCCGCTGCAGTCACTGTTGATTTGTCTGCCTTTGTGTGCCAGTAATCAGGCTCCGCCTGGTTGATAGGCTTTGGAGCTGCTATCATGGTGGAACCATGGGATCATACAATCGACTCCCCCACCCTTTCCATCATGTATTGCTGCGCTAACTCCACAGCATCATCATCGCCAAGTGGATCCACCCAGACATTCGCAGTTCCTTCTTGGACCATTTCTAAGGTATGTCTGCGAATCGCTTCGGAAGCAGGTGCAAGGAAATTGAATAAGTGTTGCAGAGGTGTATCGTGAGCAAGAAAGGAATTCACACTTGGAATATTTTGATTTTTCGTAAACAAGTAGGTGAATCGAATAATGCCAAAAGCCCACGGTTTACCCGTATTCCAAGGATCCCAATTAATTTTCGCCAGCTTGAAAACTTTTCAAATCATCCGCCAAAACTGTCTTTTCAACACCCATAATGACCTAACATTTCATTTCTGATCCAACGCCTAATCTTCCCCCATCATGGGGTATTACCACGTGTACGACCACGATCTACTGTCTCCTGCCCTTACCCTGTCTTTTTCGCTTCAAATCACCACGTGACACGCTGCCTCTTGAGCCCCACGCCCCTCCACCTCACCCTTCGCAGTCGGTCCTCCTCATGGTCGCCCCTCCCGCCTGGCTAGCCTTTTCGGTTGGCCATCTTCGCGGTCGCTCGCTTCACGATCGGCCCTCCCGCTCGGCCAACCCTCACGGTCGCCCGCTTCACGATCGGCCCTCTCGCTCGGCCAACCCTCATGGTCGCCCTTCCCACTCGGCCCACATTCGCGGTCGGCCCTTCCACTCGGTCACCTTGAACGGTCGGACCACCTCCCGATCGGTTTACCCGCTCAGCCACTCCCGCTCGGCCGACCTCCATACTACCATTCCCTGACACCCTCACCCTCTTCATTACTATTCCCTTTGTTTGACTAAAGCTGCACTTGGGAATGGGGGACTACTGATGTGTACAAGCCCACAAAGGCCATGAACCACTATAAACAACCCAAGCCCATCAATCGGAGCCCAATACATAACCCAGTTGGTGAAGTCCAGAACAGCTGGAATCCAACATGGCATAAAGAGCCAATGGCATTCAGACACATGGCAGGTGAAGGACGAGTCACATCAGCAGACAAAGATCTGCAAAGTTATTGCCACTGCACATCACCATTAATGCACCCATCACAGCATTTATTACGACAACACCTCCCCGTCGGAATAGGACCCCCTTACCCTGAACAAGGTAAGCTACAGCATAGACTTTCGGCGAGGAGGGCAGGTCGGAAGAGACAGCGAAATGATTACCAAAGGATATAAGCAAACGTTGAAGACAAGAAGAAGGTTAAGCTTTTCTATCTCCAATCTTTCTCTCTACATTCTACTCCTCTCTCTAACTTGCTCGTCGGAGGGTTCACTGGGGGACTACCTCGTTCCCCGTTGAACTTGTTTGCAGGTGACTCGGTGGGCTAGACCATTTCTACGTGGGCTTGAGGAGCTTGGACGAGTCCGATCCATCCACAGGAACAAACTGTACTATAACTAGAGTTTTGGAAAATGTTTAAAACTCATAAAAAAATTTCTCATAATTTTATTTATAATGATATATAGTACAGATTTAAATTCATCACCTACTCAATTGTAATGTCTATCTTTTATCACATTGAGCCATTTGGGCAACTTGGGCCCTTTTTTCTTTATTTTTTTTCATTTTTTTTGGGTGACTATTTTAACTTTTTAATTTTTTGGATCATATCATTTATTTATTATATATATATATATATTTTAAAAAAATTAAAAATTAATTTTTAACTTACTTTTTAAAATAATTTATTATGAATAATACTATATGCATTAATTAGTTCACTAATTAGTATACCAATTGATGATGTGGTATAATTTAAAAGATTTTTAGTATTTATAATATAATTAATGAGCAGGGTCAATAATAATGTTATAACTAGTATTGATACACTAGTTAGCACACTAAATTGTGTATGTAACACCACCAATTTATTATCATGGGGTCTTTTGAGAAGAAAAAAAGTTAACTTTTAACCTTTTATCCATTTTAAGTCCCATTACATCTCATATTTTTTATTTATAAAAAGACAAAATAAATTAAAAAATTTTAAAAATTAATTTTTTATCAAATTTTGAAAACAAATTTAATACTCAGCGTTATTATGGGATTGTGTTATTAAAAGCGCGCCAGACGATTCTCTCACCGCCACACACACACAAAGCCAGCCAAAAAAAAAAAAAAAAAAAAAAAAAAAAAAAACGCAAATCAAACGCTTCCCTGACAAGCGGAGAGACCCCCCGTTTACCGTCTCCTGTACACCACCTCTCTGTCTACATCTATATATATTGCTATCGGTCTCGCCGCTTTTACTACTTTCTCTTTCCGTATTCTCTCTCTCTCTCTCTCTCTCTCTCTCTCTCTCTCTCTCTCACTAACTGTTGTCTAGGGTTTTGGATTTCTCGCTCTAATGCGCCCAATGAACAGAGCTCGTCCCCCCACCACCGCCAGGCACGGTGGCGGTGGCTGTTCGCCGCCTATCATGGCCCGGCGGGGCCTCGTTCAGGCGAATTTCCGGCCGTATCAGGAGTGGAGACCCCAGTTCACTCCGAATAACTGGCGCGATCGCCCTCCAGGTTGCTCCAAATTCAGTGTCGAGCTTCGTTCCGATGGTCGGGGGTTCAACAAGGCCGATGTCGAGGCCTTAATTTCCAAATGCAAGTATAAACCAGAGGGTTTTGATGTTCTCTCCTTCGGTTCTGTTGCCGCGAGATTGTATTTTCGCCGGTGGATTGACGCACTCGAAGCCACTGTGTATTTTTGGGAAATTCGACTAGATGGTGTTCATATTTTAACCCCGTGTCTCATGCCGAGCCCCTGCGACATGAACAAGCTTAGGGATCGACTCAGAGCTCTCTTCACCGATCGTGTCTTGCAATTGATGGAAGGGGATTTGGTCCAGAAGTGGAAGAGGAAGCTGGGGCTCGTGATGAAGGAGATTGACGGCGTTGTGGCTTTGCTTCGAAAGCCTAATCGGATTAATGTTTGCGACGAGCTTTTGATGAAGAAGGCTGGGTTGGATTCTGAAAAGAGCTTGATTGAGAAGAGGATTGAAGAATTTAAATCTTCAATGACGACTATTCTTAATCACCTTGAAGGGACACTAGCAAGCTGTGACGGTGTGGAGTTGTTTAGGTTTAGAAGACCATTTGAATGGGTTAGGATTCATTGCCTGATAAGGAGGGAGTGTTGCCGATTGGAGGATGGCTTGCCCATTTATGCCTGTCGTCAGGAAATACTTACAGAAATCTATAACCAACAGGTGATTTTCTGTCTTTCTTGTTCTCTGCTAAATGTTAATTGAGATTTATTGCTCTTGTTATTGCTAGTCGACTGTTTATTGCTGGGTTATTGTGATAAGAACATCGAGAACATGACAATCTAATTCAGTTAGAAAAAGGGACTGTTTGCCAGTATAGTGTGTAGTAATAGTAGAGCTAATTTTTTGGAGTTCTTTGCATGAAACAAGTGCTTTTAGAATCTATAACCAACAGGTGATTTTCTGTCTTTCTTGTTCTCTGCTAAATGTTAATTGAGTTTTATTGCTCTTGTTATTGCTATTGCTAGTCTGACTGTTTATTGCTGGGTTATTGTGATAATAACATCGAGAACATGACAATCTAGTTCAGTTAGAAAAAGGGACTGTTTGCCAGTATAGTGTGTAGTAATAGTAGAGCTAATTTTTTGGAGTTATTTGCATGAAATAAGTGCTTTTAGAATCAAATCAATTTTGTCTTTCTTGAAAAACTTTAAACTTGAACCTTCAATAGACGGGCGTCACATTGGCCATATCAGAGTGGTTTACTTTTTCACTTGTGAATTGTTCTAGTTTCTCCAACCTCTAACTGTCAATTTGAGTGATGGTGTACTAATCATGGTCCTTGAATTTCAACAAGGAGGGAAATCGTCACCCCATCTCTTATTCCAATTTTTTGGTTTGCTTTTTTCGCACTTATGGCTGTTGAATTGTTTTCCTGTATATTTTATTAGTTCATGCTTTTGTGCATCTACATGGATAGTAGTAATTTCAATTGAGGCTTCACGGCTCTCTCCAGTCTTTAATTTTCTGGTGTTAGAGGCATATGTATTTTTTGTTTTGTTTTGTTTTTTTTTTTTGTTTTCAATTGCTATTTGCATGGTTTAATGGTGTTGATTGGAGAGCCGGTGGGGGTTTCTTTCGTTCTTTCTTTATATTATTATTTTTGAAAATTTAAAATTTCTATTTGAACAGGTATTGGTATTGATTGGAGAAACTGGTTCAGGGAAGAGTACACAGTTGGTTCAGTTTCTTGCTGATTCAGAAGTAGCTGGGAATGAGTCCATTATATGCACTCAGCCGCGCAAACTTGCAGCTATCTCATTGGCTCAAAGAGTTCAAGAGGAAAGTTGTGGGTGTTATCATGATAATTCAGTCATATCTTATCCAACATATTCATCTTCACAGCAGTTCAATTCCAAGGTAATATACATGACGGACCATTGCTTATTGCAGCACTACATGAAAGATGAGAATTTATCTGGGATTTCATGTATCATTGTTGATGAGGCTCATGAAAGAAGCTTAAACACTGATCTACTTTTAGCATTGATAAAAAATTTACTTCGTCAGAAGCCTGATCTGAGGCTTGTCATAATGTCTGCAACAGCTGATGCAAACCAACTTGCAGAGTATTTTTTTGGTTGTGGAACCTTTCAGGTGGTGGGCAGAAACTTTCCAGTTGATATCAGATACGTCCCTTGTGCATCTGAAGGAACTTCTGATTCTGCTAATATTGCCTCATATGCTTCTGATGTTGTGAGGACGGTGACTGAGATCCATAGAAAAGAGAAAGATGGGACGATTCTTGCCTTCTTAACTTCTCAGATGGAAGTAGAATGGGCTTGTGAAAAGTTCGAAGATCCCTCTGTTGTTGCATTAGCTTTACATGGAAAACTTTCCTATGAAGATCAGCGTCGTGTCTTTCTTGATTACCCAGGTAAAAGAAAAGTTATATTTGCCACGAATGTTGCTGAGACATCATTGACAATTCCAGGGGTGAAGTACGTGGTTGATTCTGGCATGGTGAAAGAGAGTAGGTTTGAACCTGGTACTGGTATGAATGTGCTCAAAGTTTGCAGGATCAGCCAGAGTTCCGCGAACCAACGAGCTGGTCGTGCTGGGAGAACTGAACCGGGAAGGTGTTATAGACTTTATTCAGGATATGATTTTGATTTGATGCCTTGTCATCAGGAACCTGAGATTCGTAGGGTTCATCTTGGTGTAGCAGTTCTAAGGATTCTTGCTTTGGGCATGAAAGATGTACAGAGTTTTGATTTTGTTGATGCACCTAGTGTGACTGCTATTGATATGGCCATTAGAAATCTTATTCAATTAGGAGCTGTTGTATTGAAGAATGATGTGTTGGAATTAACCAAGGATGGACTGAAATTGGTTAGATTGGGTATCGAACCTCGGCTGGGGAAAATGATTCTTCAATGCTTTGACCACCAATTGGGTAAAGAGGGCGTTGTTCTTGCTGCTGTTATGGCAAATGCTAATAGCATATTTTGCAGAGTTGGTAATGAAGAAGATAAGCTTAAATCTGACTGTCTTAAGGTGCAGTTTTGCCATCACTATGGCGACCTCTTCACTCTGCTCTCCGTTTATAAGGAATGGGAGAGTGTGCCCCAAGAAAAGAAAAATAAGTGGTGTTGGGAGAATAGCATAAATGCCAAATCCATTCGGAGATGCCAAGATACAGTCTCTGAATGGGAAACATGTCTTCAAAATGAGCTTAATCTTATTATTCCAAGCTACTGGCGTTGGAATCCGCAGGTGTGTACTGAGCTTGATAAACATTTGAAAAATGCTATACTCTCTTCCCTTGTAGAGAACATAGCTATGTATTCAGGATATGATCACCTTGGTTATGAGGTTGCATTAACTGGAAAGCATTTTCAGTTACATCCTTCATGTTCATTGCTAATCTTTGGTCAGAGGCCAAGTTGGGTAGTTTTTGGTGATATCCTATCCATATCCAATCAGTATTTGGTCTGTGTAAATGCTTTTGATTACGAATATTTGTCTACCCTTTGCCCTCCTCCTCTGTTTGATTTCTCCAAGATGGAGAGTCAGAAGCTCCAAATGAGGGTTTTGACCGGTTTTCGGCTGTACACTATTAAAGAAATTCTGCGGAAAGTCCAACCATAATCTCCTTCATCTTGTTTCATGCATTAGAACAGCTTGTATGGATGCACGGATTGCCATTGAAGTTAATGTTGACCAGAATGAAATTCGATTATTTGCCTCTTCAAAAGACATGGAGAACGTTTGTAGCCAAGTAAATGACATTTTGGAGTATGAAAGAAAATGGTTGCAGAATGAATGTATGGAGAAATGCTTATATCATGGAGGACTTGGTCTCTCACCTTCTGTTGCTTTGTTTGGAGCTGGTGCAGAGATAAAGCATCTGGAGCTCGAAAAGAGATGTTTGACTGTTGATGTGTTTCTTTCAGACGTGAATGCTGTTGATGATAAGGAGCTTTTGACATTTTTGGAGAGAAGTAGCTCTGGTAGTATTTGTGCAGTCCAAAAATTCACAGGCAGTGGACAAGATAGTGATGAGAAGGAAAAGTGGGGAAGGATAACATTTCTTACACCTGATGCTGCTAAGAAAGCTGCTGAGTTGAATCCAGTTGAATACAATGGTGCCTCGTTGAAGATAATTCCTTCACGGAGCTTTGGAGGTGATCATAAAATGCACTCATTTGCTGCTGTTAGAGCAAAAGTTTATTGGCCACGCAGGTGTAGTAAGGGGTTTGCATTTGTCAAATGTGACAGGCAGGATATTGATTATGTGGTTAATGATTTCTCTAACTTGGTAATTGGAGGAAAGTATGTACGCTGTGCAGCTAGCATGAAGTCCGCAGACAGTATTATGTTAAGTGGACTCGATAAAGGGCTTTCTGAAGCTGAAATTTTAGATGTATTAAGGACTGAAACTGGTAGGACAATATTGGACTTTTTCTTGGTGAGAGGAGACTCTGTAGAAAATCCTCCGTGTGCTACTTGTGAAGAAGCACTTCTCAGAGAAATATCACCCTTTATGCCTAAGAGGAACCCCCACAGTAATTGTGTACGAGTCCAGGTATTCCCACCAAAACCCAAGGATTCTTTCATGAGAGCCTTGATCATCTTTGATGGAAATCTACATTTGGAGGCAGCAAAAGCTTTGGAGAAAATTGAAGGGAAAGTATTACCTGGATTTCTTTCATGGCAGAAGATAAAGTGTCAGCAGTTGTTTCAGAGTTCTGTATACTGCCCTACACCTGTCTATTCTGTTATCAAGGAGCAACTGCATTCTCTCCTTGAAAGATTGCAGCATCGAAAAGGTATTCCATTTTCTTTTATTTATTATGTACTAGTTTATTTTCATTTCTTGCTATTAGTTTTCCCGAGGTTTCAAGTCATGGAATTAGTTGCCGTTGTGCAGCTTTGCTCTCTCCACCCCCTCTCCAACTGGTTTCTTTTCCCTGTTTTATATTGTTTGTAGTTCCTGTTGAATTGTTTTACTAGCTTGTTATTGTTATTGGAGTGGTGGATATACAAAAACGAGAACTTGGTGTTAAGATTCTCTCTGGTAGAATCTTCTTCCTTTACCAAAATGTGTTTCAACCTTTACATATCTTTTCTGAGTGAGCTCCTTCACAACTAGATGTACCTTGTACTTGTTTCATTTTCTCCTAAATAGTTTGCAATTCAGTTGCTACTTCAACATTATAATTTACATGTGACAAAATGACTATTTCCCTTACAAGTTGAGTTTTTCTTCTTAATAAGAGAATATGTTGATCAAAAAAATAAAAAATAAAAATAAATAGAGAATATTGTAAAGGGGATATGATGTAGAGTACAAGTAAGCTCAAAGAAGAGTAAATTCAAAGAAGCGACAATATTTGGAAATTGACATTATTTCAAAGAAAACCTGATAGAAACCATACATAATCATGTTTTTAGTATTATTAGAGTCTTATTTTATAATTGTTTTTATGTTTTCTAGGATTATGCTTCTCGTATTATTAGTCTTATTTTATGTTTTCTATGATTTTTATGTCAGAGGTATTTTGGTAATTTTTACATTTGTTGACATCGGCTGTAGGGGTTGCTCATGGGTCGGTCGTCTTGTAAGTCAAGTTATTTAATTATTTTTTATTTATGTTTCTTATTTGGTCTTGAATTGGTTTTGGAAGCCAAAATTTTAGTAGTTTCCTATTTTGGAATTTTAGTTAGTTTATGAAGTCTCCAGTTCTATATAAAGTCATGTAATATTTCGTATTTAATAGAGTTGATATTTGAGAGAATTTCAAGAGCTTTGAAGCTTTCTTATGGATTATGTGATGCAATCAAACCCTCTGTGATGCCTATGTCCCTATGAGTGATTCCTAGAAACTAGTCTTCTTCTTCTTCTTTTTTAGTTTAGTTCACGAGCTACTGTTCACAACTCCTAAACAGCCCCTGTTTTGATCTCGTTTCTCCTGTGTTTTATCAACCTTAAACCTAGTTCATTCCATTCATTAATTGAAACTCTGGAATTCTCATTGATTTTCAGCTTGAAACAGCTATAACAGCTCACATAAATTCACCTATAAACTCCTCACAGTGCTGTCCTGCATCAGGATACTTTTTGAACCTTTGGTCTTTATGAATACTCGTTTGCTCCTTTTCTTCAACTATTACTGGGCCACTAGCTTTATTTGGTATACTTTCTGAACTGTTATGTGTTCTTAGGATTCAATTGTGAAGATGAAGAATTGTCAATCACTTTTGGTGTTTATTGCTCTTGTTTGATGCTTATGTGTCACAAACATCCTTGTTTTCTTAGTTTTTGAGATTGATGGGTTAGCTTTTTCGGCTAAAATTGGCTAATTTATACCAGAAACTGTGTCATCTTGTTTTTGAGGTTTAATATTAGTATGTCTAAAATAACTTTTGAGGTGTCTAAATGTATTAAAACTACTCACTTGGTTATACAAATTTTACATCGATCACGTCCTCTTTTCCTGCCTATCTACAACCCCAAAATGTCCAATTGGTTTTTAAAGTGGCTGCTAATTCTGTAACACAAATCCTGATAAAATGAGCAGACAGAATTTCTCATTCTTCAATATATGCCAAACCAAGGTATATTGTTTAGTTCCCCCTAACCCCTTGACTCATGTGGACATTCAAAAATAGCTTCCATAGAATCTTCTAAAGCCCTCCTAAACCTCGGATTCCATACCACTCCTCTGTCAGAAACCACCATATAATTCTTCACCGTATCTATCTTATCCATTGCCAAAGTGCATGTAAATGAGGAAACCCCTCCCTCAAAGGTCTATGACCATGCATTAAGCCAAAACGCTACCTTGGATCCATCACCTTACCTTAAACAATAATTTTTTCAGCAAAACTATCCTAACCCTCATATTATGTTCCTCCACACCCAACCCATATCCCCCACAACTTTACCTGTGGTTCAGTTACCCCAATCTCTCCCATATTTTCTTTCACAATATCTATTCGTCCTAGGTAAACCTCCATAATCACTTCCTAAACAAACTTTCTAATCCCCAAACCACTTTTTGGACTGGCATACACTCGTCTTATCTTTGCTAAATGGTTACTTCAACTCATTTCCATGGTTGCCCTAAAAAAAAATCTCACTGCAATCTCTCCAACTTATCAATCACCCACTGAGCAATGGAGAGATAAAATAGATATCAAATACGTGGGTAGGTTAGAAAGATTCAATCCACCACCTGTGGGAAGGTAATGCCTCTCTTCCAAGTAGCCACATTGTGTTGGCTTTAAATGAAGAGCAAAGAGGCAACCCCAAATAGGATAAGCAATCTATCGACCCAACTACCCAAAATCCTAGCAAGAAAACCTAAATTTTTGACCTCCCCTACCTTGATTAGGGCATTCTTAGCCAAAGCATAACAATGTTAGCCTCTCACAGAAAAGGAAAAGTATCATTTGCAAATTGGAAACAAAAGGTGAGACACAATAATCTGAGAGTCACTCAGCCTGTGAATTAGGCCTTCTCAACAACCCTTAATGAAGAGAAAATGAGACAACTTCTCATTGTCTCGAACTCTTTTTAACTTGGAAAGAAGCCTTTTGGAATACTATTTACCAAAATTGGGAACATAACAGTGAACACACAAGATCTCAAACCCTCTCCTCCACTTGCCCACAAACCACATCTTCTGCATCCTATGAAGCACATATATGGACAAGGACACGGTGCAAACAGATAACAAGGTGATTATTAAAAAACCAAGACACGGACATGGCAAGGATACTACAATTATTTATTTATTTGTTTATATATATCTTAATTTTTTACGTATGTGAATATTACATTTATAAACAACCAAAATTCATGAAAACTAGCATTAATTTAACATAAAAAACACCAAATTTAGATCATCCATGGATTAGATGTGTTGTTTAGGCCTTTAAGGATCGTTAGAAGCCGGTCTCTCAATTTCACAATTGTTGTTAGATCGTTGTTACATTGTTGATGGTTTGATATTTATTAAATCCATGCATCATGTTTTCAAATATTATAATAAGACCCTCGAAATTTGCTTTGGAAAATTAAAATAAGACCTTGTTGTCTCCCAAAGCGTGTGTCCAATGAAAAAAAGTTATTAAAAAAATTGAAGGGCCACTGTGGCGTGTTGTCTCTAACATATGTCTCCAACACAATTATGACACCTATTTTGAAATGTCGGTGCTTCATAGTCTACATCAAACAAAATAGAAAACCCAAACAGTTTTTTTATATCCAATGAACATGGGATGGACCATCTCACACCCACCCACCCACCCACACATATATATACAACTTGCATAAATACCCAAAACATTGCTACCACTGCATCCAAAATCCTCGTGCCTCTAGGGAAAACATTCTAATTCTTTGATAGCTTCCTGCCAATCACCATCTTCAATCTCAATGTGATGACTTATTTGACATTGGAAATACCTATTCTAGATTAGACTAAGAGAAGAGGGTGGGGGGAGAGATGAGTATAAAGACTTTGGAAATGATTTTATAAACACTTCCTGCCAAACTAATAGGTCTAAAATCCTTAATGTTCTTTCCCTCAATTTTAGGAATAAGAGCAACAAATGACGCAATGAAACTCCTCTCAAAAGACCCATACTCAAAGAAGTGGTAAAAGACCACCTTTGTAGCTTCGTGTACAACACAAACAATTCACAGCTCCCACCCTCCAAGGAAGTCCAGAAGCAGCTCTGCTACAATGATATTTGAGAATTTTGTCATAGCATGAGTGAAAGACATCCTTTCCACTCTTCCAGGTGTTTGATAACATCAAAATCACCCCATAAACATCAGGGTTAATTCCAAATATTGTTCACTGAAGATAACTCTGCCCAGACACGCCTTGTGCTCTCATCTTCCCATGCCTCGAACACTGCCTTAAGTCATCTTACTTGTGGAGTTTAAGGTAGCATTTGGTTACGTTGCCAGTTTTCTATTAACTATTTACAGAAACATGAAACATATATATATATATATATATGTTTTCAAAAGAAAAATAAAAAAGAAAGGGGAAAATGCATGTTAAAAAACACACCCTCAACTTTAAAAAAACCTACACTTGCACCCCTTGAGTCCGGACCAGAGTGAAAACGTTAGTTTTTCCTTCTGAGGGACTCACATGCTGAAATAACAAGTGGACATGTTTTTCTATAGTTAAAATGACTTTTATGACAGCTTAAACTTTTTAACAATAGTAATACTGTGGGAAAATGTTTTGGCATATACACCCAATAAGGTTAGCTAGTTAGAAGAAAAGAAACTGAAGATATCACCTTTCGAAATTTAAACCACAGATTTCAAGTTTGGGACCATAACATCTTGCCTTTTTGAACCAAGTGAAAAAACCCTTCAAGAAGCCAGCCCCAATGTACTGATTTTCATATTTTATAGAAATGTTTTGGTCAGCTTTATAGATGCTAGCATGTTTCCACTATTTCCAGCACTAAGTGATTTATTGAAGGTTCCAAGTGCAAGGGTCTTGTGTCATTTCTCATCTTTCTTCTCAAGCCTTATTTCTACTCTTCTATCAAGTTTCCAACCTCATCTGTCTACCTCCAGTAAATGCGGCAGGTCTTAATTTGGAAAACAAAAACATTACCAAACAGGTCTTAATTTGGATGTTTAGGTTTCTATTTATTTTTCTTCTAATGTTTTTGGATTTAGAGTGTATTATCAGATTGGAGAGTTTCTTTGGGTGTGATCTCTTTTTCTTTAATTTCCATCCATGGATAAATAAGCTCAGGTGAGCTGAGCTTGGGTTTGTTCAAACACTTGCCAGCCAAGTTTGAACAAAAATACCAAGCTCGCCTTAGCTGTAGCTGAGCTTGAACACCATCTCATCTTTTGTTGAGTCAATCTTGAAGAATCATGAGGTTTAGTTTAGTTCATGGAACCCTAGTTGTCCAGTTGACTTAAGAAAGTTAATTCATGATTTAGGGTACTGACACATAGGAAACCTAACTGTGTATATGTTAAAACTGAATTTTTTACCCCTCTATGTTAAATTATTTTTTCTTGTGTTCCATGCTTTTCTCTGGATGGAATGGTGACAACTATTTGGAGTAGGTTTTTATAAGAGTGGGCCTAGGATAGTTTTAATTTGGGTAAATTACAAATACACTCCCTGAGGTTTTCCTAAAATATAGATTGTCTTATGTGGTTCTAGAAATTACATTATGCCCTTTCAAGCCTCTAATCGCATAACAAATGATCCCTTTTATTAAAAAATTATCATGTCAATTAATAATTTTAATGATATCATAAATATATTTTAATTAACAATTCAAGTAATTTATTGTTGTACATGATAGTACTAAGAAATTTTATTTTTCATGTTAATTCTGTTAAATAAAAAATTCTAATAAGGGGTATTTGTAATTTCAAAAACTATAGGGGGCAATTTATATTTTAAACAAATCTTAGGTGGTGTATTTGTAATTTACTCTTTTAATTATTGGGGGTTTCGGTGAGAAGTCTCTTAATCTCAAATTGAATTGTCAAAAGGACAAGCTAAAATGTTTTCATTCATTAAGTACAAAATTCAAAATATCAAGAAAATGTGACCAAAATAACCTCAACTACTAGCTTTTTTTCCTACCACCTTACAATTTCACATCCACCGCCAGCCATTGTAGGCCACCATCGACTAGCAATAATTTTTCAACGACCACCATCAGCCTCTGGCAACACTTTGAAAATTATTTTCCAGCAAGAACCTCTAGTGAATATTTTTCAACAACTATATCCACTCTCTTCCAACTAGGTTGCAAATGAGCCGAGCTTTGTTGAGCTCGAGTTTGGCTCATTTGCTTATCGAGCTCGTTTATTGAATTTGAGCTCGACTCGATAACTAACTGGGCTCAAGCTCGGCTTGCTAATATTAATGAAAATCGAGCTCGGCTCGGCTCGGCTCGATAAGATTCTTTTATTATTTAAATAAAGATATTTAAATAAAAAATATTACTTATATTATTAATACATAAATAATATATTTATGTTATTATTATATATTATTTAATATATAAATAATATATTTATCATATAATTTAAATAAAGATAAATGAGCTGAGTTTGACGAGCGAGTTTGACGAGCCGAGCCCTTAATGAGCTATAAGCTGAGCGAGCTCGCGAACAACTTGGTTCGTTTGCAGCCCTACTTCCAACAACTCATCTTCTTTGGTGACTTATTCTAGCCACTATTTTTAACAACTGCCTCCATCATCACCCAACGACTACCATTGTTATCACTACCTCATAGCAAACAGTAACAGTAGCAACAACAAAAAACATTCAAAGTTTTTATGGACAATAAAATTTTACTCTCTGAACTTTGATAGTAAAATTTTTCTATCTGAATTAAGCATGTAAATAGTAAATTTTTACTTTTGTTATCACGAACCACTAGATTTGCTATGATCTCAACCATTATTCGTATATATATGAAACGATGTTAGAACATTGAATTAATAACGTTAATAGTAAAATTTTACTCTGGTAAGCAATAAAATTTTACTATTTTCACTATTGAATATACTGGAACATCTTTGTTTGAGATCCCAGCCTTAGTATTCGAACTGATCATAACAAAAAAAAACTTTGAATTTGAATAAACTTCCAAAAAGTGAGATTTTAACAGATCTAAATCTCCAACCTTAATATTCAAGCAGAGCGGTGTCGGAGAAGTCTATGATTAATGATTACGTTCATTGTAACAGATTAAGATAGATTTGAGATCGTCAGTGACAGATTTGAAGTCGCTGATGACATATTTGAGACGATAAAGATAGTGAGATGCTCTGGCGGCAAAACAGTTGTTGATTTGGCGAAGCTAACAGGTAGTAGATGCGGCCATGATAAATGGTGGTAGAGCTGGTATGGACATCAGCGGCGATCTCTATTTCGAGAGAGAATAGAGGGAAAAGAGATTGTGAGAAAATGGTAAGAGTTGGTGAGGATGTCGACAATGATCTCCATGAGAGAGAGAGAGAGAGAGAGAGAGATAAAGGCCATGTTTGGTTTGTATTTGTCAAACAATTTTGAAAAATAATTTTCTGGAAGGAGTTTACAAAATTTAAAATTTTGTTTGGTTATATGTTTTGAAAATAGTTGGAGTTTTAGATGATTTAATTTTTTTTTTTTGTAGTTGAATAGATGGCTGTGAGAGAAAAAGTGATCGATTGATGTGTAGGATGTGAGAGAAAGAGAGAGAAGAGAGAAAAAGTGATTGATTGATGTGTAGTAGAGAGAGAAGTGATTTTGAATTTTTTAAAAAAAAAAAAAAAATTTCGACCAAACAATTTTTTGAAATTTTTTACTCAAAAATTGTCGCTCAAAGAGACAAACCAAAAAAGGCCAAAATATATATCCTTTGTGGGTATTTGAGAAGTTGCTATTTTAGTAGGTTATTTTAATTTTTGGCTATTTTAGTAGGCTAAAATTTTTGTGTTTGGGAAGATGGTTTGATTTTTTTTATAGTTGAATGTGATGTTTGTGAGAGAAAAAGTGAAATAATTATGGGTTTGATGTGACATTTTGTCTTATTGGCTACTTTAGCCTATTTTGGCTTTTTTGTGAATTTTAGCCCAAAAAGCTAAAAAATAGCCTTTGCCAAACACTCCCAAAGAGAAATTTGATTTTGGAGGAGTTTAGAAAATAGAAAACTTTGAGCTGTCCTTGTAACAAAAAAGGATTTGTATGAGAGTTTTTTGGCCAAAAATCCCTTAATTATTTGTATTTGGCCCCTTTAAATGACTCTTGTCCTTCTATTGCTTGAAAATACAATGTACCAATAATCACCATGATCAGGTCCCTCCTTTCTCTGTTCCCAATAATAGATTTGGTTTTGTTCATTAACCAGAGATTTGTCTCAGCTTAGCAATTCTGGGAATTAGTGGAAGATGCGACTGAGAAGCTTCCATAAACTGTCTCTGCAGAACGCAAACCAAATTGCAGAGCCGCCCTCATTTGGGTTGTGTTCTGGTTTCCCCTTGTTGACTTGCGATTTATTTTTTTCATCTTTTGTAGCTAACTGAATGTATCCTTAGACATGTTTCTTTTCTCAGGCACATCTTTGTCATTGCACTCTCTTTGAAGTTGTTTGAGAATAGGTTACTAAGCTTGCTTCATGTCTTGAACTTTCTTGAAACTTTCACAACTATATTGAAGGCTGTGATCTATTATCTGTCTTGTTCAAAATTGAAGTGCACCTGATCTCCATCTTAGTTGCACGGGGTGGGTAGTTAGGTATATATATTGTAATATATATATATATTTTTGCTTAGTTGTAATGTATATGGTAAATATCTACAGTACTCTTACCACTTAAACTTTCTCATTACATTGTCTAGGATATGTTCATGCCCTATTTTGATTTTTTCTTCATTTTGCCCTTATTTTATTTTGTACATTGATATTGTTGTGTGCGCACACATTTCCACACACGCATGCACACACACACACACACACATACATGCACGCATACATGCATACACTCATGTATATATATATATATATTTGTTTCGGTTAGAATTTATATATTTGAGTGGTTGCATCCCAGTTGGAATCGGATCTCCATGGGATCATGATTCTAGCTCAATTCTTGTTCTGAACTGCAGTTTTAGAGTGGGAAAGTCACCTCTGGTCAGCGATTCTTGCGATAAAGATTTCCATGAACATGTGACTGGTCTCTCATAGACATTTGGGAGCTTGATATCTCCTCTAATTTGTTGTTAGGACGGGTTAAACTATATCTGCTTAACCAAATACGAACTCCATCTATCTATTTTTGGCCTTTTCATTTGGATATGGTTATGTAGTTTGATGTTATGCCTGAACAGATACTAAGTTCGCTTCACGATAGAAAGTGCTTTACTTTATTCACTTTTTTGCTCTTATGTCAAAGATTTTGATTTTGTATTCCTATCTATTTTTTCTTAGCATTCTTTCCAAAAAATCTAGTTTTTCTTGGCATTGAATATTGTATTGTGGTTCCATAATCATGCATCCCGTCATCATTGATATATCAATGTTCAAGTAGTATTGTAAGATAGTCAACGTTTTGGCAATAACTGGTTGCTTACAGCCATGACTTTATTTTGGTGACAGGTGCTGAATGCTCTCTCGTCAAGAATGAGAACGGCTCCTATCGAGTAATGATCTCTGCCAATGCTACAAAAACTGTGGCTGAGTTGAGAAGACCTCTAGAGCAGCTAATGAGAGGGAAGACCATAGACCATGCCAGCCTGACTCCTACAATTCTACAGCTGTTATTTTCGAGAGATGGCATCACTCTCATGAAGTCACTTCAGCGAGAGACAGGAACCTACATTCTCTTTGACAGGCATAGCCTTAGCGTAAGGATCTTTGGGTCTTTGAAAAGGATTGATATGGCTCAACAGAAATTAGTTCAGTCCCTTCTGACCTTAAATGAGAGCAAGCAACTCCAAATCCACCTCCGAGGTGTATCTATGCCCCCCAATCTGATGAAGGAAGTGGTTAAAAATTTTGGGCCGGAGCTTCAGGGTCTCAAAGAGAAGTTTCCCGGTGCAGAATTTACTCTCAATTCACGCCGCCATGTCATTTCTATTTCTGGTAGCATAGAATTAAAGCAAAAAGTTGAAGACATAATCTACGAGATTGCACAGATGAGTGGTCCTTCAGCTCAGAGGGTTGACAATGAAGCTGGGTGTCCGATTTGCTTGTGTGAAGTGGAGGATGGTTACCGGCTCGAAGGCTGTTTACATCAGTTCTGCCGATTGTGCTTAATAGAGCAGTGTGAGTCCGCCATCAAAAGCCGAGACAGCTTTCCTATGCACTGTATGCACGAGGGTTGTGGAGCTATAATTTTGCTTACTGACTTGCGATCTTATTGTCGAGTGAGAAGTTAGATGAACTTTTCAGGGCCTCTCTGGGCTCATTTGTGGCATCAAGTGGAGGTAATTTCAGGTTTTGCCCATCACCCGATTGCCCTTCAGTTTATCAAGTGGCAGAGCCCTGTACGTCTGGAAAGCCATTCGTCTGTGGGGCATGTTATGTGGAGACATGTACACGGTGTCACTTGGAGTATCATCCGTTCCTGTCGTGTGAGAAGTACATGGAATTCAAGGAAGATCCGGATTCGTCGCTGAAGGAGTGGTGCAAGGGAAAAGAACATGTGAAGAACTGCCCTGTCTGTGGGTATACAATTGAGAAGATCGATGGTTGCAACCATATCGAGTGTAGATGTGGGAGGCATATCTGCTGGGTCTGTTTGGAATTCTTTGGGGGCAGCGATGATTGCTATGGCCATTTGAGGTCCGTACACCAGACCATTATATAAACCTTTAAACTAATTTTAGTATATTCATAAAGCAAGTTTATATGCTGACACAGCCTCTGTATATATTATCCTCTAGATTATACACGCGCACGTGTGTTAGTGCTATTTCGGATACTACTTTCAGTTTGTACATATACTTAGGGTTCAGTAAATCATGTTTACTCTTGTTACATATATGGTCACATAGATTGCATTAGTTGCAATGTCTATCAAAATGTTCCAGCTAAACCTAACTATTGACATAGATGTATTAGACATGATGAAGAAATAAATCAAAAAAAGTATCTGCAACTGAACACAAAACCCACACCAGCAATGCTCAAACAAAGAGCAATAGCGGCAAACCATGTTATACCCCTACATCCCCATCATCTTCATCCATATTCTGCGATCCTTCAATCCCATGTGATTGGTGGCAACCACTACAAAACTGCCATTGTAGCTGTTGCCTTTGTAACCTTGACAATTGGAGCTCGAGTAGTTTCACCCATTGCCGGTAACCAAACAACCGCGACGAGTCTTCCAGGAAAGCATTCCGGAGACAATCCCTCTCTGATTCCAAAACTGCAGCTTTCTTTTCTGCTTCTCTTGCCCGTGTCTGTGACAGTTGCAGGGCCTTCAAAAGCTTCAGTTTCTCTTCATTTTCAATGCCGCTAAGCTCATCATTTTCGTCTTCTTGAACAACCATGTCATAAACCCTATTCATGGACGACAAGACCGCCTTATCAGGCCCAGCGAAGACCTTGACTGGTGGAGGCAGATCACAATTCTGCATGAGGTCGAGGCTGGACTTCTTCTGGGAGAGCAGAAGACCCATCACCATCTCATTCCCGTCTAAGCTTCCAGACTTGGGCTTCAAGTAGTTGGATGCCCATCCGGCCATCATGGAAATGTAATGAGAGAGTTTTGGAAGGAAACTCTCAAATCATTTTTGATAATAATGAGAGAGAGAGAGAGAGGTTGAGGCGTGGAAGGGAGTATGGAGGTTTGGTTGGCGGTTGGGGGTTGGTGGGTAGGTGGGTGGCGTAGAAATAGAAGTGAATAAGTTTGGATTGGGAGGGAATTTTAAGGAGTAGTGGCGCAAGAAATGGGGGGTTCATGGGGTTGGAGTGTACCTGTCAATATATATGGCTATGTCAAAGTGTATTGGGTGGGTTTGTTTGTTTGTTATTTTATTTTTTATTTTATTTTAAATAATGCCTTTTGTTTGGGTAAAGGGAAAATTCTTTTCTTGCGTGCATACATAAAAAGCCAATTTAATGCCGTCACCATTACAGCTTGCACTGTAATTGAAATTCCCAGTAAGGAGACCGGCTCACTAAGGCTTGTGACTATTTTAGATATAAGGCAATAAATGATAAATTATTTGTGTGTCTATTAACTGTAAATTAATTTTTTTCCCCTAAACCTTGAGATTTGAAACTTAATTATAGATTGATTGGTAAAAAAACATGGAAAAAAAAAATGAGATTTTGTTTATTGCCTCCCTGGACAAAAATGATATTTTATTAATCCTTCCCTGCCATCAGCCTCTACCTCTTTTGCATCTGCCGCCAAGCCAAGTCAGGAACAAAGCTATGGATTAGGCTGCTGTGTTCGGATCCAATAGATTTGGAGGGAGAAAAGTCTTTTTTATATATATTGAGCCAAAAAAAAAAAATCTCAAACTACTCAAATTGCCCAGTCATATATGGTTTGATGAATCCTAATATTTTGAACAAAGTCCAAAGGGTGGATAAAATGAAGATGGCATGGTTGCCTAGGAAAATAATGATGACGACGTAGTTGATGACATTGCAACGTAATTGCGATAAGAGGAGAGAGACTACAAAATGTCACTTTCGTCTATATATTTTACTAGGGATTGAATTATTTTGAATTAGTCATTCAATATGAGAGTGTTTGGATTTGATAGACTTATTTTGGAATAATTTTCAGAATATTCACATAAAAATTTAAGATGATCAAATATTGATACATAAATGTTTGAATCACATTTATCTTAAAAAAAATGGACGACTATTGTAATATAAATATGATTTAAATCCGATATTCAATCATTTTAATTTTTTTTTAATAAATATTCTAAAAGTGAACGGTTCACATTACCAAGGTCTGTCCCAAAATGAGTTTATTAAATCTAAACGCTCTTTCAAATTGAGATGACCAACTTGAGAGTATCTAAATCCTTATGGTTGTAAAGTAATTTTCACATTTAGGCTCTGAAAAAAAAAAAAATATTATATATATAATTTATATTAAAATGATTTTGGTTAAAATATATTATATTTTTATTTTTTGGTGTTTGGTAACTCTTAAAATATTTTTTTAGAAAAATTTTAATAAGAACCAATATTATAGTGTAAGCTTTAGAAAGGAAAAGTATAAAGGAAAAATGACATTTGTAATTAATTTCATAAAAACAAAATTAACACAAGAATGACTTGGTACTCTAGGAATTATGAACAATAGTAATAGGTATTTTAAAATTCAACGAGTGAATATAAATGTAACACGTCATTATGTAGGGTAATTCTACTCACACCACACTTTTCAACTCTTTACACCTTCTGATTTTATTTTATTTATTAAATTTTTATTCTTATTTTAAAATTACCAAAGGGTAGGGGTGCAACTCGGGCGGGCTCAAGAGGAGCAACCCGAGCCCAGCCTGAGTTTTTTTAGGGCTTGGCAACTATATCTTGTAATCTGGACGGGCCTGGGAGGATTTTTGATGCCCGATTGTAATTCGGCGGGCTTGGGCAGAACAATGGCCAACCGAGCAACCCGAACCGAATTAAATTTAATATATTATATAAAATATAATAATATATATAAATTAAGTAAAAGAGTTAGTCTTAATTTTTAATTTTTATTTTTTGGTGACTAGAAAATAACTTTGAATAATTCTCAATTCTTTGTTAACTATAGATTCTACCTACAGGTTTCAAAACAAATCTACCTACAAGTTTCTGGGCAATTTGGGCAATTCGGGCTAACCCGAGTTCAAAATACAAAGCTTGGGTCGGGCTTGGGCAGCAAAGCTCGGGTTCATGTTCGGGCTTGGGCGGGCTTGGGCACTGCTCTTGGCAATTCGGGTCGGGCTTGGGCAGACCCCCAACCCGACCGAACCCGCCCGAGTTGCACCCCTACCAAAGGGACCTTCAACCCCTAAATTTCAAAAACCTAATTTTTCATTATGCCCATCCCATCATCACCACCTCCACCAACCTATCACCGTCGTTGCCTCTCCTTCACTGCCCCTCTCTACCTCACCCCGTTACCCTTAATCCCTCTCCAGCAACCTTCAACCCAGAAAGTCGTCTCTCCTGCCACCACTACCTAGCTCTGCCCCGCTATCACAATCTATATCTAGGGTTTCAAACCTAGGGTTTGGAAAGGAAGAAGAATATAAATTAAGGTTAGGGTTTGTGAACTAAAAAGAGGGTTAGGATTTGGGGAAGAAGAAGAAGAACAGGAACAAGAACAACAAAACAGTAACTAGTTTGATTAGTGACAAACCTTTGAACAACCATCATTGATTCGACACTAAGACCTTTAACAAAAGCCATATGTTCGATGTTGGTCATCCGCACTCCAGCGATGTTTGGTACTGGTAAACTAAACACTCTCTTGGTCTCTCTCTTCATCATCATCTTCTTCTTCTTCTTTATAACCCTAATCTGGAGCAGATTCACGATAGTGGTCGTGGGGATGCGAAAGGGTTACAGGGGTGGTTGGAGGTGGCGAGCATTTGCGAAGGTGTTGGTCGCAACAAGGGTGGTTGCGGTGGTGAGACGACAAAAGGAATGGTGGTTGCGCCAGTGGGAGGTTGCGAAGGTGTTGGTTGCGACGGTGGTGATAGTCACAACAGTGAGGGGATGGATGGAGTGGTAGCTATGGCGGCGGGGGGCAACGGGATGGTAGTTGGAGGTGATGAGGAAGGATTTAGGGTTTTTAAAGTTTTGGATGTAAAGGGAAAGAGTAGATTTAGGGATGATGGTAGGAATGGAATTATAGAAATTGTAAAAGATTAACAAAAAATATTGAATTTTTGAGGGTGTAAATCATCTCACTACATTGGTTTAATGTGTTCAACCTCTTATCACTATTATAATTTCCCGAGGCATTGGAAATTCAGACCAACTCAAAGAATTGAATAATATTATATGTACCAATGGCGCTATTTAATTCTTTCGTTTTGCTAAGTACACATCACATGATAATTTCAATATAATAAATAAAGATTGGTCTGCTTTGCCAATAGCCACTTCCTTTATGACCATCTAATTTTGTTAAAAGAGCTATGCACCCCCAAAAGAGTTTGATCTGAAAAAGAGGTAAATCGTAAGAAACGTCACCATTTTTGTAGTGTTAGTTATGTTATTTTGTGGTAAAAGTTATGAATGAACAAAACTAGAATGTGCATTGTTGAAGTGAAAATTATGAGCATTGTGTTTATGTTATGAATGGTTGTATTGTAAATGTTACGAATTATTTGTGGTAAAAAATGTTACCAATTGTCTTGGTGAGAAAAATTACATGTTATAGTATTTGTTATGGAACGATGTGATTATTTACATTCGTTATGGTATGGTATATATGGAATGACCCTTTTAAAGGTACACTGTAGAAGTTGTGCTTGTTTTTATATATGGTAAGTGCATAGAACAAAATTCTTTTTTATTTATTTTATTTAAAAAAAACAAAATTCTTTTGATTGGTTAAAATAGTGAGATGATACTTTAAATGAACTCCACACACTATTTTAACCAATCCGGGTTTTGTTTAGCCAATTGTTAGGCGGATGAACAAACTAGTTAAAAAAAATTGCCCAAAAATAAAGTACATAGTGTAGATTCAAATTTTGTATGGTGTGTGTGACGATTAAAATAAATTTAATCTATACATTTTATTTTCGGAGCAATTTCTTGAAGTACTTTTGCTAGGTGGAAATACCTAATTCATCAGCATCCTAACTTAGTAAAACTCAATCACACCTTCAATTTTTATTAAATTTTCAACAATGTAGCATGAATATTAATAAAGATTTCACCCCTTTAGACAAGGTGCGGTTCAAGATGTGATTTATAATATGTCCATTACATTATTGCAATTGAATGGAAAAAAATTTTATTAGGTGGTTCAAGAGTATCACATGTTCCTATTTTCACCAATCACTAAATGCCAAACTCTTTTATTGTTCCTTGTCACAACATAAAGTCGTGAGTTTCACATTTTCTATCAATCACAAGGAAAAATTATTGAGCGCCATGTGTTCATACTTTTCACTAATCATCATACACTATGCTCGCTTCTGTTTTCTAATCACTCAACACAAAATTATGGGCTTCACATTCTCCATCAATTACAATACTCTTGGAGCACTACGTGACCGTATTTTAGGAACGCCTAATAATTACTCAATCACAACACTGCTAGAATACCATCTAACTATGCCCCAAAACTACTGAATAAATCAAATCATGAGATGTAATTTTTCATTAGATTTGCTCAAATTAATGCCCTGTAACATTAATGTCGTAATGTGAAAATATTTACAAGTATGAGTAGAAATTTTGGTTATCTTTGTTGACTAGTGTTTATAATTTTTTTTTTTATGAAAATTGTAAGTTCAAATTTCAAGAAATGAATTAATGATTTAAAGTTTTATTCTACGCTTTCTCTTGAGGTCATCCTTAGGAATTAGGTTGATAATTTATGTAATATACATGAGACACGAAGACTATGTATACATAAATTATGTTTGAATTATAAATTTGGTGAGAATTTGAAAAGAGAAATAAAAAGATAAGAAAAGTGTAAATGAAATATAAGCTATTTATTTATTTATTTATTTTCATTTCTCTCGTCTTTTCCTTTGTAAATTTTTATTCAAATCCATAATATAAAGAGTTGATGTGAAAGCTTTACATTTATCTCCACCTATTGTCAAATGATTTTTGGTAAAATGCCTAAATTTCAACATGTTATTACAACTAGGGTTTTGAGTGATGTTTCGAACCAAGTTTTTGTCCCAAATCTATTATCTTCTCTTTGTTCATTTTTCCATCACCTCGATGTGTGACTCGGCCAATATGTGAGGGAAAGTAATAGAAATTTGTCTTACATAGATTTTTTAAGCCACTCAAATTTGATTAATATAATTTAAAGATCCACCATGCCAATTAATTTAAATTGAATATTTCTAAAATTCTAACATAATATTACAATTAAAATATTTGAGTAACCTTGCAAGTCTCAGATCTCTTTCCTCATTTTTGCTTCATTTCTGTCACCTCTACATGCCATCATATTTTTTTAAGGGAGGTGTGTGTTTAGCAGTGGGGAAGATTTTGCATTTCACAAAAAAAAAAAAAAAAAAAAAAAAAATTAAGTATATCATATGCAAGTCATCATATTTTGTAATATGTTAATATTATTTTATGTCATAATTAAATCATTTTTAGTTATTACTAAAGGGATCATAATAAATTATAATAAAATACTACTTGAAATATAATCACATACTTTTTCAATCATAACTAAAATAATAACAACAATAAATCATAATTAACTTATAACTAATATATACTTTAATAAATTATACTTAAATCATAGCCAAAAATTATAAAAAAAAAACTGTAATTGAGTCATATGGTAGCCTTAATTGAGAGTTGTATTATAAAATTTACCATGATAGTGATCCCCTCCACTTGTTGAGGTGCATGAATCTATCATTTGTAAATGGCAACATGGTTAAAGTAGAAAATGAAAGCCAATGAGCACTAGCAGTACTTAAAGGGGCATATCATAGAGTGAAGCCACATGTGTGGACCAAACTACTTGCAAGAAATAACCATTATTCATTATTCTAGTAGGTGAACTGCTTATTTTAACTTTCTCTCTCTTCCTAATGGATGTTTATACTTTACCATACTTTTTAGAAAGACATTCACAATTCACTTGAACAAACTTTTATAAAAGCATCCCAGTACTGGTTTTTCTTCTCTGATGTCTTCCAATGTTTATTCTCATATCACTCTTTGAAATTTCCCCCACATATTAAATGGATTTGAATAAAATCAAATGGATAAGATGACTTATACTTCATACATAATATGCTAAATTAATTATGAAATAAGAGTGATATTTACATATAAACAAGTTTTTTACTAGATATTTTTATCACTTGATATGAAAATAGTAGAATTCACAATAATAAATAGATGTAAAATCCATTATTTTCATGTCTAGTGATAAAATATTTTGTTAAAAGACCGTATATGTATATAACATTTTCATTCGATAATGGATCTTAATTCTTTGTTTGTCTTTATGTTAACTTAAAAAGTCAGGAATTTTTTTCAAGACAAATACCATTTGTAATTTATGTAGGTTGTCTATTGTGTCAATTTAATCATTATAGTTATAATTGTATCAATTTTGTTGATGAGTTTTTTTATATGGTATCGATTTAGTTTAATTGATAATTCTTTTTTTATAAATTACACTAAAAAAAGCAAAGTATTCAATTTGCTTTTTTCAAAATATCCGATTTATAATAGAGTGCTGCTAATAGTATGTCATTTTTTTCTTTGGACCCTACCATTTCAAATTTTTTTGTACTACAATTTTACCCCACCATACAATTCTATTTTGTCATCATCTCTCACCTCTTAAAACCCTAACCCTAATCCTCCTCGCCCATTGACCCCAAGTCTAACCACTGACAACCCTCAGCTCCGACTCCAGCCCCGCCATCACCTAGATAGCTTACTCTTCACTACCCCTCTTTTCCTCATCTCCTCCTCTCTTCCTCTCCCAACACCCTCAGCCCCTTCTCTAGCTAGATCTAGTTCATAAAAATGAAGTGTTTTTTCGGTTAGACCTAGATCAAAATCTATCAACCCTAGTACAGTGAGACGAATAGAGCATGATAATGTCAGCTTAAAGGAGGTTCACAGCTTCGATGAGATTTGCAGCTCAGATGACGTTCATATTGTAGTGGTGAGTTTTTGCAAACGAAAAAAAAGAAGAAGAAAAGAACAGTTCGATATTTGTTCGATATTGAACTTCCGAACATATGCCAAAAATGGGCAAACTTCAACCGAATTAGAGGTAGTAATTCGGCATGGCCTAAGCGAACTAAACAGTTCCCGAACAAAATAGGTTTGTGGTCTAACAATTCTAAGCCTGGATCAAAAGTGCGACACAAAGATAAATAATCATACTTTGGTAATCCAGTGCCAAACAATACTTAGACAAATTCACAATCAAAGGTTCATGAGGTCGAGATTACTAAACAAAATTCAAAATAATCATATTTCAAAACAACCAATAATAAATTTATCCAAAAATGTGGGTTGAAGGCTTGGGAGATGGTGTTGGAGGAAGCGAAGGACAGGGAAGGACAAGGAGTAGAGAGGATTGGCGTCGGAGGTGGTGGGGCTGTTGGCGGTGAGGCTGCGAGATGAAGAGTTGTCGGAGTGAGGGGGTCTAAAAAAGGAGGATATATTGGGGGTTCAGAGAAAAAGACGTGGGGAGACATTTAAGTGGAAGTTAAATGAGGGGTTCGAAGCAAAAATGTAGGGACATGAATCATGATCATTTCTTTAACTTTTTGCTTTAATTTTCTATTTGTTAGGTCATTGGACTTATTTTTAGGCTAAATTTTGATAATTCGAACAGTTTATGTTTTAAGATTTGTTGAGCATATTATATTTGTAAAAAATTAAGTTGATTGGATATCAAAAAACATGTGTTCGAAAAACTGTTTATTAAATTAAAAAAAAAAAAAAATGGTTTTAGTTCGATAATCCAAACACATGTTTTCTGATATCCGATCAATTTGATTTTTTACAAGTATGATATATTCAACAAATCTTAAAATGTGAATGGTTTGAATTATCGAAATTAGGCATAAAAGTGAGCCCAATAACCTAACAAGTAAGAAGTCAAGGAAAAAAGTCAAGAAGAGGATTTTGATTCGTAGGGATATACAACAATACTATTT
The DNA here is from genome assembly GCA_030407325.1 of Camellia japonica. Taxonomy (NCBI): domain Eukaryota; kingdom Viridiplantae; phylum Streptophyta; class Magnoliopsida; order Ericales; family Theaceae; genus Camellia; species Camellia japonica. The sequence goes on from JAPPVO010000002.1 coordinate 82,307,916, forward strand.
ACATTAATAAATTCTAGGGTAAATTACAGTTTGCCCTTTTATGTTTGGTAATTTTTTCATTTTGGTCCTTTAAGTTTATTTTTTCTCATTTTGGCCCTTCATATTTCAAATTTTTTTTTTTCACTTTACTCTCAAAACTAATTTTTATTATATGACATAAAAATATTTTATTACATATCTCTAACATAAGCTTAATTTTAATATAATAATATATTTTTATGTGACAGTTATTGTGACATTTTTTGTCTAATTTTAAATAGAAATTAATTTTAGGAGTAAAGTAGAAAAAACTTGAAATATCAAAGGCCAAAGTGAAAAAAAAAAAAATTTGAATAGCCAAAATGAGAAAGTGACTAAACATAACAAAATATAATTTATCCTAAATTATATTCTAAATTGGTCATTTTTTTCTTGATTTTTATTGAATGCCTTGACAGATATTATGAATTGAATAATTCACCCAATATGAAAAATTAAAGGGGAAAATTGATGGCCACTATAGGGACTAGATTGATGAGATTAGCAATATAATTTTCCAAAGTAGAGGCCAACCCTTACGTTAACGCGCAAATGACTTACTAAAATCTTTTTGTTTGACTTGTACAAACCCAAACAAAAATAAGGAAACCACCCAGTAAACTTCCCAAGTCTTTCACTGATGCTGACATATCTCCCAATTATACAATCAAATCAAAGCATAAACAATCAAACCCAACTTGTCAAATACCATCAATTCTACCCACACCATGTGGTGAAGAAAGGCTTATCTGATTAATTTTCTTTAGTTTTTTCCCATTTCTCTCTCTTCATGTACAAGGTATCAATCTCTCTCCCCTGTTCCATATTCCTCTGTTTCTTCCCTTGTTTCTGTGATTATGGCAATTCATCACAGAAAACAACTGCATATTGTCATAAAATGTTCAGATTCAGAATGTTACTTTCCTCCTCCACCTGATGATCCTCCTCCTCCTCCTCCTCCTCCTCCTCCTCCTCCTTTCAAAAAACCCCCTCATTTTTCACCAACTTTTATCGTCCTGATCGGTGTTTTTGGTTCTGCTATCCTTCTAGTTAGCTTTCTCATATTTCTTAAGATATACTATTTGAAAAATTCTCGGAGGCGAAATCAGGCGATGTTTGACGATGATGATCATGAAGATTTTGTGGATGAGAATCATGGTCCTATTATAGATCATCCCATTTGGTACATCAACACAATTGGTCTCCAACAGTCCGTGATCGATTCGATTGCAGTGTTTAAATACAAAAAAGATCAAGGGTTGATTGAAGGAACAGACTGCTCTGTTTGCTTGAGTGAGTTTCAAGAGGACGAGACTCTTCGACTTTTGCCAAAGTGTAGTCATGCTTTTCACATCCCCTGTATTGATGCTTGGTTGAGATCACATCAAAACTGCCCATTGTGTCGTGCTCCGATAGTCACCGATGGGAATAGGGTTGATCCGAGTGAATCAGACCCAAATTTGAATAATTTGGGGCGTCCAAGGGAGGCGAACCCGGTGGAGAATTTAGAGAATTTTGATGAGGAGAGTAGTGAAATTTCAGTTGGAACAGAGAATTTTGGTGGATTGCCAAGTGAAGAAAGAACAGTTTCTGAGATTATAACGAAAGATTCGCTGTTTTTCAACATGAATAATTTTGATTCCCGGGTACTAAGTGATTTGGCTGATCATCGGGCGAAAGTAGAGAATGAATTGCAACCAGTGAGAAGATCAATTTCAATGGATGAGTTATCTGCTTCAAAGATTTATGTTGCTGTGGCTAACATTCCTCAGGTGGGACTTGAAGGGTGTTCGAGTACACGATCAGTACAATTGAAAAAACCCAATTCAGACAAGGTTGTTTCTAAGGGAGTGAATAAGAATTCAAGCATGTCTAGATTGAACAAGAGTTGTTCAGTGGACTGTTCTTTGCAAATGGGGCATGTTGCAATGAAGAGGTCATTTTCGTCCGGTGGAAAGTTTGACTCACCCAGGAGGTACACCAGAAGCCAGGACTCAATGATACCATTGTGAAGAACATGAAATGTATTGTTTGCGTAATTTTTTTGACATTTAAAGGTCAAATTGAGGTTGGTTTTGGAAGAGCTGATTTGGGAAGATTGCTCTCGAAATTGCATAATGGTCCGAGTGTGTGTGCAGGGTTTCATTCTCTATCCCCAACAAGGAACTGGCGAGTTGGGGTTTTCTTGTAAGGTGTTCAAGTTGGGATGTGGTGTAAGGTTTCTTGAGGTGTATTTTCACCGCAGAAATCACTAGATTTTATCGCATTTTTGCTTTCACTTTGTTATTTTTCCTTGCAAAATAAATGCTCTTTTGGGTTGGTTATAATAATTTATGCTTGTTCACAGTGTCTGATATTCAGTGAACTACGGACAGTTCTAGTGCACGATACTCCTATCATTGCGGGATCTGGAAAGGGCTAGATGTATGCAGTCTTATCCAAGTATGGAAAGGTTGTTTGCTTGTCATTTGATAAAATCTCTGTATATTGCTTACTGCTCTATAAAGATGTGAACAATAGTGTTTGTAGCTTGGTGAATTGATATAAATCACCATATTATGTATTATTTATAAATGAATTTTGTTCTCCAAAGGTACTGGGCAATTAGGCTTTTCTTATGCTATGTTTGGATCTTGATAATTGCAATAGAGTACTGAGCACAAAGATTGGCAGTCAGAAAATTTTTTCTGGATAATTAAGCAACGAGGAAATTACCTATGCAAACAGATTGGTTTAGGACAACGAAGTTATCATAAAGAATAGGTTTTAGAACTCTCTATGGGCTTTTTTAGACTCATCACATAGATTGCGAAGATCTATGTGTAAATTGTCATAAATTTTACTCAACAACATTATTACAGTGAGCAAAAAATTGGATACCGATATTTTAGATACCAGATGTGCATTAATATAAAAATAAAAATTTTAAAATTTGCCACCTAAAACGGTTTTTGTCACCGCAATCTTTGTCCCCACAGGGTAGCTGGTTCAAGGTAGCTTTTTATTTTTTTGGGTGAATACAAGGTAGCTTTTTATAATTAATTAATTAATTATTATTATTTTTTGGTTAACTATCCATGGGCTACTTTAGACTAATTAAGGATACACATGGATCATGATGTATCCACAATTGAGTGCTTTCATTACAGTGGTGCTAGATAGACAAGCCTCAGAGCAACTCTCATAGTATAAAGACATTTTAGAAGTAGTAGGCACACATAAATTTTTTTTAAAAATATACATATATATATATATATATATATGAGGGGGCATAAATGCTCTTGGGATATTTTGAGAACATTCAAAAAAATGAGATATAAATACCAATTTTGACTTTTGCTTTATAATAGTATAGTTAGATAGATTTTCTTTATAATAGTATAAATAGATAGATAAATAGGGAGATAATACACAAAAATATAACAACATTACATTTGCTAAAATTTGGACTTGGTGCATATGGTGCTGCTGACTGTCTCTGGGGCTTAGGGTCTGATATGTTCCGTACCGTGTTGGACCAAATCACTTGGGGGTGGCGTGTGGTCTGCTGGCCCAGTTTGTGAACAGTAAAGATAGAAACTGCAAAATTTAGGGGAAAATACAAAAAAATAAAATAAAAAATTAGTGTTTGACCGTTTAACAAAATAAATTCTGATTTTTTTATTTTATCAATTTGAACTCTAAATTTTTTGATTAGTTTTCAATTTAAATCATTTATATATGAAAAATATTTGGTAACTCGAATTTTTGTAGTTCGAATGGCTCGAATGTGTCAAAACGACGTTGTTTTACACCCAAAATGACGTCGTTCTGGATGTTTCGAGCTATTCGAGCCATACTTTTTTGGACCACCTAGCATTGTTGTTTACATATTTTCATTAAGCAAATCTGAAGAATTTTTTTTCTTTTTTTTTTTAATAACTTAATGTAGGTGCATAAAAAATATTATTTTTTATTTTAAATTTAATGATTAAAATACTATCTTTCCGTGGTAAATTTTTGCTAAAACTGTTGATTATTGTTGTGTCAATGATTTGTCCTTGCAGAGAATTTTCTTCAAAGTTTTCACTTTAAATCGCTTGTGTTCTTTATCTTTATGCAATTTGTGGTTGAATGCTTTGATTGATACATTGGCTCTGTTTGGTAGAGCTGTGAGAAAGTGCTTATAACTTATACCTTAACAGTTTATAACTTATAACTATGAATATAAGCTGATTTCTGACTTATAAATTAAACTTGTTCTGCCCCACTCATAGAATAAGTTGATTTCTGACTTACAAAAAGTTATAAGTTGTATTGTTAAGCTAAACCAAACACATCAAAATAGTTTAAATTAAGTTGAAAGCTGAAATAAACTGAAATTAAGCTGTACCAAACAGGGCCATTATTACTTTGTGTTAATTAATTTAAATGAAACTAAATTTAGCCTTCAATCCCAATCAAGTAAATCGGCTAAGTTTAAATTAACTAAAGTTGGCAATTTTTAAACTGGCAATAAGTGATCAAGTTTGGCTTATTCATCTTCCAGGCACATGCTAGTACCAACTCCACCATTTCAGTTTAAACATGAAAACAAAAATGGAGATATGCAGTGGTCCCACACACAGATTAACAGACATGATCTTATTCAGATTATTACAATTCACTTGTCCTATGTATATGTATTTTTCATATCCACAGAACATATTCATTATATATGTATCAGTATAGCTAGAAGCTTCAAAAGAAAGTAAACTCTTCAGAATTTCAGTTCAGATGGTGTTCATGGCGCGCAACCGACACCGTGCTGGTACATTGCACTCTTCATATAGACAGCTTTATTAGCTTCTTGGAGCTTTTATTTATTATTATATAGGCTTTATTTATGTACTTGGTTTTGAACTTGTTTTTCTCAAATACAGGGTAAGTTTGTGTTCTTGAACTTTTTCCGTTTGTCATGTTTTGCGACTGTTAGAAAGGTATGATAATGTCCTTTAACTACCAATAAACCTTAATAGTTTGGCTTAATTTTTATCAAATTCTATTAAAAATAAATCTTAATAAAATTATTGCTAAAAATAATTTTTTGTAACAATTTTTTGCATGTCACTAAAAATTGACAATTAGTGAATTTTTTTTGCCATGATTTTTATAAATTGTTACTAAAACTTATAATTAGTAACTTTTTTTGTGACGAATTTTTCAAATTGTTACTGAAAGTTGAAAATTAGTTATTTTGTGATATTTTTTTTAAATTATCATTAAAACTTATAATTAGTGACATTTTTTTGTTGACAATTTTTAAATTGTCGTTCAAAATTAACAATTAATGATTTTTTTAAATAGTATTTAATAAAAAATGTTATTAATTATTATAGGACCTATTGGATAATAAGTTCATTTATTATGACCTATATGTAAACTAGATGAGAGAATAAATTTGTTCACACAAAAAGTGTGAATACACAATAGGGGTGAGCGCGGATCGGTTGCGGTCACGGAACCTCCAGTCCGCTATCCGTCTATTAGATTGGCGGATTAGAGAAAATCAATCCGCATTCGTCTGCCACTCCAGCGGATTGAGCGGATTGACGGATTGATACGAATTGATTTGGTGGTTTAAAATTTTACAAATTTTTAACATAATTTAATTGTATACTTCTTCAAAAAAATAAGCTGGACAATTTACAAAATTTCAATATAATTCAATTGTGACCATCTTGGATAAATTTATTAGAAGAGTCCAATTGGTAAATTTGAAACACCAGATTTGTTACCAACAAGGCCTTCCTCTCGTCTTTGTCATCATGTAAATCCAATTTCAAGATAAGCTTCTGCAAGAACAAGTCAAGAACAAAAGATCTCTATCACAACCAACTAATCTTCTCAACTAGGCAAAGAAAACTCCTCCTTTTTTTCTTTTTTTTTTCCCCCCTTTTTTTTCCAACCACCCAAATTGGAACAACATAAATCAAAATTAAAAGAGTTAACCAAACTTTATCAATTGAAAGATTCACAGAATTGAATCAAATCCCATTCAATATATCATCAATGAAAATTTAAAAAATAAAAATAAAATTAATAGAATGTGACAGAAGTTCTAATACTAAAAAGCCCTCCTTTGGGGAGGGGGGGTGGGGTTTAAATCCAAAAAGTTCAGAGACAAAAAAAAAAAGATATCAATTGCTGAAATCAGAGAATCAATAGTAGAAAGTACTAGAAATTCTAATACTAATAAATCAACCCAAATTTTTTTAATCCACAAAGTTCAAGAGGCAAAAAGTGGATATCAATTTAAATCAGAGAATCAACTAGATTCACAGAAATTAGTTAATAATCAAACCCCATTCAACATCTCATATATGAACATCAAAAGGTAATAGAAGGTAAAAATTCAAATACTAAAAATCCATTAAAATATTTTTTTTAATCCAAGACGAAAAGTGGATTCCAAATGATCCCCAAAAGACCCATTATCCTTGGGGGAAAAAAAAGCCAATAACCCTCGAGAAGAATCAGAACAAAATATAAGAATGAAATTGAGGAATAATCTGTATTAGAATCGAAGCATCAAACCTTCATTTGGGTGGCTGTGAGTGAGAGCTTAAAATGCAATTTGGGATCAGAACTAGAGAGATGAGAAATCAAGAATGTCGAGAACACAGTCACAAAACATAGGTTGAGAAGCCCTAATAACTATAAAAAAAAAAAAAAAACCATTCGAATCGATGCTTCAAACACACTCACAGAACAAAGGTTGAGGAAGAGAAGATTCATCAAAGAGAAAGAGAATAAGAGAAGAATACATTTGAATCGATGCTTTGATCGCTGCTTGCTGCAATTGTCGCTGATCGCCGATTGTCACTAGCCACCACTGTCGCCAATTGCCGCTTGTCACTCGTTGCTCGCCTCCGTTCAAGTGAGAGAGAAAGAGACAGAGATAGAGATAGACTATTAGGGCTACAAAACGTGAAATGAAAAAAAAGGGGCAAGATAGGGGGAACTAAGTAGGGATCAGACGGGTCGGGTGAACAAATAAAATTGGTAGTTTACCCGTGACCCAACCCGAACTTGAGGAAATGAAAAATATGGGGCCCGTATCCATCTGCCCTGTGTCATGCATCCACCTGAAACGTGTTGGTTGGTTGGGTCGGGTTGGGTGTGACGGGTAGGGCCATCCGCTGCACACTCCTACAAAATGTAATTGGTCTATTCATTTTTAAAAAGTGTAATGATCCCACTCAAAATGGTGGGTTCCTATTCTTAACCAATCAAAATGTATGCATTTGTATGGGGAGAAAATATTCGTCGCTGCCCATATTCCTCGTGTCCAAACTTTGCTTCGCTTCGCTTCGCTCCGAATGACCTGAGAACACAACAACGGTGAGCTACCCGGCGGTGTGCTGTCGGAAACCCCTCCGATGGTCAAGTTAGCAAACTTAGAGAGAGAAAAGAGAGTAGACAAAGTGGTAGGTGAGCTCTGATCACCAGATGTTCCAGACCTGTGTATGGAGGCGTAGCATCGTTTATATAGTTTCTGCGCGCACTTCTGCATTCATTCCCTTATGAACATGTGGACCTGCTCTCCTCTCACGTTCCCCTACGTGTCAGTGCTAATACAGCTAAACACCATATAAGAAACCGCCAAACGGTGTTGACGTGTATGGACAGCGGGATATCCTTCTTACGGTCCCGTTACGCCGCGTAGTACTTCCTATCAAGCTATTCTTAGTGCGGTGTCACGCCATCACCTTATAACCGTGTTACTTGTCTGGTCTCATCGGTAATTCTTGATCGTGTGGTCAACTGAGCTCCACAGCCACGATCGAGCTTCTGCCCGGTCGAACCCGATCTTCTAAGGACTAATCTCGTCTAATTTAACAGAGCACACATCTTCACCAAACTAGCAGTCCAAAGTTATCCCAACTTGACCGGACTGAGCCCTTGGTCCAGCGTGTAACCGATGTCTGACCGAGCAAGGATCCTGACTTTGGCCTAACTTAGCTCAGTTCACTGTTAGGTCATAAATCCCCCTCTCAATTGCCCCTTAATTCCGTTCGCGCTAGCGTGACAGAGATTATATCCTTATGCCGAGCTCATTCACTTGCTCAGTCATCCAACTCAAATTAGCTCATTATCTCCGACCACACTAACTTTCATGCTCGGTCTAATGACATGCTCGGTCGGCGATTCGACTTTTCAGCCTGTCTTTTCAGGAATGACACCGGTCTCATCGCAGACATGCGTCATTTGTCTATTGGTCGTGTATAGCCAACCCAGCTATCCCATGACATCTCTTCAGATTCAAATTTTTTTCGCCTCTACTTCTTTCATATATATTGTACATCCGTTCGTATCTCTCTCTTCACTGTTCACTATCCCTCTCCATAGACGATCTAGCAAACTAGGACCCATAACCTCGATTTCTTGCATTATTTGCTTCAATCGACGTGTTTGTCTGGTGGATTCGGCTCCATTGTTGCCTCTAGGGAAGCATCTCGCCGATCGGAGCTCTGATTCGTGCCACAATCAGTAAGTCTTCAACTCTTTCACTTTTTTTTGTTCGTTCCTCATGCCTTTCTTGTATTTTTGAACTTCGAATCTTACATTCACCCCTACAAGGAAGATTAACACACCCAAACACTATCAAAAACTGGAAAGGGTTAGGGTTTCGCATTGCTTTTGACGTCGAAAAGCCCTTATGTCCTTAGCCTCCTATGCTGTTCATTGTCTCTTGTGATGAAAAAGTGTGGATCTGGGATTGGTCGGGCTAAAAATGCCTTTTGATCCGAAAACACAAGTAGACGGGCAAGTTTGCTGTTCACAGTAGAAAATTGGGTTATCGAGCGAATACGGGCATACGACCAGGCTAAAATTTGGCATGCTCGCATGATCGAGCTGAAAAGTGTCACGACCCAACCCCAGGGGCTTAGGGTTGGAATCGCAACTTACTAACTTATTCTATTTGTAGCAAATTAAACTGCGTAAGCGGAAATAAAAATAATTAAACAAGAAATTACTCTATTTTACAATTTTAATAAGAGAAAATACATTTATAAGGCTTTTATTATTTTATTATTCAATGACCGGCCCCGAGTAGAACAAAAGCGAGCAAAAATATATATATAAAAAAGAAAGACAAAATAGTGGTTTAACATCAATCCTCGTGCGGGTTCCATTACGTGAGGTTGTGGGTTTCTCCTACATTTCGTTACCTGAAATGGTAACAGCTATAAACACACAGCAGAGTGAGAAATATTATGCTAAGAGTATAGGGAATGCAAAATAACCATGGATAGTTAGTTAAGCCAAAACATTTACATAGCTTAATTTGGTAAGTAAATCATTTAAGTGGCAGAAACTGAAATACATAAATTCTATAACTAAATAACCATAACCACGGTACAGAACAGAACAGAGGTCACAGAAGTGACAATCAGAATAGAGGTCAATGGAACCATGACAAACAGAGGACCACAAAGTGGCCAAACAGAGGCCAATGGTTATTTAAGTCCCCCAAGGCTGGGGATTCCCGTGGTGGTACTTACAAAACATAATTGTTTATAAGGTCATAGTCAAATATTCTTTAAAATTTAAACAAACATATCCATGGGTTTTATTTTAACAAATAGAGTTCATAAATTAATCCACGTAATTGAAATATTTATGAAACATAACTTGTATTAATATAACTAATAAAATACAACTTGTATAAAATAAATTATGGTAAGTCAAAACATACGTAAAATATATTATGGGGACTCAAGGTATAATATAACTCGCCTTAATATTAACCCTTACTATTTTTTTCCTAGTTATGTCGGTTTTTTGAGACCTTCTTCTTGCTCCTCTCTATCTCTCCTTTTTCTTTTTTTTTTTTCCCCTTTTTTTCTCATTTCTTTACTCCTTCCGCAGGCCCCCTTCCACTCTCTTATATACTTGTATACACAAGCCCTCACCTGGGTGATGAATCACCCCAGTCATAATGCCTCAATTGGTGACTCACTCCCCTAAGAGTTTAGACTGCACATGTGGCGCAACGTTATTCTCTTCAAAGATTTACAAATCTACGTATTTAATTGCTAATTAATTTCTCTTGGCTTTATCATCAGTATGCTTATTATTATAATTACCATTTCTTACTATTATTATCATGATTATTCTTATTGCATATATTTATTTTATTATTATTGTTATTATTGTTCTTATTATTAAATTATACTTTATCGCATACCATCACAAAATTAATTATTTATTTTACTACTACACCCATTATTATTATTATTTATTATTATTATTATTATTATTATTATTATTATTATTATTATTATTATTATTATTATTATTATCAATGTTATTATTTATTTACTCTTATTTTTATATTTATTTATTTACTATCTTTAACTTTAATTTGGCCCCAAATAGTAATTCCTAATTAATCCCATATTTGATAACCCAATGCCAAATTAAATTCTGTATTTATTATTATTTATGTAATGATATATTATCACATACACTCACAATTATATATAACTATAAATATTTATGTGATATTTAATTAAACGTTCAGGGTGTCACATTTCTTTCTTTCTAAATAGAAGTTTGTCCCCCAACTTGACGTACCTTAATTTTCGAAGAGGTGTAGATATTTGGCTCGTATTTGACTTTCCGTTTCCCATGTAGCTTCTTCGATACGATGATTTCGCCATAAGACTTTTACCAATGGTATGGTCTTGTTTCGGAGAACTTGATCACGACGATCAAGAATCTGCACTGGTTGCTCTTTATAAGAGAGATCCTCCTGAACTTCCAGATCCTCGTAATCAACAACATGCTCTGGATCTCGAAGGTACCGTCGAAGCATTGAAACGTGAAACACATTATGGACAATGGATAGTTCAGGTGGTAGTGCAAGGCGATAGGCTACAGGACCAATCCTTTCCAGTATCTCGAATGGCCCGGTGTAACGTGGGTTTAGCTTTGCTCGCTTTCCAAATCGGATAACTCCTCTTGTTGGTGAGATCTTCAGGAACACATGATCCCCTATTTGAAATTTCAAGTCCCGTCTCCGAGTATCTGCATAACTTTTCTGGCAGCTCTAAGCAGTGCGAATTCGCTGTTGGATGAGTTGGATTTTCTCACTTGTGACTTGCACGGTCTCGGGGCCTAACAATTTCCTATCCCCGACTTCCGTCCAACATAGAGGTGATTGACATCTCCTTCCATACAGAGCTTCGTACGGTGCCATTCCAATGCTTGCTTGGTAGCTGTTGTTATACGCGAATTCCACTAAAGGTAAGTGCTCATCCCAGTTACCTTTAAGGTCCAATACGCACACACATAACATGTCTTCCAACATCTGGATTGTTCTTTCGGATTTCCCATCCATTTGTGGATGATAAGTCGTGCTAAACTTCAGTGTAGTCCCCAAAGCTTCTTACAATTTGTTCCAGAAGTGAGGCATGAAGCGGGGGTCTCGATCAGACACGATCAAAACTAGGATACCATGCAAACGAATAATTTCCTTGATGTATAAAGTGGCAAACTTATTAAGGGAGTACATGATTTTGATTGGTAGAAAATGCGCTGACTTCGTCAGTCGGTCTACTATAATCCATATTGCATCATTATTCGAAAATAACTGTGGTAGCCCGACCACGAAGTTCATAGTAATGTGCTCCCATTTCCATTCAGGAATAGGGAGTGGTTGCAGCAGTCCTGCAAGTCTCTGATGTTCTATTTTAACACGTTGACAATGCAGACATTTGGAGACATGGCTTGCTATGTCTTTTTTCATTCCTGTCCACCAGTAGTGTTCCTTCAGATCATGGTACATCTTTGTGTTGCCAGTGTGGACTGCAAATCTCATGTTATGAGCTTTCTCCAGTATCTTCTTCTTGAGTTCCGGAATGTCGGGTATACAAATTCAATTTCAAAATTTTAGTATCCCATTGCTTATAGTGAAATCAGTGTCAGGCGTATTCCTTTGTTCCTCGTACTTTTTCTTCAAAAGTTCTTTAATTTCTTCAATCAATGTAGGTTCCACGGTCATGTTGGCGAGTAGTCCATTGATCTTGCGGCAAACGAGAGTACATGCCAAACCTTTGGTCGTTTTTCGGCTCAGTGCATTTGCCACCACGTTAGCTTTGCCTGGATGGTGATGGATCTCTACATCATAGTCTTTCATAAATTCTAGCCACCGCCGTTGCCTCATATTCAGTTCCTTCTGTGTGAACAGATATTTAAGACTCTTGTGATCAGTGTAAACCTCGCAAGTTGCGCTGTAGAGATAATGACGCCAGATTTTGAGGGCAAAGATTACTGCAACCAATTCCAAATCATGAGTCGGGTAGTTCTTCTCGTGAGTCTTTAATTGTCGCAACGCATAAGCAATGACTTTTCTGTTTTGCATGAGAACACAACCCAAACCATTGTATGAGGCATCACTATATATTACGAACCCATTTGCTCCTGTAGGGAGTGCTAGTATAGGAGCTGACACAAGTCGACTTTTTAACTCTTGAAAGCAACGCTCCTATTTATTAGCCCATTCGAATGATGTATTCTTCTGAGTTAGCTGGGTCAAGGGTGATGCTATCTTTGAGAAATCTTACACGAAGCGTTAATAATTGCCAGCTAGACCCAAGAAACTTCGAATTTCTGACACATTAGTATGTCGTGGCCAATCCACGATTGCTGCAACTTTTGGGGGTCAACCAAGATGCTATCTTTGTTAATGACGTGACCAAGAAAGTGTACACTAGTGATCTAAAATTTGCATTTCTTTAACTTGGCATAAAGTTTGTGATCACATAGTGTTTGTAGAACCGTTCGTAAGTGCTGCTCATGGGCCTCTAGTGACTTGGAGTATATGAGGATGTCGTCAATGAAGACGATGGCGAACTCGTCAAGATAGGGTTTGAACACTCGGTTCATGAGGTCCATGAAGGCTGCTGGGGCATTTGTGATGCCAAAAGGCATGACAAGAAACTCGTAGTGCTTGTAACGGGTTCTGAAGGCAGTCTTTTTGATGCTTTCCATTTTGACTTTTAGTTGATGGTAGCCAGAATGCAAAGCGATTTTGGAGAATACTTGGGCGCCTTGAAGTTGATCGAACAAGTCATCGATTCGTGGCAGAGGGTACCGATTCTTGATGGTGACCTTGTTCAGCTCCCGGTAATCGATACATAATCTCATCGTGCCATCCTTTTTTTTCACGAACAATACTGGAGCTCCCCATGGTGACGTACTAGGTCGAATGAAACCTTTGTCCAGTAGTTCCTGGAGTTGAGTCTTCAACTCTTTCAATTCTACCATTGACATGTGATAAGGAGCTTTTGATATTAGTTGTGTGCCAGGTTAGGTTTCAATGGTGAACTCGATTTCCCGATCAACCGGGATACCGGGTAGATTTTTCAGAAAAACATCTGGGAATTCTCATACTACGGGAATTGCATCAACGGTGGGGGTCTTTTTTTGTGTATCGATCACATAATAAATATAACCACCACAACCATTTCTTAGAAGTCGTTGGGCTGTCATGGAGGATATAATACAGGGAGGGTTGGAAACTCCAGTCCCATCAAAGACAAGCTCGGGTTGGTTTGGTAACCTGAGGGAGACCTTTTTGGCTTTACAATCAATAGAGGCGTGGTTGGCAGCTAGCCAATCCATACCTAAGATCACATCAAAGTTCCCAATGCGGAGGGGAATCAAGTCTACATATAAGGTTTTGCCTTTTAAAGATATAGTACATGATCTGTACACATCAGTACTACAGGCAGACTTACTAGAAGGAAAAGACACAGACAATATATATTCTAATGGTTCGGGTGTTGATGCCAGCTTGGCAGCAAAATGTGGTACAACAAAATAATGAGTTGACCCAGAGTCAATGAGGACATGAACTAAATGACCACAGACAGAAAGTGTACTTGACACAATGTTTTCGGTAACCTCTGGCTTTCCAGGTACCAAGGCGAAAGCCCGTCCTTGACATTTTTGGTCCTTCCTCTCTCTTCCAGGTCTTGCAGGTTTCCTGACTGGGCCAGAGGGGCTAGCTGTAGGATTAGTCAGCTTTGGACAATCCTTCAGCAAGTGGCCAACTTGACCGATTTAAAACATGCTCCCGTGTCTCGATGGCATTGTCCCCAATGAGCCTTCCCACAAGTGGGACAAATTGGAACAGTGCCACCTCGGGAGTTGGTAGGACCTTGATGGCCTGAACTGGTTGTGCCCGTATTTACCTTTTTAGGAGGCGCAACACCGGGTCTTTTGTTGTCTTTTTCCCAGAATCGCTTCTTTTGGATTGGTTATCTAGAATGCGAGGCTTTAATCCGCTTTTCTGCAATGTACGCCTGGTCTACCACTTCTGCATAGGTTGGCAGTTTCAAGACCTCGAGCTTGTCTTTAATTTCAGCATCCAATCCTATTTCGAATTTTCTTGCTTTTCGAGTTTCGGTGAGGATGACGTATGTTGCAAACTGAGTGAGTTATGTGAACTTGCTCTCGTATTCGGCCACCGTCATGTTTCCTTGCTTTAGATGTATGAACTCAGATGCCTTCTGTTCTTGCAATGAATCTGGGAAGTATTTTTCGTAGAATACTTCCAAGAATCTTGCCCAAGTCGTAATTTCTTCTTTCTCCAGAGTGAGAAGCCACCATTCCTGTGCATTGTCTTTGAAAGTGAAAGTGGCGAAAGTTACCTTCTGTCTTTCAGTGCAGGGTAGGGCGCAAAAAATCTTTTCCATGTCTTTAACCCAAGTGTCTTCTACCATTGGGTCTGGGCCGCCGGTAAATGTAGTGGGTTTCAGATCCTGGAATTGTTTTATGGTAACTAGCTCTTCTCGCCGTTCTGGCATCCCATTGTTGATGTTAGTCTGCAAGGCTTGCAAAAAGCTAGTAACCGCTCTTTCCATTATTCTTTCCATGATTTAGCGCCACTGACTGATGACTCGCTTTCGTTACCATTATTAGCCATTCTACAAGGTAATAAATGAGGCATTACATTCACAACGCAACATATATATAAGCATGTGTAGTGCAATCTATATCTATATAAAATGCCAACTTTACATTTTTTACAATTAATATTACATCAGTCAGAATATGTTAATGTCTCATCCCTGTGGTAAACAAAAACAAAAAGACAACAAAAAGGGATCAGAACACATCATGGTCCGCATACAAAAATGTTTTCTTTTACCAAATCTAGAGTGGTGGGTCAAAGGGGCCAAACAACCATGGGAAATAGTGTTGCATAAAGAGCTCAAATTTCCATCCTAACTGGATTACACCAAAGCACATCCACGCTGCTTGGACTGTGAAAACAGAGACAAACTGTATGTATCCCAAAAATACTCGATCGGCAATCTAGCCGGGTGTCTCGACATATGACAAGTCATTATTAAAGTCAACATTTTGAATATTAATTATCTCCAGCGGGTTAGGGACTGTGGTGAAAATATAATCCTCAGGGTACACGTTCCCCCTTCTGGCCACAAAATCTGGGGGTAGAGGATCTATGATATAGTGCGGGCGGTCATGTCCCGGGGTAACGCCAAGGACACGAGTGGGTCCAAGAAAACGTCCGCGCGTATCGGCACGACTTTGCCTCCATAGTAAATGTGGGACATCGGTAGGATCAGCCTGTATATAGATTGGACGACCCATCAACTGGGCAAGGCCTGGATGCAGTCCTCTGATTATGTCCTCTGAATTTCCCTAACCCTCAGGTGAGGCGGTTGCGGGGTGCTCGGCTAAAATCACATCTAAATTAATGGCCCCGAGCTCATCTCAAAACACATCATCAAGGTTAATCTCTGACATTCCTACATCACCAGAATAAACGTGAGATTTTACACAAAAGGACTAACGTTGCAGGTAAATATTTATTATTATTATTTTTATTTTATCTTATTATGTTTATTTAGCTATATAGTTTTATTTATAAATTTATTTATAACTTTTCGAACTTCCTGATCAAATTAAAAGAGCATTTTTTTTTGAACTGTTGCTCTGATACCACATTTGTCATGACCCAACCCCAGGGGCTTAGGGTTGGAATCGCAACTTACTAACTTATTCTATTTGTAGCAAATTAAACTGTGCAAGCGGAAATAAAAATAATTAAACAGAAAATTACTCAATTTTACTATTTTAATAAGAGAAAATACATTTATAGGGCTTTTATTATTTTATTATTCAATGACCGGCCCCGAATAGAACAAAAAGGAGCAAAAATATATTTTTTTTAGAAAAAATGACAAAATAGTGGTTCAACATCAATCCTCGTGCGGGTTTCATTACGTGAGGTTATGGGTTTTCCCTATATCTCGTCACCTGAAATAGTAACAGCTATAAGTATACAACAGAGTGAGAAATATTATACCAAGAGTATAGGGAATACAAAATAACCATGGATAGTTAGTCAAGTCAAAACATTTACATAACTTAATTTGGTAAGTAAATCATTTAAGTGGCAGAAACTGAAATACATAAATTATATAAATAAATAACCATAACCACAGTATAGAACAGAACAGAACAGAGGTCACATAAGTGACAATCAGAACAGAGGTCAATGGATCCATGACAAACAGAGGACCACAAAGTGGCCAAACAGAGGTCAATGGTTATTTAAGTCCCCCAAGGCGTGGGACTCCCATGGTGGTACTTACAAAACATAATTGTTTATAAGGTCATAGTCAAATATTTAAAATTTAAACAAACATATCTATGGGTTTCATGTTAACAAATAGAGTTCATAAATTAATCCACGTAATTGAAATATTTATGAAACATAACTTGTATTAATATAACTAATAAAATACAACTTGTATAAAATAAATTATGGTAAGTCAAAACATACGTAAAATATATTATGGTGACTCAAGGTATAATATAACTCACCTTAATATTAACCCTTACTATTTTCTTCCTAGTTACGTCAGTTTTTCGAGACCTTCTTCTTGCTCCTCTCTATCTCTTCTTTTTCTTTTTTTTCCTTTTCCTCTCATTTCTTTACTCCTTCTGCAGGGCCCCCCTCTACTCTCTTACATACTTGTATACACAAGCCCTCACTTGGGTGATGAATCACCCCAGTCATAATGCCTCAATTGATGACTCACTCCCCTAAGAGTTTAGACTGCATAGGTGGCACAACGTTATTCTCTTCAAAGATTTACAAATCTACGTATTTAATTGCTTATTAATTTCTCTTGGCTTTATTGTCAGTATGCTTATTATTATAATTACCATTTCTTACTATTATTATCATGATATTCTTTTCCATATATTTATTTTATTATTATTGTTATTATTGTTCTTATTATTAAATTATACTTTATCACATACCATCACAAAATTAATTATTTATTTTACTACCACATCCATTATTATTATTATTATTATTATTATTATTATTATTATTATTATTATTATTATTATCAATATTATTATTTATTTACTCTTACTTTTGTATTTATTTATTTACTATCTTTAACTTTAATTTGGCCCAAATAATAATCCATATTTAATCTCATATTTGGTAACTCAATGCCAAATTAGATTCTGTATTTATTATTATTTATTTAATGATATATTATCACATACACTCACAATTATATATAACTATAGATATTTATGTGATATTTAATTAAACGTTCAGGGTGTCACAAAAAGTGACCGAGCTAAAATCGAGCTCACGCGTGACCACTTGTAGACATCCCATTTTTGACCGCCTTTACGATTTGAACGTCACCGCTTACGCACCCAATGATGAATTCATATATGCTTGTCAAGTGTTCGGAGTCTTTAGCAGAATGCCACAGTTTTGAGCCCTTAAACCTTACACACCTTTTGCTTTGTTTTGGGCCAAAATAGCAGTTTTTCAAGCCTGAAAACCCTAGGACCTGCCGGCCCTCTTTGTGGGTTGCCAGCCACTTTTATTGGCTGCCGGCCACTTGTGTGGCCTGCAGGCCACAAGTGTGTTTTGGCAGATATTGTTGCTAGCTGTGCCACCTGTTTCCACTAATGCTTGCATCTGCCTATACGTGTATGTATGGATGTTTCTGTGGGAGTTGCATGTTTTTCTATATATATGAGACCTCCCCTTCCATTTTTGAAAGTTGAAAAATTTGGAGCAAAATATTTTTTCTCTCTCTACAATTCTCTCTCTCTCTCTCTCTTGCAAATTCTTGAGCCTTTGTCTATACGCTCTAAACCAAACCTTGTGGTCTTTGAGCTGAGCCACTTTTGAGCCTACTTTAAGCTCTTGAGGGTGTGTACGTGTTGATTTGTTGCTTAGAAAGGTTCTCCTCTTCAAGAGGTATAAGTTTTGCTTGTTGCTTTGATTTATTTGCTATTTTGCCTACTGTTTTTTTACTATTTTTAGGCTGTCTAAACTCTGAAATTTTGGGTTGAAACTTGTGGTTTAAGGCCAATAGGGGTAGAGGGGTGGATCACCCTTCTTTGTACCTCATTTCTTAGGCTTTTGCCCTTGTGTTTCCCACCTCTTTGTCAACTTTTTTTTAAGCTTTTTACTACTGAATCTCAGAGCTTTTTTAGTGGTTAAAACAATGTTTTGAAGTCCAAAAATGGAGGGGGTAGCCTCCTCTCTTTATGCTTTGTTTACTAGCTTAACTAGCTCTATGTTTTAACTTATTGTTCTAGCTATTTTTGTCTTAATTTCAGCATGTTTTAGGATTAATTTAGCACTGTTTTTAGCTGTTCATTACATTTGAGCCTTGTATTGCATGCTTGTAGTATAATTGTCCTCATAGGCTTGGTGGTTTATGCTTTAGCCACCAACTTATTTGAGTTGATAGTGTTTATTTCAAACTTTCCATACTTGTGATCACCTTTGATCACCTTTAATCACCTATGAAACCTCCATCCTTTCTTGGCTTTTGCTTTGCTTTGCTTTGCTTTGAAAGTTGTTTCAAGCTACTTGTTTGTTTAAGCTTGAGATTGAGGTCTTGTGCTTAATGGTTTAATCCCTTTGGGGGTTCATTACCAACGGCATGATACTTCTTTCATGCCTAAAACAACTATTGGTTTGGTGTTTCTTTCTATTAGAGGACTTAAAGCTCACTTTTGGACTTAATTGACTAAAGAATGGTTGGTAATTAAAATGAAGTAATAAAATTAGGACTAAAATGATGCAAGATAATAACTTGGTTAGGGTTTAATCAAATGTTAATTGAACCCTTGAGTCTTGAATCATTTCATACTTGCTCATGATGAAAACGGTTCAAGAGTCATTGTCAACCACTTCCCTTGATCAATCCATGATAGAGAGGAGGTTTGAGAGTCTTTTTTGTTACATTTATTGAAATTGTACCCTTTGGTTCATAAGCCATCATGCAATAAAATTGTATCAATTGATGGTTTGTGAATCAAATTTACCACTCCTTTGAGCTGTTTAATGATAAAGAGGGGCAAATTGTACAAGCAACCCTTGAGAATACTCTATTTGTGCTCTGTATGCTTTCTGTTATAGCAGGAAGAACCAAGCATCAGTGGCCGGTAGGCCACTAATTCTGGATGGCAGGCTACCATTTGTGGCAGGCCGACCACCACTTCTGGCCTAACGGCCACCTTTGCAAAACCATGAGCCTTTCTAGCAGCAGGACCATAGCTTTTCGAGTGAAAATCCGTGCATACATGAGCCTTTCCCGTTTCTCGAGGTTGATTAATTAGTTTAATTACTTATTTCATGTTGTAAATTAATTAGTTAAATTTGTAATTAATTAATTAGTGTAATTAATTCATTGGTTTTGTAATAACTAGCTAGCATAATTAGTTTATTTGTTGTGTAATAGTTAGTTTATTTGTTTCGTTTTGTAATAGTTAGTTAATTAGTTTTAATTAGTTAGCTAGTTAGTTTATTTGGACCCTCTTGCGCGAGGGCACAGTTGTAATAATGTATATGTCTTTCAACCCCACGTCTTTCTCCCTTTTACTTACTTGCTTATGATGGTTAGTTTAGAGCATCATGTTTCATTTAGTATACTCCATGTTCGCATCCACTTGTATTGCATGCATTGAGACTCGGTTCATCATTCTAACTTGTATTATGAGTTTAGCATTATTTGAATATGTGCTTAGACAGCATGCTAAATTGATTCATATGCCATATTAGTAGCCGAGCCTAGTAATTGCATATCGCCTGTGTTACACTAGTCATATTGCATAGTTAGGATCATGCATTATTCTAACTCTCTCATCTCTTTTTGGATTGGAGTACTAGGTGAGCTTTTATTTATTTTAGCATATTGCATTGTATGTTAGTGTTGCCATGTTTAGCATGTTCACCATGAGGCTAAGTGCTTATTTGATAAACTGTTTGAATGCTTGTGGATGAAGGCTAATTGCTTGAATTGGAATAATTTGAGTAAAGTTCATATGTGATCACTTTTTCAAGTGGCACATTCACCAACTTTTTTCAAAACAAAACAAGAAATCAAGTGTTCCAATTCTTGCAAAATTAGTCTATATTTGTATGTGTGTGCATCATATAGTAACAATAGCCTAATAATCAGAACAAGAGCATATAACGTAAATAAGATTCACATCATGATTAGTAGAGGCTGATCTTTGATCGGGTGAGCGGAGGTGCTCAATTCATGACCTTTCCCTCACGTACCTAAGTTCTCGAGCTAAGACAATCTTGGTGATGAAGGACACGTGGCCTTTGGCACGAGTCATGGTTTCCTAAATTTCTCAAAAATATTTAGATAGTGACTTTGTATCAGACAAAGCAGTCCATTTTTGGCAATTTGATTCAAAATCAATTTTCCAAAAGATTTGCTGAATTTGGACTCTTTGGTGTTTATCTATTTCACATTGCACTTGTGAGATTAGATTCAGAACTGTAGGAGTCCGATACTGTAAAAGTCGAGCTATACCGCCGTATCACTTACAGTTGGTTTTTAACTGTAGAATCCTAGGGGACTAGACACATCAACACTAGGGCTCTCAAAGACCAAGCAGCCACTATGCACCATTTTTCCAAATCAATTTTGCTGGGCTAACTAAACCGGTCTCGCATGGGGCGTTATCGCTTCCTTGTTAACACGTCGGGCAGACTGGCCGAGTTTTGCGAGGAGTGTGGCGTCCCAGCTGATGTACATCTAGAGCTTGGCGAGGAGGACATAAACCCATGGGGCAGATTGGAATCTTTCCCCTTCACCATGCTCAGCATAATAGAAGCAGGGCTATGATTTCCTGTGCAGCCCTTAATGTGTGAATTCTTGAGGCGTACCAGGCTAGCCCCCACACAAGTATCAACCAATACTTACAGAATCATAAATGGGGTTGTTGAGCTAAACAATCAACTGGGGTTGCAATTAGGACTAACCGAGATCTTGCGTCAATACACGCTCGGCCGCACAAAAGACGACTTCAGTTATTACTTAAAAATAAGACCGAACAGAGAGCGATTAGTGACCGGTACACCGGACAAGGACATGCACGATGATGATTTTTTCTAGGTGATTGGTAAGTACAAAATAGCTGATGTGCCCGGCTAGTACATCAGCAAGGACTTCGGTTCTTCATATAAGCTGAGCTTTCTGATTACTTATTTTTATCATTATAAATTGTACCGTGTTAATTGTCTTTTTTCTATAGCTATCGAAGAGTTACAAGCCAATTATCATTACCCGAACAAAGAGACGATCAGGGCCGTGCTAAGTTATAGGCATCGAGATTGCCACGAGCTCTTCAGGTATGTGCCAAGCTACTGTTACTCGGCTCCCTGCAAGAGCAAAGTTACTGACTTTCTTCGGGCTCCTTCCCTTCCGTCTGACCCAACTTTGCCAGACATGCCCTTAATCCGGCTGACTGAGGAGCAAGAGATGGCAAAAAGGAACTGTATCAAGAACCTTATCATTGCCACCTCCACCGAAATATCGAGTAACCCACCGCCTGCACTGACTACCGGTTAAAGTTTTGGGATCGTGATAGTGTTGGCTTCAACCGTAGCGCCAAACACTGAATCACGCTGAGCAGGTAGGAGGGCTCGCTTAGCTGATCCTTCCGTTGAGTTGGAGATTGAGCTCAACACCGAGCATGTGGCAACTGAGATCAAACTGGTTTCAGCCTGGGAGCTGAAGTTGAAGTGTCGGAGAAATCCCACCCCAGCAAACGTTTCAGTGAAGGGGGACAAGGAACACCTCCTTGCCTTTGATCTTTCAAAGTCCCTACTTCTGCCCGAAGACATGATGGGGACTGAGCATGTGCCAGACATCGGGATGGTTAAGTCCGCGGTGAAGTCAATGACCAGGGCAAGAGTTTTAGAAAGATTTTCCAATTATTTGCTCGGTTTATTTCTTGCCTGGGCTAACCGTTCTCTATTTTGTTGTAGGTAATCTAGAAAACACATCTCATCATGGGCCGTATTACCAACTTGCGGCAGAAGGTGACCGAGCTGAATGCTGCCGAGAAGAATGTCTCGACTGAATTGGGCCGAGCAAAGGATTCACTTGAGATCGCAAATGCTGATAACACACGACTCCTTGGCCAACTCGATAGAGCAGAGTAAGAGAGAGACGCATTGAAGGCCGAGCTCAAGGAGGTGAAGAAATCTAAGGACAAAGCGGCGGATGAAGCCAATAATCTCGGCTTCAAAGAGGCTGAGGAGAGCTACACAAAGTAAGTTGAGGCCACTAAGGACATCTTCTTCAAGTCCGGCTAGAAGGCAGCTTGTGAGAAGCTTGGCCAAGGACCTGAAACCGAGGTGTTTGCCTCTCCACCCCCTCGCTTTCCTGCTTGGCTATATAGTGTCCTATGCCAACGACGCCTTCAACTCTCTACAAGAGGAGGTCGAGGAGGAGGTCATAGGAGAAGGCGGTCAAAACCAAACTGGCTAAGGAGAGCGTGGCGATGCAACCGCTGTGGTGGACTTGGTGGAGGCCGTCGCCGGAGCCGGGGACAAATTTGCTGATCTTTCCCCTCTCCCCTAGTTTAGATTTGTAACCAGGCTACTAGCCCCAACTTTTGTACTTAGAATTATAATCAATGAAAATTTTACAACCGTTGTTACTTATAATTGCATTGTGTTTCTTCATTACAACCGTGATATATACTTGAACAAAGCATCCATTCATGTGACTGGGTAAAACATCTCGCTAAAAACTTGGAGTTGAACAAGCCATATGGGCAAAACACCTCGGCTAAGTACTTGGAGTTGAATGATTCATCAACTTGGTTAACCGGGCAAGATCACCTCGGTTAAAAGCTTTGAGTTGAACAATTCATCAACTCTTTTGACCGGGTAAGATCACCTTGGTTAAAAGCTTTGAGTTGAACAATTCATCAACTCTTTTGACCGGGCAAGATCACCTTGGTTAAATGCTTTGAGTTGAACAATTCGTCAACTCTTTTGATTGGGTAATATCACCTTGGTTAAAAGTTTTGAGTTGAACAATTTATTAACTTTTTTGACCAGGCAAGATCACCTCGATTGGGAGACAGTTGCCCCTTGTTCATTGCAATCCATTAACCACGACAAATTTTATATGTATAGTAATTCATTTCTATTACATATAGCTTTCATAAATTCACATAGTGACTGAAAGAATCACATTGGTAAATGGAGGGGAATGCTTGTCCCTTGCAAAAAATTACATCAAAGATTAAAACTAAAAATAATACAACTTCAGATTGGCTGCGTTCCATGGCCGGAGTATAGCTTTGCCGTTTAAGTTTTCTAGATGGTATGCCCCTTTGCCTGTTAAATCGGTTATCTTGTAAGGCCCTTCCCAATTTTCCTCTAGCTTTCTTTCGCTAGTTACCAGAGTGTTGCCCATCACCTTCCGCAGAACACAATCCCCAACTTTGAATTGTCTGGGGTGAACCGTCTTGTTATACTTCTTAGACAGTTCTTGTTGGTACGTCGCGATGTGGACCGGGGCCTTTTTTCTACGTTCTTCAGCGAGGTCTAATTCAAAGGCGATGGCTCTGACGTTCAGATCTGGCTCAAAAGTTTCATTACGGATGGTAGGCATACCAATCTCCAATGGGATGACCGCCTCCATACCGTATGTGTAACAACCCTCGTACTGATCACCGATATAACCACTGAATTATATACTGATTATGGTTAAACTGGACCGCTAATGACTGATAATCGAATTAACTGAAGTACTGAATGGACTGATTGAAATCGAAACTGAAATTGAATGAGTTTATTTATTATATTGCATATTGCATCTGTTTGATTGATTGATTATCTGTTTAAATTCATATGTTTAAACTGCTAATTGAAGGCCTTATCGGCGGCCGAATTAAGAACCATTTAGTGTTTTAGACTCGGTAGAATGATTGTGATTTAATGGTATATTTATCTGAAAATCGATTAGGAATGATTAAATTAGATTAAAATGAGTTAATTTCAAACTTGGACTTAATTACAACTTTGCCATTGAGTGGAGCCTTTGTTTATTCTTGTTTGAAGCCTTGTATATGCTTAATCAAAACATTTCATCAGCTTTCTTCCTTAGTTCCACCGAAATTAGAGAAGACTTAGAGAGGGAAGGAGTGTTTTGAGTTCATTTGGTGGGAGTACTTGGATTTGAGGTGTGCATTGTCTAATTGGACTTCTAAGCCTTGAATACAAGACTTAGGCAAGGTAAATGAACCCTTCATTGTTGCATTTAAGGTTGTTCTTGCATGAGTCAAGTTGAATTGTGGAGTTAAGACTTGAATTTGTTCATACATGTTGAATTAGAGCATAATTCATCCATGCATGCTTAAATTGGTGTACCTTGAAGTTGAATTCTTGAAGAATGATACATGCATGTCCATGTTTTTATCATAGTCCATGTTTTCAAGTTGTTTTCAAAGATTGGAGCTCAATAGAGTAAGATTTGGAGATTGAATTTGAGTTTAAAACTCATTCATTGCATGTTTGGAAATTGTTCTTGAAATGGGTTTGTAAAATGGCTTCAATTGATCAACTCTGGGCCCTTGCATGTGCAAATTGGCTTTTGAAACTTGTTAAATATTGAGTTTGGAAGTATTTCCCAGATTTTGGGCCCAAGAGGTCGAGTTTTGATGTATAGAATGCTTGGTTTGAGCTTGGAAGGCAAATCTGGAAATTCCAGATTTGGCTTCTTCGCTCGAGCGAAGGATTCCTCGCTCGAGCGAGCACCTTTATTCAGGGCTCCGCTCGAGCGAGCATCGAGCGTGGTATCGCGCGTAAAAATCGAGCATCCAGTATTTTCACTGTTCATCAGCTCGCTCGAGCGAAGGGAGGCTCGCTCGAGCGAAGCGCCTATTTTCAGCAACTTTTGAAAAATGCCTTCCGACTATATTTTTGCATCCTCATCGCATCCTAGGCATTCTTAGGCCTAGTTTAAGACATCTTAATGAGGATTTAGACATAGAACCACACCGAGGAAATTTAGGGACTTAATTATCATCCTTCCCGACTGTGAAACTTAGTGTGTGTTCTATTTGTTAACTGTTTAGGATTGGCTCTCGGGGACGCGCTCTAGCTGCTATTAGCCCAATCTCTGTGAGTAACAGTTGTATAAAGATATGTTCAAAAATGGTTATCTGATTATCAACTGAACTGTTTACTGAAATGTAATTATTTACTGAATGAATGTATGTCCTTCATTTCTGAACTGTACTGTGGCATCCTTAGCACCTACTGTTACTGATTGTACTGTTACAGAGATCTCTGTCGGTTTCTTCGTGGAACCATACTGTCTACTGAATGACTGGCCATCATTACTGTTCGGTCTTTATGACCTACTGTTACTGCTATGCTAATGGATGTACCACATATGACTGAATAACTGTTCTGACTGAAAGACTGAAATACTGTTTAAATGAACTGTTTTCATTACTGTAAGGACATTTCATTCTTAACCTCTTTATGCTTTATGTTATTCACTGGGCTTTAGCTCACTGTTTATATATATATGTAGGTTCTCAGCAGCCAGACCAGAGCTAGGAGCGTGGGATTGGTCCCCAGTTTTGTCAAGCCAGCCTATGTGCCTCACTGTGAGGTTCCGTGTTGCCATGTTATGGCTTTGGGATTTTGTTTTGGGTTTTCCCATCGGACTCCTCACTGTTTTGTATCACTGTATAGACTGCTTACTGTTTTACTGTACTGTTATCGAGGGATTAAGTCCCCGTACTGAATGTTTGTATGTGATTGTATAGACTGTATATAGACCGTACTGTTTTGAACCGTATGAATGCATGAAAAATGTTTTTGGCATGCAGATTTACACAGCTCAATGGACACTAGTTATTTACTGTATTGGCTTCCGCCAGGCCCTGAACTCTGTTATACTGTATTACTGATAAGCAGGCCTTCGGTAATCTCGGATTACTGGCCGGTTACGGTGCTAAACCCATAGGGCCGGGTTTGGGTCGTGACAGTATGCCAAAGTGAAAGGCGTCTCCTCGGTTAAGCGTCTCAGCATTGTTCAGTAAGCCTAGAGGATATTTGGAAGTTCCTTGGTCCACTTGCCTTTGGCTTTCTCTTACCTTTTCTTCAGTCTGTCTAGAATGGTTTTGTTTGAAGCTTCGGCTTGGCAGTTTGACTGAGGATAGGCTAGTGTTGAATTGTAAAACTCTATTTTTAGCTCCTCACAAAATTCTCTAAACAAACTTCCATCAAACTGAGTGCCATTGTCAGAGATCAGAGCCTTAGGGACTCTAAACCGCGTAATTATATTCTGCCAGACAAACTACTTCACATCCTCCTCTTTTGTTATTGCAAGGGGCTCGTCCTCAACCCACTTGGTGAAGTAGTCTGTCACCGCAATAAAGAATTTACAGTTGCCTGGTGCAGTAAGGAGTGGCCCACTATGTCAAGCCCCCACATTGCAAACGGCCAAGGACTTGTGAGAGGAAGAAGCTCCTTGGCTGGTTGGTGAATCTGGTGGGCAAATTTTTGACATTTTTTGCATTTTCTCACATACTTCTGGGCATCAGCCTACATACGTGGCCACGAATACCCTTGAGAGATAGCGCGGTAGGCCAGAGATCTTCCCTCGATATGGCTGTCGTACATTCCTTCATGGATTTCAAATAGAAAGGCTTCAACTTTGTTTGGATGAACGCATTTCAAGTAAGTCCTGTGAAAAACTTTTTATACAAAGCACCAGACGAAGAGAGCCAAAACCGCACAGACTTCACCCGGACTTTGTGTGTCTCTTTTTTGTAGGTCGGCAAGATTGTTTCTTTCAGAAACAGAACGATGAGGTCTATCCAAGAAGGACCTGGCTTGGTGCAGAGGACTTCGGTCTTCTTTGGATCTTTTATACTCAGTCTAGGAAGGAATTCAATCAGGAGAGGGCTGGGGGTTG
Organism: Camellia japonica; assembly: GCA_030407325.1. NCBI lineage: Eukaryota > Viridiplantae > Streptophyta > Magnoliopsida > Ericales > Theaceae > Camellia > Camellia japonica. Next base: position 82,335,245 of record JAPPVO010000002.1, read on the forward strand.
ATTTGTTGGCCATAGAAAGCAGACTGGCCAACTTATCTACCCGGCTGTTGTCTTTTCTACCTATTTGTCGGACTCGTATAGCTTGAAACTTCTTGATCTGCTCTCTCACCAGAGATTGGTATTTGGCCATTCTGTCATCTTTGGCTTCATATTCACCAGACACTTGGTTTATAACGAGTTGGGAGTCGCTGTAGACCATTAGCTCATATGCTTGCAATTGGAGCGTGCTTTTCAGTCCGGCTAGCAGCGTTTCGTACTCAGCCTCATTATTTGACACTGGAAACCCAAGCGTGATGGAATATTCAATGGTCAGTCCGTCTGGCGAGATCAAAACTACGCATAGCCCGGCTCCATGTTTGTTTGAAGCGCCATCGACAAAAAGTTTTCACATTTCGCCGATAAAAAGCTTCCAACATTCTGCGGGGTCTTGGGATTTTTAGAGGTTCAAGTTTCTAAGTTGCTTGGCTTCTTGGCCATTTTCGCGTCAAGCGCGCCAGTGATGATTGCAACTTGCATGCCTTCATTTCCCCCTGGCGATGTGGTGTTGGATCTAACAAGTTGTTCTTTTATTCCCAAATCCATCAACGCATTGCCAAGATATGGTTGTTTTTTAAGTGATGGGTCTCTGTTCGGGTGTGGAATTTCTGCATCGCCTTCTATATTCAGTTCGTTAGAAAGGTTAGTAGGGACCGGAGTGGGAGTTGGTTGTGCAATTGTCTCGATAAGGTCCACCGGGCAAACCAGTGAGTCCTTGGTGAGAATTTTGCAACGAAGTCGGCCAATGCCTGGGCCTTGATGGCGGTTCGTGGTTAAAAGATGTCAAATTGTCCTAACTCAACTGCCCACTCTAGGATTCGACTGGAGAAGTTTGCTCGCTCAAACAAGGCTTTCAAAGGGAACTCAGTAAGCACCACAATCGTGTGAGCATGAAAATAATGTGCCAGCTTCCTTGAGGCCATCATTAGTGTTAAGGCGAGTTTCTCAAGCGACAAGTATCTCGACTCTGTCGAAAGCAAGGTTTTGTTCGCGTAGAAGATCGGTAGATGTTGGACGCCTTTTGCCTGAACAAGCACCGATCTTACAGCATGGTGAGAAACGGCCAGATAAAGATAGAGTTCCTCGCCTTGCTTTGGCGTGACCAAGAGTGGAGCGGAAGATAAATACGCCTTTAGCTCGGCTAAGGCTCTATCGCATTCTTCGTCCCAGGAAAACTTGGATTTCAAGGCTCGGAAGAAAGGGTGGCAACGATATGATGACCGGCTTATAAATCGGTTAAGCGTGGCTGCCATCCTGGTAAGATGTTGCACGTCCTTTGCTGAGTTGGGCTGCTTCAATTCTTGTACAGCTTTGATTTGAGAGGGATCCGCCTCAATCCCACGGTTAGTGACCAAGAAACCCAGGAACTTCCCTGACCCTACGCCGAAGGCACACTTCAATGCGTTCAGACACAACTTCTGTTGTTTGAGAATGACGAACATCTCTGCTAAGTCGGCTAAGTGGTCGGTCTCGCATTTTCTCTTCACGACTATGTCATCGATATAGGCTTCCATAGTTTGGCGAGCAAAGGAGCGAACATCTTCGTGACCATCCTCCGGAAGGTTGCTCCAGCGTTCTTTAGCCTGAAGGGCATAACCCTATAATAGAACAAGCTTCTTGGGGTCGTGAAAGAAGTGATTTCTTGGTCGGGCGAGTGTATGGCAATCTGGTGATAGCCACAGTAGCCATCTAGGAAACTGAGCCGGTTGTGCCCGGCCGTTAGGTCCACCAGTTGGTCGATTCTAGGCAAAGGGAAATTGTCCTTGCAGCAAGCTTGGTTGACCGTCATGTAGTCGACGTAAACCCGCCATTTCCCATTCTTCTTTGGTACCACGACCGTGTTGGAAACCCACTAAGGGTAGTGTATCTCCTGGATAGCCCTCACTTCAAGCAAGTTCTTAACCTCCTCCGCCACTACCTCGGGGTGATGAAGCGCCGATCTCTGCGGCCTTTGAACTATAGGCCGAGCATCCGAAAAGACTTTGAGTTAGTGGCAGATGAAGTTTGGATTGACGCCAGGCATATCGTAAGGCGTTTATGCAAACACTTCGATGTTAGCGACCAAAAATTCCATCATGTCTAGCCGTTCTTGGGCGGTTAGGCTGGATCCCAATAGAAAGAACTTCTCAGGATCATTTCCGTTGATCCGCATCTCAACTAAATCCTTGACAGTCTTCTCCTCGGCTTAAGTGCGCACATCGTCCAGGACACTTTGATCTTCCGGTTCTTCGATCATCTGCACAAAGCCTTTAGTAGTCTGGCTCTTGTTCACGGCCACAAAACACTGTTTGGCCATAACTTGATCACCCCAGATTTTTTCTATCATCCCGGTAGCAGATGGGAACCTCATGACTTGGTGGTAAGTCGGCGCCACTGCTTGCATGACATGAAGCCATCCTTTGCCTAGGATGAGGTTGTAGGTGGAGGGCACTTTCAATACCCATAACTCGACTTGCTTTACAATGGACCTTGCCTTAACCGGTAGGATTATCTTCCCGACCGGCCATTCTAGCTATGAGTTGAAACCAACCAGCAGCGATGTTACTGGGGCCAAATCCTTTTCTTCGAGCTTAAGCTGCTTGAAGGCGTTGTAATACATTATTTCAACTGAGCTGCCTTTGTCGATGAGAATGCGTCTAATGTCAAAGTTCCTGACGCGAAGCTTGACCACTAGCGCGTCATTGTGCAGTGCTTGAATACGTTCAAGATCTCGGCTTGAAAAACTAAGAACATCCTTCACCTTGGTTCTGTCCTTTTTGACTGCCAGTTGGACTGACAGAACTTCTCACATGTGTTCCGCCTTCTTTGTCATTCCCTGGAGCTCACAGACTCGCGCCGGCTCAACAATCTGATGGATTACATTGATTACACCTTAGGGGGGCATGTCTAAGGAGGCTAAATTGTTTGGTTTGGCTAGAGCTTGGGGCGCTGTCTTGACGCCTCCGTCAATGTAACGGTCCAAGTGGCTAGCTGCTACTAACTCCTCCAAGTGTTGTTTTAGAGGTAGACAGTCCTCAGTACGGTGCCCTCGCTCCTCATGAAAGGTGCAGCGATACCATGGATTGAAGCCTCTTTGTGCGTCGCCTAACTTAGCTGGAAACCAGACGTATGCCTCGTAACGGATTTCACTAAGGATGCGGTAGATTGGGATCTTGAAAACCGTGGTGACGCCTGTCCAAGCATTTAATTTTCTCTTTGTATCTTCCGCAGCATCATGGGGGTAGTCAGTTCGGTCGTTATGACGACCTTTACCCCGATTGTTACGGCTTACACCGCGGTCTGATTCTCTTTCGTGGTTGCTCGGACGGTTTGCCTCTTGTTTGACCGCGTGAACCTTTCCGGCCACTCTTTTGTCCGTTGCCACTGGATTCACCTTCGCGGTGGCCGCGACAGCATCATCCTCTACTCGGATGTGCTCGTTGATGCGTTGCATTAGTAGCTCCATAGTCATCGGTTGGTTCATGGTGAGCGAGTCTCTCAGCCTATGTCCGACTGGGAGACCGCGCTTGTACTGGGTGATTGCCAAGTTGGTCAGACAATCAAGGATTTCGTTGAAAGTTTGCCAATATTTGGCGTTGTATGCTTTGAGTGAGTCGCCCGATTCCATCTTGACGTTTAGAAGGCGGTCAACTTCTTTAGGCATTTTGGTGTTGGTTTTGAATCGGGTCACAAATGCTTCTGCCAACTGTTGCCACATTTCGATACTTTCCTCCGGCAGCCTTTCGAACTATTTTAGGCCCAACTTGCCCAAACTTGATGGGAAAATAAAGCACATAAGTGCGTCGTTTCGCCTGTAGCCAGCCATAACCTGCCGGAAATGGCTCACATGCATGTATGGATTGGTTTTTTCGTCATAGAGCGTAAACTTGGGCTGGTGAAAGCTCGCAGGGAGCGGCGTGGTTTCTATCTCAAAAGAGAAAGGGTGGCGCTCAGCCTCTCTAAGTCTCTGTCCAAAGGAACATGTACAGCTGGGCATGGTGGCGGCACTATGACTTTTTCATTGGCGCGACCTCCGTGGGATAGCTATTGCAGTGTCAGCACACTTTGCACCTCTCGCCAGCGCGCGCGCGTTCTTCCAAAACATCCCTCAAGTCCTCTGAACGGGTAGAGTAACAGTATCTCGACGTCGTCGACGGACGTAAGAGACGGTAGCTGCTATCTTGTGCGCACGACTTCTCCACCGGTACGTCAGAGTCACCAACCCCATAGCTCCTGGTGATTGAAAAAGAAGGCATCCTTTGTTGGTTCTAGCTACCTGAGCGATGGGGTTGGGTGTGCTCACTATGGTTTCCCACTCCAACAACACCCTTCCTTTTGACTTGCCGCTTTAGCTCCTCCATCTCCGCCGCTAGCCTCCGGATGATGGTGTCTTGGTCCCTCAGCTTGTGCTCCAAGCGTTGAGTGTATGACTCTCTTCGCCGTTGGTGTCCGTCTGGACTTTGAGAGTGATCGGTGCTCCTGGCGCGTTTATCTTACGTATCTCTGGGGAGCCCTCTAGATGAAGTCTCCAAGCCCGCCATATTTGGAATGGCGAGGGGTCTGTCTCTTCTCCGGACTGACTCTGGGGTGATGCCGTCAATGACGGACAACGGAGTTTCGTCGTTGTTCGCCATGAAAGATGATCGAATGAGCTTAGAGGACAAGGCTTTGTCTGTCAGAGTTTCCCACAGATGGCGCCAATTGTATGGGAAGAAAATATTCGTCGCTACCTGTATTCCTTGTGTCCAAGCTTCGCCTCACTCTGAATGACCTGAGAACACAATGACGGTGAGCTACCCGGCGGTGTGTTGCCGGAAACCCCTCTAACAGTCAAGTTAGCACACTTAGAGAGAGAAAAGAGAGTAGACAAAGTGGTAGGTGAGCTTTGATCACTAGATGTTCCAGACCTGTATATGGAGGTGTAGCATCGTTTATATAGTTTCTGTGCACGCTTCTGCATCCATTCCCCTCTGGACGCGTGGACCCGCTCTCCTCTCACGTTCCCCCACGTGTCATCGCTAATACAGTAAACACCACATAACGAAACCACCAAACGATATTGACACGTACGGACAACGGGATATCCTCCCTGCGGTCCCGTCACACTGCGTAGTACTTCTCACCAAGCTATTCTTAGTGCGGTGCCATACCATCACCTTATGCCCGTGTTACTTGTTCGGTCTCATCGGTAATTCTTGATTGCGTGGTGAACTGAGCTCTATAGCCACGATCGAGCTTCTGTCCGGTCGAACCCGATCTTCTGAGGACTAATCCCATCCAACTTAATAGAGTGCACATCTCCACCAGGCTAGCAGTCCAAAGTTATCCCAACTTGACCGGACTGAGCCCTTGGTCTAGCGCGCAACCGATGTCCGATCGAGCAAGGATCCTGACTCCGACCCAACTTAGCCCGGCCCACTGTTAGGTCATAAATCTCCCTCTCAGTATTGTTCACACACTCTTTAAGTATATGAGTAAAATCGAACTCAACTAGATGATTTACATCAATTCACTGTGACATACATGATAGCTTGTATCTTTATGTCAATAATTGTAAGCATGTCTATATAATTGGTGGTTTTATAGGCAAATTATGATTACTCACAAGTATGTAGGCCTCATATTGCCAAATAAGCAATGATTACGAAGTTTGCATTCTCAATCAATGTTTTCAAACTTGGACTGAACTAGTCGATCGGGGCCGATCGAACTGATGACCGGACCTAGTTCCGGTTCGGATGACCCTCCAAAGCCGGACTATACTCAAAACCAACTTAGAATTTGAAAATCAGAAGACCCGCTGGTTCAATTAGAATAACCAGTGAACTGGTCACGGTTTAACATAAGAACCGGTTAAGTTTGAAGAATTGAAGTTTCTGCCAAAAATATATTGTGGAGAGGGCTTGAACATGAAATTAAGTGCCATCCGTGTACTCCTATTTTTTCTTATTTATTTAAAAAAATAACAAAATTTAATAGAAATAACGGATGAGAAAATGTAGTTATCACATTTTTGTTGAGGGTTAATGAAATGCGATAATTTCTAAGAAAATAATGGCTGAGAAATCAGTAGCCAAAATCTCAATCATACTCATACCTAGAAAATTAGTTGTTGCTCGCTAAGACTTACATATCATATAAGATCCAAGAGGCTTTATCAGATAAACATGAGAATGTTCTATCACGTGGAATAACGAATTGCTTTGCAGATATTTTGCATAATAAATTGGTAGTGTCCCCAGAAAGGATGATCATGACCATGCTGGTAGGTCATGTGAGGTAGTTGTCCTTGTGTAATTCTTATAGAATAAGGGAGGAAACTCTATAAATGATAGACTTCATCTCCTATTTAGAGAGATACAATTTGAACACTCAATTCTTTTTACTTTCTTGCTCTTACTTTTTCTCTCTTTGTTCCAATCACTGATTTTAGCATTGACGGAATTTCTAGCCAAACACCTCGTCGGGCAACACTACCGGTGATTTCTAGTATACATGCAACTAGTTAAGTTGTCAAAAGTTTCGAGAGATAGGGAAGCTCTGATCCCTTTTGTGTTGATTTGACCATTGCACACAAATGATAATTGATAGTAAAACTAGGAGCATGATATGGAGCTCGAAAAAGGGGGCACTAATGTCCCGAAATTCCCTTTAAGGTAAAAAAAAAAAAAAAAGAAGCAAAAGCTTACCAAAACAGGAAATTAGTGCCATTAGTGCCAGTCAGTTTAGTGCCACAAAACATTTTCCATAAAACTATTAGAACAATTTTAAAAGGGTAAACTACCAATAAGTCTTACTTTGGAGACTTATTACCCAATAGGTCCTACTTTGGAGATTTATTATGCAACAGGTCCTACTTTGGAGACTTATTACCCATTAAGTCCTATTGATAAATTTATTAAGTAATAAAAATAAATTTATCAGTCTTTTATTTTTATGAAAAAATTTATAGTGATAAATTTATCAGTCTCTTTGTTTTTATGAATAAATTTTTAGTGATAAATTTATCACTCTCTTATTTTTATAGTGTTAAATTATTAGTTAGGACCTGTAGGTAAATAAGTCTAGTTAATAGGACTAATTGGTAAGTACCCCATTTTAAAAAGTAGGAAAGAATATGAAGGAAAGCAACTTTCATAGGATTTTAAGACATATTACAATGTCGATTTTCTTAAATGGTATCCACTTGCATCGATAATTTTCAACTAACCACCTAAAAGATATAATACTATTGTCTTGATTTTCCATTTTGTAGATGAAATAAAGATCTCCATCAATTCATATTGTCTAAGCACGTTTTAATAAAGAAGAGCTATTGAAACATCATGTAATATAACATTTTAATGGGCATCTCCCTTGAAATTGCTCACAACAAATAAATTTCATCTTGGTAACCATCACAAAACATTGCTTCATTTTCTTTTGTAACAAAAAAAAAAAAAAAAAAAACCATCAAAATAGTAAACAGTAAATTTTACGAATAAAAAACCAATATATTTTGAAAAATGTAAACAAAAAATAATTGAGAATGGTTTGAATAGAGGGGGAATCTCAATCATAATTCATGGGCTATGGCCATTGTGGATCATCATTGGTAGCTGAAAATAACAAAAAGAAAATTGACAGCAAAATGTGACATCGATCCGACTATGAAAAAAGAGATTCTAAAGTGAAATTCCCACTAGGGGGACTAATTCTTACAAAAGCATACCTTTTTGCCAGCATTTGCTTATTACTTAGCTGACTTTTACAATTTCAGGTCATATCTGAACGTTTATTTTTTTTGGCTTCTCATGGATGTTGGGTCAGCTTAACGCACATCGCGATTAATTTTTGGTTGCGATGGGAGCTTGCCACTGGCTAGGAGGTGTTGCAGCTGCCAAGACTTGAATCGGAGAGCAAACTCAATCGAATCCTAGAGTCTTACCCAGTAGTGAACAAGCCACTAGGCCACAAAGTCATAAATTTTGCAATAACTATTTATATATAGTGGCGGAGCCGCATGGAGACTAGGGGGTCATGTGTCCCTAGATTTTTTAATTAATTAATTAATTAATTTTTTATTTTATTATTATTATTTTTACATATGTATTTTTAAATTTATGAAAACAATAATAATTGTTTTATTGAAAATGAAGTGACTATAACAAATTATATTTTTATGTATGAAAATTTTGTGAAAAAATCTCAATATAAAAGTAATATCCATCATTATTGATATGCAAATATAATTAATCTCACTATATATATGTACAAATTATTAGAGTGTTAGTTATATTTGCATGTGGAGTTCACCTTTCATATATTACTTTACTATTAGTTGATGATATCATATGTTAATAATGACATGATATCACTACTATATAAAAATTTTACTCAAATTTTGATAAAAATTTGATTCATCTTACTATTATATAATTTATTTTAAGACTTAAATATATGACTTTTTTACATTATCCATGATACACTAGTTACACGCCATACTTTCTTTTCAATTTTACTCAAAGTTAATTGTAAAATTTTATGTGAAATACTTTTGTAACAATTTCTTTAATTTTTTGTACTTAATATTAATTCAAAAATTATTATTATCTTCCTATTGTCGATTATGAAAAGAAAAAAAAAGTTGTAATTAATACCCCTCCTGATTTAATTTTCTAACTCCGCTACTGTTTATATATGTATGTATATATATATATATATATATATGAACATATCATTTTCATATATCTAAGGAAGAGAGGGGTCGGTCGAATAATAAAAAATTAAGAATAAGATTTAAGATCTTAAGTTTGAATCTCTTATACCGTGTTTGGTTGGGAGATTTGAGAAGAGATTTGAGAAGAGAAATAAAAAAAATAGGTGAAATGTGAATAAAATATACTTACATTTTACCTAATTTTACACACTTATCTTCCTTTCTCTTACCAAATCTCTTTTCAAATTCTCAAACAAACACAGAGTTAAAAAGTCACCGGATATTTGAATGATGATTAATTTTGAGGTCTACAGGATTAATTTCCTCGAGCGGATTACAATAAAAAAACTCTCATTAATTGGTGATATTTTTAGTTGGTGAGCTGCTTACAAGTTACTAGGCTTGCTTTTTCTTAATGGTAATTTTACAGTCGTTTGTTTCGTCCTTCCATCATTTTTTAAAATTGTTTTTCATTCTTTTCTAATGAATTTTCATATTTTTTAGTATATTTTCATAATTTATTTTTGGATAAATTATACTTTTAATTCTTATAGTTTAATTTAAATTTCAATTTGATCCCTATTATTTTAAATTGAATGGTTTGGTCATTGTATTTTAAACAGTTTCAATTTGGTATTTTTCTTAAGATTGAAGGTTAAAATTAATGATTTTTAGAGACTTGTTACTCTCATAGGTGTACGTGTAAAAAAAATTGACGAAATTTTAACAGAAAAACTAAATTAAAATTAGACTTAAAATATAGAGATTACATTATTTAAATTAAAATAATAGAGACCAAAATAAAATTTAAATTATTTTTCGACTTTAATCTTCATCCAATTCTAATCACTAGGCTGAAGGAAGTTGCTAAAATGTTACTAGATAAAGCATTAGAATATTACTCTCTCTTTTTTTTTTGTTTTTTTTGTTTAAAGGTTTCCAATTCTAGTACAAAATTAATTACAAATATAAAAAACTTAAAATAATTATAATTCAATACATGACTAGAAAACCAATATGTTACCATAGCATAAAATAAGCAATCAATACAATAAAGAATCACCATAATAGAGGGAAAGTAATCAATCCCGACCTTCTAAATGTGAGTGTACAAAAGTGACAAATTAAATCAGATACGTAATGCTTTTTACGATGAATTAAACTTAATACTCCAACACTTTTACAAAAAATTTCACTTTGATCTCACTTTGAGATGATCAATATGAGAAAAGCCATGCCCCTAATTTTAATTGTGACTACTAACCTTTTATATTTTAAGTCAAGTTGCATTGTCTATCTACTGTTAATGGGACTAACACAAATTAAAAGTGAATGAATCAAAATGAGATTTTTATTAAAATGGCAAAGACTAAAGTGAAAATTTGATAAATTATGTTAATGAAATGATAAAAATGTCATGTATGATTCACATGATAAGTTCTGTCAACTTTATTAATGCCAAATGTACAGAAAAGTGACATTGTAATTTTGACTTAAAGAATTGATTGTCAAAATTAAAAGTGGAGCATCAAAATAAAATTTTAATAAAAATAAAAGAGTGCAAAACATAAATGACCTTACTTTTTATTTAGAAAAGACTACATTAATGTCATAAACTTCGATAACGTAGTTAGTGTCATAGAAAATAACACCGCAAATGGCATCCAAATGTGATATGATATCTAAATGTTGTAAACTCTGATTAACATTCTTATGTCAAACATTCAATACAACATATTAGAATTTTAGCGTTTACACACACAAACACACAAAAAAATAAAAAATACCATATTAGAATTTTAGAAATTAAATTTTTTGGTCATTAAAAGTGAAATTTTTGTTGTAAAAAAATTAAGAAATGAATTTCAGTTGTCATGTGAATTGTTACAAAAAGTTAATTTTTTTTTTAATCTTTAATGACATTTTTAAAAATATCACAAATAAATACATTTCTAAAGCAAGATAAATTTGTGCTAAAAAGATTTTATCGTTAAAATACTTATTTTTTTGCAGTGTTTATTAGCTTACTGGGTTTGAGTTGGTTACTTGAATAGATGTAATGAAATGTGAAACCATTTTATCTGCACAGAGTAATTATAAAAGCAGTTCTGATCTGCATAATTCACTGGAAAATTTATTTTGGCACCACATCTCAGAGTCAGCTAACTTTTTCCTTAGACAATTGAGGTCTTGTTTGGCATGTGGCTATTTTAATTTAAAAGTCAAAAGTTTATCAAAAAAATTAAAAAATTTATAATTTATATCAAAAAGTTAAAAATTTCTTGTTTTCGCTACTTTTTGCACATTTTTCATAAAAATTATAAAGCCATTTCAAATATATTAATTTTTCTACTTCATATTTTAATTAAAAATTTACTAAAATAACTTATTTCCGAATGGACCTGAGAACAGAAAAAGGTGATGGACCAACAAGTGGAGACCACAGGGCTTGATAATTAGTTGAAGGGGACTAGGGGTGGGTTTTCGCGTTAGGTCTGTACGTGTTATTTTGGGTTTGTATTAAAATTATTTTGAAATTAATTTAATTTATTTATTATTTTGAATTATTATCATATTATTTTTGGTTTGTGTTCGATTCCTGTCTTATTAATCTGTCATGTCAAAACATTTTACAATTAACTAAAAATATTAAGGGTTATTTTGGGAAGATGGTTATAATTAGTTTTTTAGTTAAAAGTTGTAATCAGCTTTTTGTGAGAGAGAGAAGTATGTTATAATCTGAGAAGCTGATATAAGTATATAAAGAATTTTTTTAAAAAAATTTACAAGTTAAATTTAATAAAATTAATCTTTATTGATTGAAATTATTCATGAATTTTTTTTTTATTTTAATTCAAATTTATTTTTCTAATTTACAAAAACTATATCCTATTATTATTATTTTTACTAGATTAACTTAAAATAGTAGATCAACAATACATTATGTTCAATGAAAAACAAAACCAAAAAAAAGCCCTAATTATTTTTAAAATTTTATTTTACATACTTTTTAATAGTTAGATGGAATTATATGAGAGATTTTAATAATATTAAAATATGTAATTAATTATTTATTAAACATATATCTATTTGAACTTCAAATTATACAGATTCAATAACAACCACACTTATTTATTTATAACCACACTTATTTATTTATCTATTTAATCTTATTTATTTATTTATTCATATATGATTGGAATTATATTATTTCAAGCCTCCGACGTTGGATATGGTGCCAAATATGAAGCCAAAAAAAGCAACTTTGCTTTTGGTACATTAATTCAGAAAGGGGTTTCAATTAGTTATTGAATTATTTACATGGTGACTTTTTAAATTATTGAGAAGTATTATTTTAATTTTTAAATTATAAAAATGTATAAATGGATCTTCTAAACTATTGAAAAATATCGCTTTGCTTTCTGAACTATAAAAGTGTTCAAATGTTCCTAAATTATAAAAATAGACAAATTGGACCGTAAACGAAACACTACAACATATGAAAGTTTTAGAGATCAAATTTTTTGATCTCTAAAAAGCTGAAAATTTTGTTACAAAAGATATTTAGGGACCAATTTCTATCATCTTAAGGATAGTCGCTAAAAGGTCGTCCCGAAAAGTAAAAAATAAGACTTTTAGTAACAAAATTTTGAAAATATCACTAATAAATATATTTTTAGGGACAAAATAATTTGGTCTCAAAATAGTTTATTTTTTGAGACAAAAAATTTGGTCACAAAAAAATAATAATTCATCACTAATGTCCAATTTTTATTGCTAAAAATATAATGACGACACTTTTCGTAACAAAAATATTTGCTCCCTAAAAAATAATTTTGTTCCTAAATTTTGGTTTATAAAACCTTAATTTTTTTGTTGTGAAAGAAGATAAAGTAAAACAAGTAGTTCAGGGAATCTATTTATACGTTTTTATAGTTTAAGGGAAATAAAATGATATTTTTTAATAATTTAAGAGACCAAAGTAATATTTCTCAATAATTTAAAAAATTTATTTGTATGATTTTATAATTTAAAAATCCAAAATAATACTTTTCAATAATTTAAGATTCTTGATATAAATAACTCTTAATTATTTCTGTGTATGGATGTGGCATATTTTGAGTGGCATACAACCTTCTCCCCCAATGTAAAGCGAGGTTGGATAAAATAAGGTGTCTTTTGGGCCAAGTCCAAAGCAAGGCTGGCCCACAATAATATGCCAAAATTTTGCTATTTATAGACCAATAATGCAAAAACTTTTGTTTTTTTAATCACTTATAAGTTGTGTTTCTAACAGGAATTTGGGTTAAAGAAAAAAATTTAAAAAAAGAAAAGAAAATATAAGTAAAATATAACTATATTTTACATTTTTTTTTTTCCTTTTAAATTTTATATTCATAATCCAAATACAGTTTAAAAATCCAATTTCCCATAGTTAAATGCACATCTAGTAAGTTGGCCAAACTTAGACATTTCGTTTAAGTCATTTCACAGTGCAGAAGATTCTCAGAAAATATGTAGAAAGTTAAAATTTGAAACCAAAGTTCTACCAACTAAGGATTCAGGATTCAATCTATATGAAGTCTGAAATTATTTGCCAATTACAATACAACTTTAGGGTTTTTCTCAACTAGAAATGGCTTCCTCTTGGATCTTACCCATCATCTCATGAACTGTAGTTGCTATCTCATTCACTGTACTCAGCTGACAATCATCTTCTACCTGTTTCAATTCAAAATATTAATCCCATATTACCAATGGCTTATCACAATTATGAGGACGGTTTGTCTCCATGCACTTATGGGACTCGACCAGTCCAATCTAGCTTGTGGGGCTCATTACCGTTCCATTATGATAATATGAGTCGTTTAATTTGCAAATTAAGCCTCGTATGTAAATTATTAATGAAATAATTAAATTGATTAAAAAAATAATGATTACTTGATTTCATCATATTTGTTTTTAAAAAGTAATGAACTACAACTATTATTTTGAAAATAGACTGTCCAACTTTTCAAAAGTTGGAGTAGCAAATAATCAAGCAGTTTTTTTGGGGAATCAGATACAATCCTTTCACATAGTTGTGAGACTCACAAAAAGTGGAGCCTATGTCATGTAAGAGAGTTGTGTCTGATTATGTGATAGATTTCTTCCTAAGAATTTTTCATAATCAAAGTGTAATGACTAACCTTAACATTGAAAGAATAGAGGACCATGTGATCAACAGTTGTTGTGACATTGAGATGATGGATGGCAAGGCCTAAAGAGTCAAACCCAGCCACCAGCTTCAAGAGCTGTTTTGGTTGTCTTCTTGATAGTATTTTGATATTGGCATGACTTTCTACTATGGAAACTTCAATGTCAGCAATGGCAGATAGCTTCCCTGCCATCGACTCATGTCCGATCACCAGATTGTTGTGTTGGGTTGAATAATGAGTCCAGTATTGAGGGAAAGTGAAGAAATTGGGAAAGAGGGGAGAGAAATGTCCAGAGTAGTAGGATCTTTGCTTGACTTGTTTTTGGGCTTCAAGGACTTGGAGGAATTGTTCAAGTTCCTTCACAAAGTTAATGGCACCCCCTACTATTGATGCTTGGTCCCCCTGCTTATATATATTAAGAGAAACATGTTAATTATAGAGAAAATAATTCTACTGAATATTGGTCAGTTTTGATAAAAAAAGAAAGAAAGAAAAAAAGCAAAGCCACAAAGTTGTTTTATATGATTTTTTAAATTGAATTTTTAGGCATACTTGTGTGAAGAAACAATACCCCAACACTACCCACTATTATATTTATAAATTCATGCACATTAATTATAAAAATCCTCCATGTGCAATATAATAAGTGTATATATTATTTTTGGTCTAAATTGTTTAGAATGATCTAAATAAATGTATTTTTTGATTTTTTATGAAAAGATATGTAAAAAATAAATAAACTAATGTCTCTACACTTTTAATAAAAAGTTACTTGGTTCACTCAGTTTTAATTATAAATCCAGCTTAATTTTTAAAATTGAACAGTTAAATTAATTAAAGAGAAACTCATTTCTTAAGTTAGTTGTAATATCTATCATCCCGTTCACTTGACATTAATAATATTAATGTAATTAGCATGTAAGTCACACATGATATTTCTCTAGCTTAACTATGCATCACTACAATTTCATCATAATTTTATTTTGACTTTTAAACTTTCATTAAAATCCTATTTTAGTCCCTTTATTTTTAATTTCATTTTAAAAAAAATATCATCCCATGCTAATTTCTATCAATTTCATTAACACCATATTGACAGAAATGTGACATTGGACTTAAAATACAAGAAGAGTAGAAATAAATTTTGATCAAAGTGAATAGATGTTAAATGTAATTAATCATTCTATTTTATTTATTTATGTGAGCTATGCATGTCTAAGCATATCAGCACAGATATATGAAGAGAGAGAGAGAGAGAGAGAGAGAGAGAGAGAGAGAGAACCCTGAGAGAGTAAGAAGCGGGCATGAATGAACGGAGGAGGGAGAGGTAGTTGTTGATCTGCTTGCGGCGATTTCTTTCAACTGTTATGTGTGCCATCCTCTGCTTCTCCATTTCTTCCTTGTCTTTCTTCTTCATGCTTTTATTGCTCCCTCCTCGTCCCCTCTTTCTTCTCCCTGGTGCTGCTGTTGCCGTGGTGCAGACCTCAGGGGAAGAAGACTTGGTCTCCTTCTCACAGTACTCCTTCACGCTTTGTGCCATGGAGGAACAAGGACGAGGAGGAGACTCTATTCTGTTGTTTTTGTCAACAGGAATAGTTTCACAAGACTTAATAACATCGTTAAACTTCTCTTCTTCTTCTTCTTCTTCAATACCAATCATGGTGAAATCTTTGCAGCTATTATAACTGGACGGGTCTTGTTGGAATACCACAGTTTCTAACGCCATTCTCTCTCTCTCTCTCTCTCTCTCTCTAGGCAGCTGGAGAGACATATATAAAAGGAAAGAGTAAGCTGGGTCTCTTTCCGTCCCCTTTTAAAGGAGCAAAAATGTACTTAAAGGCCATGCACCAATCAAATATATCAAATATTTCCACACCAACTTACACTTGATATTTTTTTTTTTTTTTTGACAACAACTTGCACTTGATTGAGGGTCTATTTGTTGGAGTTTATTCCTAGAAAGTAAAAGTTAAGAGTATTTTTTTAGTTTTCAAATAATTAATTTATTTGAGTTATTTTTGTTTAGTAAGTCAGAAGTAAAATAGTTTGATCAGAATTTTCAGAATAACATAAAATATATAAGCAGCTCAAATAGGTTACACCAAAGAACTCACATAACCCGCACCAAATAAGCATACAATTTGGTGGAACTTTTACTCAGAATTTATTAGGTAAAAATAGTTAATTAAACTGAAAAAAATTAATTATTTAAAAATTGAAGAAAAGGTATTATTGACTTATCAATTTTTAACTTATAATAAATTGCACCAAATAAGTACAATTTGGCACAAACGCCCAACATAAAATAATTATAAACAATTGAAATAAATTATACCAAATATCAACTATTGTATTGTGTAAGTGATGAACTATATATTGACGCACTCAAAATAAATGTTCTATGCTATTTACCAAATAATCTTTGTTCATTGTCTTTCAAATCATTAATTCAAAAATAATAGGCTATAGATTTGCTTGAAGAGCTTTAAATAATTTCTTGTGCTATAGAGGGGGAGAGAAGAGAGAAAATGATTCTCATATTACTTTTGAGTTATTTTAGGGATCCTAAATAATCTACTACATTTTCTACCAAGGGTCCTACATGTGAGAGGTTTGGTAAAAAATTTGATAAATTATTTGGGATCCATAACATTTTTCTAGGGGGATTTGGTGATAGCCCCCTCACTATCTAATTTGTCTTTCAAAATGACAAGAATTATATAAGTACTTTCAAAATCCCCTGGTATTTTAAAACTTGTTTCTTTTACTATATTACCCTCATATCTATCAGCTCTCCTATTAAGCCATCTTCACTATGTATTTCAGAGTAAAATTTTACTCTGTATAAAAGTAAAATTTTACTCTGACTAAGAGTAAAATGTTACACTCTGAAACTAAAGTAAAATTTTACTCTGTATGAAAGTAAAATTTTACTCAATTTAAAAGTAAAATTTTACTTTGAAAAAGGCTAAAATGTTACACTCTGAAACTAAAGTAAAATTTTACTCTGTATAAAAGTAAAATTTTACTCTGAATAAGAGTAAAATTTTACACTCTGAAACTAAAAGTAAAATTTTACTCTGTATAAAAGTAAAATTTTACTCTGAAAAACAAGTAAACTGTGAGACTCTGAAGCTAAAAGTAAAATTTTACTCTGTATAAAAGTAAAATTTTACTCTGATTCTGTCAAATGAAAAAAAACAGAGCAATAGAACCAGAGTAAAATTTTACTCTGATTCTATCAAATGAAATTAGATCATTCACAACCACTGTTCTTCTGTTTCTTCACAGTTACTTGTCTCTTTCGTATCACCTCTTTGGCTTCTCTATTATCTATTACATATACACAATCCATATTGCTCACTCGCGATACACAAATTAATCAAAATCAAAAACAATTTTACAATAAAAAGTTGAGAGAACATAGTAACAACTCATCAATAGATCAATTTAAGAACTTAACAACACTATCCAAATGAAAAATCTCTCCCTCACACACACGCACACAAACACACACAATCACACACACACACAATCTCTGCCTCACACACACACACACACACACACAAACACACACAATCTCTGCCTCACACACACACAAAATCTCTCCCTTAATCTCTTCTGCAATTCTTCTTCGAATTCTCTCTCTATGATAGCAACGACGACTATGATGATTCCATGGGGACGAGATGTGGCGGTTCTTCTTGCGGGATCTAGTGATTACTAGAATTATAGGCACCAGGTGATCACGCTTTTCAACTAATCTGAGCTTAATTATCTGAAAAAAAAAATTATTTGATTAGAGTGACTATCTTATTTTTTGTGTGTTTATTATTGATTCTATGCAAACCTAAATAATTGAACAGAAATGTATATATATATATATACAAATGGAATTGAACATATCAACCACATTAATTAAGGTTTTGGTACAAGAACAGAGCCTACTGACCAATATCAATTCTAATCAACACAATCAATCATTTATGAGTGTGTATATACACATACACACAAATGCACATGAAATCATAATTCTTGAAGGTAAAAATGAGTAATATGATCAAATGTTAACTGAAATTCAAGAATCAATTAACAAGAACAGAGATCGCGCAGTTACCAAAAATTGTCGAGAAACAGAGCTTCAGATATGGAAGGGAATCATCATAGCCGTCATTGCTATCATCGCCGGAGAAGAATCTGGAAGTTTCCGAGAGAATCAATTAACAAGAACAAAGATCGCGAATTCGTCGGAAATACTCGCCGAAGATTTTGACTGCGAAAGGAAATCGAACCGAAATCCAGGAGAGAAGGTAAAGCGAACAAAAAACAGAACAATAAAACCAGAGTAAAATTTTACTCTGGTTAAAAGTATAGACATGCATCTAATAACTTTCAATGACCACTGAATTAGAAGAATCTAATACTTCCTCAAAAGTAGATTATTATTACCATCCTCTTCTCCTTTGTATAATCAACACAAATAAACAAACAACTTAAAATTCAAACCTAACTTACAAAAATTAGCTTCCATGGAAGAATCTCTTTCCAGCAAAGAATCTCTTCCTTGGAAGAGAGATAACTTCCGTCGGACTTGCTCTGTATTCCACCTTTGTCGTCGTCACTGTCATCAGGCACTCCGATCGATGAACTCTCCGAAGAGATCGTGGAGCTAACGTATGCCTCAGTCTTATCCTGCGCCGCCGCCTACGATGCTCCGCCCGCTGGAGGACAGTTCATAATGTACACCGCTACCGCCGGAGAGGAAGAGACGACGTCCAAACAGGTAAAGCAGAGATATCGAATACCAGAGACATCTCCTCGCGTGCCGACGCTGCCACCGCCATGGTTGGATCAGGTGTTCTTTGACGCAAGGTTTGATTTATATACATAATTCATGTACATACATTGTATCTGTGTGAGGGTATAATAGTCTGATAAAAAAATTTAAATAATAAATTTTGTCCTTTATGCAAGACTTTATAATTATGAGGGGGTTTAGAAAGTATAATTTTTTTCTTAGTCCTTTTAACAATGAAAGGAAGGTAAAAGGGGTTTATAGCCAAATTTCTCATTTTTGTATTATTTTACTTGTAAGAATTGTGTATAGATGGCATATGTTTTTTTTTGGGATAAATTACACTAACACTCTCTGAGGATTCTATTTAATTTGAAAATTTTCTCTTATCCCCTGTCAGATTAAAATGACATATTTGCCCCTTAACATTTATACATATAAAATAATAAAATAATATTGATATTTTGTTCATGTCATTTTAAAGAAAATAACAATTATCTTCTTTGGTTTAACTTGCATAAAAAATTGAGTTTTTTTTTTTACTAAATTTTTTTAATATTTTAAGCAATGCTTTTTTATTTTTTAGATACACCTAATCTAGATATACTTAAGAAGTATAATATTTTTTTATTTTTTTTTAAATTCACCAAATACAAAAAATATATATATAAAAATAAAAAAATTCAGTAATACTATAATAAATGTGAATGATGGTGTTTGGTAATATTATAATAAATGTGGGTGAATAGACGAGAAAGAAAAATGATAGGGAAATAAAAATGAAAAATCTATTCATATATAAAAATTTATACAAAAAATATCATAAAAATATTATGATAGTGATGTTGTAAATATAAATCATGTTTATAGTATGTTTTATTTTAAAGTGAAAGGTCACCATTAAGTTATATTATTATATTTGAAAATTTTATATAAAATTTAAGTTTACATATTATCACTCAATAAGAATATATTCAAGTAGAATTTAATAAAAAAAAGTTCTAGAATGTAGTCATGATGATACGAAGAAAAAATTGTAAGAAAAAGGACAAAATGGTCATTTAGAAAATTTTATGACATGGCATTAGCAATTCAGGAAATAATTTGTAAAGAGATTACAAATCTCAGGAAAGAGAATGTAATTTTTCAAGCGTGAAGAGAGAATCTGTATTAAATAGAAATCTCAAGGGGTGTCAGTGCAAATACGGCATATGCTAGCATATGAGAAAAGAAGTACAAATCAATATATTTTAAAAAAACAATTATAAATTTATCAAAAAATTTATAATTTTAATTATTAGCATTTATATTTAATTTTTAATTATTTTTTTTGAAACTCTCAATGATTTGATTTTTTTCCAACGATAAACATGCAAAAAGTTTAAGTGGACAAATAAATTTTAAGATACATTGCATTAATTTTTTTTTTAGAACTAAAAAAAAATATTATAAGTCTTATAATTTTATCATAATTATATTAATTTTTCTTAAAATTTTAACTTACACATTAGTTAAGTCTATTTTTTTATCAATAATTTGTTAGTTATCTGAATAAAATTAATGTTATATATATTATTTATATTTGTATCTCCACATTATTTGCATTAATTTTAATCCTCTTAAGGTAGGTGTAATTATTAAAATTGTGAAATTTATAATATTTTTTTTCAACCTTCAGAGAATGTTAGTGCAATTTACCCTACTTCTTTCTATTTTTCTGTAGTTTCTCCAAAAAATTGCAAAGGGAGGGAAATCTAAATTAATTAATTGGACAAGAACAGAAAACTAAAAACATAAATACAAAGTCATGGAGAACTTTACACTCTTGCCCTAACTCTCTTTCCTTACTCTTTCCATCCTCTTCATAGTTCTAAATTGTGATATCGGGTAACGTAACGGTATCGATTGCAGAGTATCGGTATCAGTATCAGTATCGGTAGTATCTACCGGTACGTATCGGGAATCGGGTGTCGCGGCCTTGAAATTTCAAAAATTATTAGCAATCCCTCTAAAACTCAATTTATGTTTTTTTTTTATTTTTTGTTTTTTGTTTTTTGTTTTTTGTATTTTGTTTTTTGTTTTTGTGTGACTCTTTTAGCCTTAATTTATCACATTTTAATCAAAATTTTGATATGTAGGAGCACTTTTGACTCATTTTAAACTAAAAGATATGTATTTATTTGAGTCTCAAGCTTTTATTTGGCATATATGTTAAACTTTTAATAAAAAAATTGATGTGGAAATATTTTTTTACTTATTTTCAACAATGAAATACTTCCAAATGCACAACAAATTAATAAGAGAAAGAAAGATATGAAAATAAATCATTCGCTTCAGTCATAATCGCATACAAACAATCTACTACAAATCAATAACTTTGAAACTTAGTAGTAAAAAGAATTACATGGTGGTACAGAAGGATCTCCATATCTCACATCACTTTGATCATCACTATGAATTGGTTGGCCTATTTCTCCATATTGACATTCTTGGTGGTAGTTATTGAAAGTGCATTGATCATAAGTGGTGTTGTTGCTGCCACTGCTACTTGATTGTTGTTGTGTCATTGCAAGCCCTCTCTGTATATGGATATTGACAAGGTTGTTGAGAGTAGTTCCAATTTTCCATATAAGGTGGTTGATAGATGTGTGGTGGTGGTTGACTTGGAGGAGGGTAATAAGGATATGGTACTGGGCATATTGGTTACTAATGTTGAGTTCCCCTTCCATCTTTTTGTCTAACTCCGAGATGTCCAAATTGATTTCTAAGGTCACGATGACCATAAATATCATCAATATGTCATGAACGCCGAATTGATATTTTTACATCAGGAGTAGAAATAGAATGTCGTTGCTGCTGTGTAGAATCCCTATTCCAATCATGATCAATATGATGAATATTGCGTCTACTACCATGTGCAGAACTTGCAGACTCCCATTGTCCACTACTACCACCATCTGTTGGAGGATGACTGCCATCACTATCATCTCCACTACCATTAGGTGGACTCAAATTGTGACCCTCACTAGAGCCACTTCCAACAAACCCTGCTCTTTGATGGTGTTGAGGTGCTTGGCTACTAGTGGCATGATCTCCTTCATCATCATCATCAACAATCAACCAACCTGAGTTATCTTCATCATCCAAGACTGCATGTTCTCTCTCTTGAAGCCATGGAGTTAATAGATCATCTTCTTCAAATATATAGTCAAGATTGATGGGGTTAAAAGATTCATCTCTGTCATCTTGGCTTTTTCGTGTTGCATGGTTGATCTTTAGTCTCATATTGTAATACATATAAACAAGTTTATTTAATTTTTTATACTTCAACCGATTCCTTGTCTTTGTATGTATCAGGCTAAATGTACTCCAGTTGCGCTCATAATTAGAAGAAGACGTGGTTTGACTCAATACTCTTATAGCCACTTTTTGGAGTGTCAGAGCCGATGTACCATAAT
Organism: Camellia japonica; assembly: GCA_030407325.1. NCBI lineage: Eukaryota > Viridiplantae > Streptophyta > Magnoliopsida > Ericales > Theaceae > Camellia > Camellia japonica. The sequence goes on from JAPPVO010000002.1 coordinate 82,357,409, forward strand.
GGATCCACCATTCAGGTATATACAAATCAATCAATCATTAGTGATTATGTTATAATTTGATATAGAAGTGTTGACAATGTAGCAATGATATGTAATTAAAATAGTTAATAGTTGATTGAGTATATAATAATTACTAGGATTTGTTGCTTTCATTGCTTTTTGTGCTAACACAACACCAAAAGAATTTTCTTTATTACAAAATGAAGAGATCTGCAATGAACAAAAGGCAATAAGCAGTTTTACAAACACAATTCATAAGTCAAATAATAAGTTATCGATTTAACTAATATTAAATAATGACTAACTTGGTTTATCGCTTGTATTTGCTCGTTTAAATTTGGTAGAAGTCTCGAAATCACATTTCTAACTCCACTCATTACTTCTCAATGATTAGAAAGGTGCTCCCCATATTGGAATATGGGATTTAAAAAATAACCTACATTCAAATATAAAATAATAATAAAAGTGAGACAAAGGAACACATAATTTATAATTTAAATAAATAAAAAATTACTTACCAACAGTATGCAAGTCTGTGTGTAATTGGAAAGCCCATCGATTATCAATAATATTCAATCTACATAATAGCGACAATTTTACTTGATGGCCAACTTTACTCTATCCATGGCTTCATATATAAAAACCATTGTGGGCTTTTCATCCCCATCTACAAGTCTAAGCACCTTTAGAAGTGGTTCTTGAACTTTTAATACATCTGCAGCCTTGGTCCAAAAATCTTTACTTTGTATAATTTTTTTCGCTTCTTTTGCATCATTCTTTTTGGACCATTTGCTGCGTGTGATGGCAGGACGCAACAAATCTCTATCTCCTGTGAATCTCTTCATAAAATCGACGACCCAATTGGAGTTGTAAATAAAGTGTGTGATTACTTTTGCACAATCCAACACATTTGCCACACTTTTTTTCTTCCCAATATCCTCTAACATAAGATCAATACTGTAGACGTCCACGAACGTCCCAGGAGGAGATCCCGTTTTGTTCATTGGGCTCACTACAGTTCAGGACTCAATGTCACGGTCCTGTATCTAATCTCATGAATCATCAAAGAGTCCAAATCCGGCAAATCGTTTTTGAAAACAGATTTTTTGAAAGAAGTGTCAAACATGGACTGCTTTACCAGATACAGAGTCGCTACCTAAATATTTATTTTGGAGGAATTTAGGAAACCCTGACTCGTTGCCTAAGGCCACGTGTCTGTCATCACCAAAGTTGCCTCGGCTCGGGAACTTGGGTACGATTGGGGAAAGTCACTTCGTGAGCACTCTCGCTCGCCCGATCAAAGATCGGCCTCTACTAACCATGATATCTAGTTTTGAAAACATTATGCGTTCTTATTCCAGTTATTAGCCTAGATTTACTATGTGATGCGCACAACATACAAGTATAGACTGGATCGCCTGAATTGGAACGAAACATCTCATGTTTGTTTTGAAAACAGTTCGCTACTCGCAAGTAGGCTAAAATGTGGATTTGCCACCCTCGGGTGGGCTTAGAAAACATGATTTTGCCACTCTCAAGTGGGCTTAAAACTCACAGTCGATGAATTGTTCCAATCCAAATAATCAAACCTTCACCCACATGCATTCAGACAGTTATATCACATAAGCACATAGCCTCATGGTAAGCATTCTATCATGGCAGTCACTCACACACATGCAAGGATGCTAAAGCATAACACTTACCGAGTACTCCAAGCCAAAACAAAAGCTATGTTAGAAATCAATGCATGATCCTAACTATACAGAAATGCCTAATGCAACACATGCAAAAATGCAACTACAATAGGCTCGGCTATTCTAAGATGGCATATGATGATGCTACAGCTAACACGTATTCAACTTGGAATTGAAATACGATGCAATTAGTATGATGCGCCGAGCCCGGTGCATGCAAGACAGATGAATGGATGCAAACATGCGAGCATAAGTATGCTAATTGAAACATGCCCTAAACTAACCATCATAAGCTGGTAAATAAAAGGGAGAAAGACGTGGGGTTGGAAGACATACATCACACGCACGCACACTTATTACAATTGCGCCCTTGCTCGGAGGGTCCGAATAAATAATACAGTCAGGATAAATAATTACAGTCCAAATAAATAATTAAATATTACAAAATCCTAATTAATTAACAAATTAACTAGGAAAGCAAAAATAAACTAATATGCAAATCCATGGACCGCCTCAGCTCTGTTCCGAATGATGAAAGATGCATGCTCGAGTCGCCTCGTCAGAAAATTCCTCGTAATGCCCCGATTTGCCTCTGTTTGCAATTAATCTTGGAATGCTGTGCAAAGCTCTAGAAGGCTGTTGATTTCTGATTTGCTGCAACAGAGAGCAAGAAAGGGACATGGCAAAGTATTTCCACATATAAATGCACACCTCGATCCTCGTGCCACCAATCACGCATCTCGATGCATGATGGCCGAGGAGTCGAATTGCACGACTCGATGTGAAATGAATGCACATATAAACACAACGAGGCCTAAACTCCATCATGGGTAATCCGGAGTGTCGGCGATTGGGAATTGAGACACGTTTCGTCACTTGGAGTACGAAACATCCCTCGTTTTCCGCATTTGGGCTAACTTCTATCCCAAACACAATGCAAATGAGATGGCATACACAATGCGACTAACATGCAACCTAGCATATGCAATGCTATGGACTAAAATGGCATACACAATGCACGTGATGTAACGTGGCATACGCAATGCTCTAACATGCAACCTAGCATACGCAATGCTATGGACTGAAATGGCATAAACAATGCAAGATGGACTTACACCAACATGAGTGGACCTCAGCCACACTCACATCAGTGGCCATATGATGGAAATGAGACAACCGAAATACATGCAAACATGCACGAATGCAATGGACCTATCCTAAGGCACAACATGCAACTCTAATAAGGCATGGCCAAGGATGAAACATGGCATAGAATGGGACATGATACAGCTCTGAAATGGCATAAAAGATGGTCCTAAAACATGCAAATATGGCACACAATGCAAGCTAGGGGGCCCGGGTACCGAAACTAGTGAAGTGCGTTACACTAGAGGTACCCAAAGCAATGCACCAAAGGCAAAACCAAGCCCAAAAAGACCCTAGGCAGGTCTGAAATAGTGGGGAAATGGCCTAAAATGATGGCTCGGAATGCAACGAAATGGAGCTCATTCAATGGTCCGAAAACAAGGCATACAAGTCCGACTCTCAAACACATTTAAAGAGTACAAAACATGGCACTATGGCATTCAAAAAAACTCTAAAATATGATGTATAATGAGCCCAAAACATGAACACACCTCAGTATATGCATGGAATGAACCTCAAAACTCAAAGTTAAGCATGGGTATTGAACTACAAGCATGCAAAACCAACATCATTCAACCATGAGACCCAAAAACAGAGCTAGGACAGTCCAAAATAAGCACAATATCAATTTAAGGCATGGCCAAAAAGTGTTAAAATCAAGGGTCAACAAAGCATGCAAAGAAAGCTAGTGAACCATGATTTACACTACACGTATATGAAGCATATGAAGGCTCACCAAACCAGCCAAAAACAGAAGTATACCATGCCAAAATATGCCCAAATAACCACTGAAACTCAGTCAATGCATGTTAGAATGAGGTGCTCCTTTGAGAGGCCAATAAGAGGGTTGTTCTACACATGTAAGATAGACATGCAAAATGGCAAAACCACCTCTGGATAGAGGTTCTGAGGGTCCTAAAACCCACTAAAAAGAGCCTCAAATGGGTCTCGGAAACATGCAAAGAAAGGCCCCTTTGAAAGGCCTTGAATGGGATTGTTCTACACATGCATCAAAGACACAAAATATGGCCAAAAGGGCTCTGGACAGAGTCAAGGCAGACCTTGAAACTCACAAATAATGGCTTGAACAAGACTTCTCAACATGCAAAATGGAGCTCCTTTGGAAGGCCAACAAAGCTAGTAAAGAGAACAAGGGGTGAGAGGGTCACCCCTCTCTGATTTTAGGGTTCAAAAACACATCTAAGCCACTGAAAATCCACTAGATTTCAGTGGCTAAAAGGCCAATGCAAGGCCAATGCAAATGTTCAAATGCATGGCTCAAAGCATGAGGAAATGAAGCATGAAAGGGGGTAGATGACCCCAAACAGAAAAGAGTCCTTAAACAAACATGTTTAGAAGATCAAAACAATCAAAACAAGACTTTTTCCAGTTTATGTCGAAACCCAAAAATGCTTGCAAATAGGGCTAAGTTATGAAGCAAAATAATGCAAAAATGGGGGAAATGATGACTTACCCTTGTAGCACAGCAATGCAGCAAGTTTTGGACCAAGAAGATGAGCTTTCAACCTCTGAAAATCAGTTCCAAGGTGCTTGGATGGATGGTGGAGGTGGTAGGCTATGAGGTGCAGTGTAAATGGCCAAGAATATTAGGGTTTGGAGCTTGAAGAAGAGAGCTATGGAGGATGGGGTGTATCTATCTCAGCCAAATGTTTCTAACCCTTGCAAATGGAGAGGGAAGGTTTGTTTTATAGAGGAAGAGGGCCAAGGCTTCTTGGAGAAACCTCAAGAAAGGGTCAAAGCTTCTCAAAGAAGCTTAACCAAAAGGGTCAAGCTTCTCCTTGAAGCTAAGCAAAAGGATCAAATCTTCCTTAAGAAGACAAACAAAGGGGCAAAATCTCGGAGGAAGGGTCAAGTGCTTCACAGCTGGCACAGTTGTGTTGCACTCAGGAGGGCCAAAAAGGAGATGGTTGGCCGACCAGTTCAAATGGTCGGCCGACCACTTGCCCTGGTCCGCCGACCAGGGTTCAAAAGGGTCAAGGTGCAAAGCTGGTCGGCCATACCAGAAAGGTGGCCTCCCAGATGAGTAGAATACAGCTGTATGGTGAGAGACCAGAAAATGTGACCTAGGAGAGAGGAAAACCAGCTTTCTAGCAAGGTTCAAAAGGGTCAAGAAGAAATACTGGTCAGCCTACCCATATTGGTGGCCTCCCAGATGAGCACAACACAATGGTGGTATGGGAGACCTGCAATTGTGGCTTAAAAGTGAGGAAAACCAGCTTTCTGTCAAGAAAATCGGCTGGAGGAGAGAGAAAAGGTCTCCAAAAGAATTGCTGGTCTCCCACCCCCGTACCACCTTCCAAACAATGAAAATAGACTCCATACCAAAAATGAACCCTAACCGATGCAAAACGAGGGTTCGGGGGCCAAAACGTACGGCCCGGGGCCCCGAAAACAGGCTGTGAAGCACCAGAGGTGGCGTACGACCACGAAGGTGGTCTCTCGGACCACAGTGTCCCTCTAAGGAGAGGAAACAAGGTGTGTGCAAAAAACCAGAGCAAATGGAGGTAGTTAAGCGGTCCCGAACCGAGGCGCACGGCCGACGGCTCCGAAAACTGGAAACTGGTCTCCAAACGGGAATAGTGGCCTACGACCACGAAACGTAGCCTACGGCCACTGAGAGATGGTCTACAAGACCTCTCCCTCCCTTTGAAAAGAGAAAACAGAGAAAACAGGACCTGGTTCGCAAACCGAGGCAAGGCTCTCAGCCGAGACTCCGAAACCTCAGAACGAGTACAATATGCATCATCACCGAGCGCTCAATCGGTGACGTCTGAGTCTTAAGGTCGGTCAAAAATGGGGTGTCTACAGTTGGCCCTCTTTGACAGAATCGAAAGTCACACGTGACGGTGAAGTGAATGTCAAAGCCCAGAGACGACCCATATTTGACAAGGCTGAAGACTTAGACAATAGGCGAGATAAACAAAGATGTGCCCGCAGGCATGCCCGCAGGGGGGGGCAAAATGCAAAACGATATGCACAAAGCCGAATGTAATTCATGACCATGCAAAGCAGCAAGCTGTAATGAAGCAAATATTCACAATAGATGCAATAGTTCTAAGCAAGAATGCAAAGCAGCAACTACATTTCATGTAGTAAGAATGTGGAGAATTATTCAATTCTCGCCACGTCTCACACGGAGAAGATACGATACCTGCGCGATTCGTCTGATCGCACCAGCCTCAAATGAACTGTACATACAATATCGTGCCTGTAAAAGAGAGAAACTTAACAAGCACAACATAGTTAGCAACAAATGTCCAATGTTATATCGAATGCGGATAGACATGATGCCGATAGAAAAGTGCATCATAATGCGAGGAGAAATGTGCACAACAACGCAAGTTAAGCGTGAGGGTATGACAATACCCGTGAAACGTGCACAACAATGCAAGTGGTATGCATGAGAATGCAAGTGACGTGCATAACAATGCAGGATAAGTGCAAACTCGAATGCATGTTTGACACGAAACAACGAGCAAAGAAATGCAAGTTTCGACGAGTGCGACTCAATCGCGACCTCCGGTTTACCTCCCAGAAGGGTCACAACATACTCAAAAAGGATACATCTTGCTCTTGACGAATAACGATGAAACACGCATCGAAAGTTGGAGTTGAAGTTCCCGCGGAGGGATTTCGCGACGAAAAGTGCACTTTCCTTGTACTTTCTCGGGTGCCGGGGACTCCGATCATCACCAAAATTTGCAGGGAGCTCAAAGAGACCTTGGAGACCACCTTGGGAACACCACCGACCAGGTAGGGAAGCCACCGACCATGGTTGGTGAAGAGGGTGGTCGGCCTACCAGAAAAGGTGGTCGGCCGACCACCTAGCCCAAATCAGGGGCAGTTTTGTCCTTTCACCCTTGTTTCTTTAAATACACATTGCCAAACACCTTTTGGCTCACACCTTCAGATCTGAAATCACCTTCTCCTCCTTTCTAGACCATTTTCTTCCTCAGATCTGTGCTCTATACATGTTTTCCAACGCCCCTCGCAAAGTTGTTTCGCGAAAACTTTCAGTTCTTTTCACTTTGAACCGATTAAATTTTGATTTTGGAGCTTCTTTTCTCATTTTCACCACTTGGGGTAAGTTTGTCTCAATATTTGGAACATTTTCTCGGGAGTTGACTTTTGTTGACTTTTTCATTTCCCGAGAGTTGACTTTTGTTGACTTTTTCCAATTTTGGCTCATTTTGCTCATTTTTGCTCCTTTTTGCAGATTTCTTGAGATGGCAGGTCATTTCCCCCATGGCGGAGGTCCTCCAGGTGCCGAGGGTGAGCCGGACATCATGTCCTTGCCCCCGAGAGTTCGGCCGTTTGATCCCGAGAGGTATCATCCTCAGGAGCACGTCCTCCCTCGGGCCACTTTCTACCATTTTACCGATTTTGATCAGCGAGCACCTGTGGATCTGCTATTGCGGGAGCCGGAGTCCCACCTCTCTCATCAGGCACGAGAGGTATGTACTTCACTTTTTACTTTTTCTGCCTTATATTCTGCATTTCACGCACATTTCATGCTATGTATGCTTATCTGCTCGTTCTGAACACATTCGCATGCCATACTTCTGCTCATCCTAGTACACAGCTTGTTCTGAACACTTAGTTTAAAACACAGTATTCCGTTTGCATCTTGAACACACAGTTCAAACACTTGAATTTCTAAACACGCAGCCCATATATTGATTGTGAGCACACAGCACACACTTGTTGAGAGTTGAACACGCAGCCCAAACTGTTGAGGTGAACACACAGCCCATTATTTCTGAAGTCTGAACACGCAGCACAAACACTTGATGTTGAACACACAGCTCAAACTTTGGAGATGAACACACAGCCCACTGTTTTTGAAATCTGAACACACAGCTCAAATACTTGATGTTGAACACACAGCTCGAACTTTGAGATGAACACACAGCCCACTAATTTTGAAATCTGAACACACAGCTCAAACACTTGACGTTGAACACACAGCTCAAACACTTGACGTTGAACACACAGCTCGAACTTTGAGATGAACACACAGCCCAAATTTGAGGCGAACACACAACACACACTTGTATTTGCACGCAGCTCATACACTTCCATTCTAAACACACAGCTCACATACTTCATGTTGAACACACAACTCACAGCATTATATCTTATTTGGGTTTGCACACAGCTCATACATTTCATTTGAACGCAGCTTATTCATTTTATTCTGAAACTGAATACATGTTGTTCATTATGAATGCAGGTGTCTTCCCGTGTTACACGAGGATATGGCTCCATCGTTGCGAGGGAGTGGTACACAGAGCTCCCGGAGGCCGTTCATGATTGGGTTGACCAGGCGGGGTTCGGACCCTTCTGCACTGGGATATCTCGCTATCCTGCTAGCAGGACGTTGATGGGCGCCCTTGTAGAGAGATGGTGGGACACCACCAACTCCTTCCATTTCTCAACTACCGGGGACATGACTATGACCCCGTTCGACTTTGCTGTGCTGACAGGCCTTGACGTGGGAGGCTGGGCGATCCCTTATGATGAGGACATGGGCGAGTGGGAGGCCGCCTGGATCTATCTATTGGGAGCTCGCCCACCGGTTGACAGATCCTCAGGCAGAGTCCGGTATACCTGGTTTTCCTCACATTTCAGAGGAGGGTGCCCGAGACTCCCGAGGAGATAGCGCAGTACACCCGAGGGTTTTTGATGTTCCTCTTCGGGACCACTCTGTTCTCCGATAGGGGGAACACCGTTGGGCTATATCTGCTGAGTGCCCTGGTAGACCTCTCGCAGGTCAGTCAGTATGACTGGGGTGGCGCCGGCTTAGCTACCCTCTATTGCTACATGAGTGCGACCTCCCGCGGACGGGGGAACATAGTTGGCGGCTATTGGAGAGCCTGGGAGGTACTTTCTGCCCTCTTGATTTACATTTCTGCTTTTCATTATCTGTACATTGCACACACGGCACACTTTACATTCTGTACTTTGCACTCCGCTCTCAGCATTCTGCATTCTCTGTATATTCTGTATTCACATTCTGCACTCAGCATTCTGTATTCTGATGGCTATTGCCCTGTTTTCGACAGCTATGGGTTTTTGCGTACTTCCCGACGCTAGCCCCGGAGCTTGAGGTGGAGGTGCCTCTCATGATTCCGTATTCGCTCGTATTTGAGGGCCAGTACCGGCCGCGACCCCGGGAGACTCTCCCCTACCTACGGCAGTTTTTCGACACAGTGCGGTCGACAGAGGTAATCCAGAACTCTCAGTTCTCCATGTTTTCATCTTTGATTCATCTTGCACATTTACGATTTCCAATCGGCTTATGCATTGGTTATCCGCAGATCACATGGCAGCCCTGGGTGCCTTTGGGTGGAGACATCCGATTTCAGTTTGCTAGAGGATGGGCTGCTTCTCGGTACAGGATCCTGTTTGAGGGGCCAGCTGGTAGGGCCTGGTTTCTAGGGGACCACTTTCTGCGCCAGACTATGGGCTTCCCCGAGCAGAGTGTTCCCTCAGCACCTCCGGACGATATGCGATCCACTGATAGGCTTACTCCTCAGGATGTCGATAACGCCATGTTGGGTACCGACGTATTGTTACATTTGGAGGAGGGGGAGTACGCGACTTACCGTCATACATACTTGATGCCTCCATTGACAGGTGTCCGTACTCCCACGAGGAGGTTTGCTGGCATGCCATCATCGAGTCGAGCTCGGGCTGCAGATGTCCCTTCGACTAATAGAGCTGGCACATCGAGGGGTGGGGCTAGACTGGTCCCCCCGATTCCCCCGACTTATCATCACGCCGGATGGCCAGATATCCCGACTGAGTTGACGGGATGGCGATACGGGACTTCCTACCCGATTCCGATAGAGCCTCCTATGCCTGGTCACCCATACGTCAGTGATCCTGACTCACCACCGGTATGTTCCACTGTTTTTCATTTATCACTCAGATACTTAGGCACTCATTTATTCATTGATGATTTGAGCTTGTATCTGCAGCCACCCAGAGAGTACATGGAGGGGATGCTCGGATTGGTGGCCTCACTTGAGGGCATGGTCTTGCGGAGAGAGGCGCAGCTGTCCATCATCGGTGTCTCGGTACTCTTTAGTTTTCTTGCATTTATCATACTTCTGATGACATGCTGAACTTGAACATTTCACTGCATTGATTGACCGACTGTATGCGTAGAGCACATCTGACCCACACCACATTCATGTACTAGATCTGCATACATCCACTCCATGTAGCTTTTTTTATCTGTGCATATGATATACATATTTTGGCTGATGCATTCAAATTGCACTTTCTTTTCAGATGCCCCTGCTATATACTGAGCCACAGACTGGGCCATCTAGGCCTTCCCGAGGAGCTGGGCCATCTAGGCCTTCTCGAGGAGCTGGGAGAGGGGAGTCGTCTCGCAGACGAGGCAGACGCAGAGCGCATGTCATAGAGGAGGAGTCCAGCGAGGAGGAGGAGTCTGCGCATCCTCAGTCAGAGACATCTGCAGGCAGAGAGGATGACTCTGAGTCGGGCTCTGAGGGCGGAGGTGATGCCGAGGAGGATTCCGAGGACAGCAGCTCCGATTCAGATGGTGGTGCTGGTGGAGATGGTGCAGGGACTTCTCAGCTGAAGAGGACGAAGAGGGCCTCTTATTCTTGCACTTGAGAGCACTGATGCAGATGTTCCTGCTTTATTTGCCTTTTTTACTAGTAGTTGTAGCACATTGTACATTATTAGGCAGTTTTATTTTCTGTAAAACTTGTACCCTTGTTGTAAAATGTTGTAACAAAGGAAGCATGATGGAATGAAACAGCTTTTGTTCAAAAAGTGTTGTATTTTATGTTCTTAGCATCGCATCGCATCATTTTGCACAAAAATGAGATTGAATGGAAATTGTGCATTGAAAATTGCCAAGTCAGGTAGTGAACCGACGCAACAAACTAAACAACTTAACTTACTAAGAATCAACAAAACCTTAGCAAGTTTACAACTCGATAAGCAAGACACAACAACGTTGAGTAAACAAAGAGTAACAACTCGATATACAAAGCTCGACAACCCGATAAAACTTAACGACTCGATAAGCAAAACAACAAATCGATAAGCAAAAACAACAACTCGATAAGCAGGACTTAACAACAACTCGATAAACAAATGCATTTCGGACGATCGGGGTGACAGAACGCATCCGAAACAGAGGAAAACTCGCACCTTCAACACCCCCAATGCATGGAAATGCTAGGAACTTTCTTCTAGAGGCTAGGACAAGACCAAAGCTATACTCCTCTCCATGGCCGACCACCTAGGGAAGCTGGCCGACCAGCTTTTTTGCATTGGAGACCAAGGGGTGGTCGGCCTACCAGAAAAGGTGGTCGGCCGACCACCTGGTTTGGCAACCACCAATTTTTCGACACGTGTCCCCCGAACAGTGCCTTATCCTCTTTAAAAGTTCCAGCCTCGTGGTTCATTCATTTCATCTCAGTTTTGCATCAAAATGGAGGCGTTCCTCATCCAAAATCTCACAGCTTGGATTGCTTCTCTAGATGGCTCGGAAAAGTTGAACTTCCGGGGCTTCGGCTTGAATGCACTATTCACGCTGGGCCGTACTCCGCTGCATCTTCCTTTCCTCCATGCCGCGGCAAGGTTTTGGAATCCGGTAACACACGTCTTTAGCTTTAGCGGGCAAGAGATGTGTCCTACTTTCGAGGATTTCCAAGCTTTGATGGAGTCCGAGCGCAACGAGGAAATCTTGCCTCAACTCCGATTTGGCCACGTCCAAGCCTTAGGACAAATGTGCGGCCTCACTTTGCATGACGCTCGATCATTGATTCATGACGGGGAGCTGGACATCCCAGCTTGGTTTGCCGGTTTTCTGATGCTGGTGACCGCAACGACCATCATTGGCAGGGTTATCGGTGACACGCGCTTTGCCTATGCTTGCTATCTCATTTCTTGCTTGCCCCGGGCTCCGGTGGATTCAGTGTCCGGTTGATCGAGGTTGCCCAAGGTTTGAAGAAGGGCAAGAGCTGCATTGCCATGACATTGGCCGAGACATTGATGGGCTTTAGACATTTTTCATCGCTGGGAGATGGCTAGGCTTGCGGGGAGCCCACTACTATTGCAGGTAATGTTTCCCACCCAATCTCACATATGTATTGCTCACATCACTCAGCCTTCAGGCTCGGTTTTTCTCACAAAACCCTTTTCTTACTTTTCTCTCATCGTACATCTCTCTATTCTTTATTCTCTCATTTTTCATCCCTCCCCAGGTGTGGTTGATGGACAAGTTACAGATTGTGGAGTCTTGCCCAGCATACTCAGCTCGCGGCTACTTTTTCCGACAACGCATGGTCGATGCCCTGGATGAGGGTGGTGGTACAACTGGATGTGCAGTTTGTCTGCAAACCGCATCGCTTGGCGCTGCCCTTGGCTCAATCTGCCGGCAATGAGTTACAACATGACCCGTCAACCTGGGATTCAGTTGATTGGCATGACACACTGTGTCTTCTATTTTCCGTTCCGGTTCCGGCGCCAGTTCGGACATGATCAGACTTGCCCGCCAGAGGGGATAGAGTACCCTGCTGCATTCCCAGCCCGAGGCGCACAGCTTGCCCGGTATGCCACAGCATGGAGGACTAGAGAGCTCCTGGCCCCCGCTCCCACTTTCAGTTGCACTTTGTCTGATGAGTGCTTGGATTGGCTCAATGAAGAGGCACAGAAGGGCCCACTTTGGCATCAGAGGCTTCGACCAGCTCTGGGAGGGGGCGCAGGAACACCTGACTTATCTATGCCCCGGATTTATTGCTTTATTAGTACTTTCAAGTTTTCTTTATGAATGTAATAAAAAGCAACTTCAATTTGTATGCAAGAGCAGGAGAACTCTGTATTGAAATCAATGAAATTGAAGGTTGTGGGTACTGAAAATTTTCCGCTTTGGTCCAAAAATGGTCTAAGTTGTAAAAAGATTAATTTTGAACAAAGTCAACTTTTATTAAAACTTTTCAAAACCATTTTCGATATGGATCAGAACTGGACACGCCTGAAATCTGTCACTGAGATGCACAACCTCGGATCCTAGCAACTGGAAAGTTGCCCCTAGTCTGAATAGTACCGCGGCACTGCACAGCAACGGAAAGTTGCCCCTAGTCTGAAAAGCACTGCACCGGAGATCATAACCGAACTCTTGAATGCTGAATAGACAAAGATGGCCGAGATGATCAAATGGACAAAGTTGATCGGGGAAAAGTTTATGGCTGAACTTCAGGATGAAGTTGCCTACATATCCCAAAGATGGGAATCAAGCCTTACGTAGTTCAGGCTCGGGCTCACTCGAGTATTTTCACTCTCCTTTTACGCTTTAACTTTTGCTAAGGCCGCCCTTTGCAGGTTTTCAACCTTTCAAGCTCAGTTTTTATCATTTCAAATTTTTTCACGCTCTAAGTTTTGCCTAGGTCGCCCTTTCGGGTTTTCGGCCTAGCGAGCCTCTCAGGGGTAATATTTCTTCAACTTGTCCATGTTGATCGGTTGGAAGAACTCTAGGCCATCTAGGTCCATCAGAACCACAGCTCCACCTGACCAGATAGACTTAATGATGTAGGGACCAGTCCAATTGGGTCTGAACTTGCCCCTTGGGTCGTGGATGGGAGCTCGGTTGTCTTTGAGCACCAAATCTCCTTCCTTTAGATTCCTGGACTTAACTTTCTTGTTGAAAGCCCTGGCAATTCTGCGCTGATAACCTTGAACATGGTACAGTGCTTTCAGTCTGCGCTCGTCAAAGAGCATGAGTTCTTCAAATCTGCTCTGTTGCCAATCTGCTTCGGCTATCTGACACTCAGCCAGCACTCGCAAAGACGGAACCTCAATCTCGATAGGTAGAACGGCCTCCATCCCATAAACTAATGAATACGGAGTCACCCCAGTAGACGTTCTAATTGCAGTCCGGTAGCCCCACAGAGCAAACGGCAGCTTATCTGGTCAATCTCGGTAGGTTTCCACCATCTTCTGTAGTATGTGCTTGATGTTCTTGTTGGCGGCCTCGACCGCTCCATTGGTCTGCGGCCGATAGGTGGATGACTTATGAAAAGCCACATTGTATTTTTCCAACAAATCAATCACTTCCTTCTTGAAGTGGGATTATCTGAAATGACCTCGTTTGGGACCCCATAACGGCAGATGATGTTGTTTCTGAAGAATTTCGCAACATGCGAAGCCTTCAACACCGCATAGGATTGGGCCTCAACCCACTTTGTGAAATAATCTATCGCGACCAGAACGAACTCATGCCCATTCGACCCCTTCGGAGTGACAGCCCCGATCACATCGATTCCCCAAACTGAAAATGGCCATGGCGAAGTCATATTGTACAGCTTCGACGGCGGGATGTTCATGCGGTTTGCATGGATCTGACATTTGTGGCATCGCCGAACAAAGCCGATACAATCCTCCTCCATGGTGGACCAGTAGTAACCCTGTCTGAGGATCTTCCGCGCTAACATTACCCCGTTCATATGCGCACCGCATTCCCCTCCATGGATGGCCTCCATCAGGCGTTTTGATTCTTCAGCTTCAACGCACAGCTTATGCATTCCCAGATGACCTCTCTTATACAATTTACCTCCGCAGATGATGAACTGAACGGCCATTCTTCTGATTGCCCTTTTATCCTTGGCATTTACCCCTGGTGGATATGCTTCCTTCTCCAAGAAATTCCAAATATCGTAATACCAGGGGTTCTCATCTTGAACCTCATCTATAGCGGCAATCGACTCGTAAGCCGGCACAAATTTTTGGTCGATAATGACTGGACGCATCCGGACTCCAAACGGGATGTCTATCATGGAAGATAGAGTTGCTAGTGAATCTGCGAACCTGTTGTTCTCTCTTAACAGATGAGCAAAGTTTAACTTCTCAAACCGAGGAATTAACAAGTCCAAGGTCTGGTGATACATAATCATCTTTTCTTCTTTGACTTTCCAATCTCCTTTCGCTTGAGATACAACAAGGTTCGAGTCCCCGATGACGTCCAACCGTTTTGCCCCTAATTCCAGGGCTGCTTCTAGACCGGCAATGCATGCCTCATATTCTGCTTCGTTGTTCGAGACTTTGAACCGGAGTTTGAATGCTAGAGGGATACGGGAGTTGTCGGGTGCTATCAGCAACACTCCTATCCCATACCCGTACTGGTTTGACGCTCCGTCAAAGTACATCGTCCAAAACTCGTCGTCGATATGCAAAATGGCCTCATCTGGGAATAAGTACTCAACTGCTTCACCTCCTTCCACTGGATGATCGGCTAAGAATTCTGCTACTGCTCTTCCCTTGACTGACTTGCGCGTCACATATTTCAGATCGAATTCGGAAAGCAACAGCAACCAACGAGCTAGCCTACCCGTAAGTGCCGGTTTCTCGAATAGATATTTGATGGGATCTAATCTTGAAACCAACATTACAGAGTGAGCTAACAGGTAGTGCCGCAGCTTCCTGGTAGCCCATACCAAGGCTAAGCAAGCCTTTTCCAACGGTGTGTAGCGAGTCTCATACTCCAGCATCTTCTTGCTCAGGTAGTAGATGGCTCTCTCCACTTTGTCCTCTGATTCTTGCGCGAGCATGCAGCCCATTGTAGTCTCAGTTACTGAAAGATACAAAATCAACGGTCTCCCCGGCTCTGGCGGTGACAACACGGGCGGGTTCTGTAAGTATTCCTTGATCTGTTCAAAAGCAGCTTGGCATCGGCCGTCCCATTGGAATTTCTTTCCTTTCTTCAGGAGGCCAAAAAGTGGTTCACAAGTCAAGGTTAATTTTGAGATAAACCGTCTTATGAATTGCACTTTACCCAGAAAGCCTCGCACCTCCTTTTCAGTCCTTGGTGGTGGCATTTCTAAGATGGCCTTGATTTTGGAAGGGTCGACTTCGATACCTCTCTGTGTAATCAGAAACCCCAGCATTTTCCCTGCTGTAACACCGAACGTACACTTCTGAGGATTCAGCCGCAACCGAAATTCTCTGATCCTTTGAAAGAACTTTTGCAAGGCGGTGTAGTGGCCCTCTCTTTCTTTGGACTTGACAATCATGTCGTCCACGTACACCTCAACCTCTTTGTGGATCATGTCGTGCAATATTGTGGTCGCGGCCCGTTGATATGTAGCTCCAGCATTCTTCAACCCAAATGGCATCACTCTGTAGCAGTATGTCCCCCACGGGGTGGTGAAAGCAGTCTTCTCCCGGTCTTCAGGTGCCATCACTATCTGATTGTAGCCCGAAAAGCCATCCATGAACGAAAGCAAAGCATGCCCCGCTGTGAAGTCCACTAACTCATCAATATGCGGCAAGGGAAAGTCGTCCTTCGGACTGGCTCTATTCAAATCCCTGAAATCCACGCATACCCGGATCCTGCCATCCTTCTTCGGCACTGGAACAATGTTGGCCAACCAAGTCGGGTATTCGGATACCAGCAGGAACCATACGTCAATTTGCTTGGTGACCTCTTCTTTGATCTTGAGAGCCCAGTCCGGGCGGATCCTTCTGAGTTTTTGTTTAACGGGTCGGGCCTCGGGGTCAAGAGGGATCCGGTGCTGTACAATCTCAGGATCGATCCCAGGCATGTCTTCGTAGGACCACGCGAAAACATCTTTGAAATCTTTTAATAAAGCGACTAAGCGCTCGCGTTCCTCCGAAGACAACGTGGACCCGATCTGGACCAGCCGCGGGTCCTCCTCAGTACCAATATTCACGGTAGTGATTTCATCCATTAAGGGTTTAACAAATCTTTCCTGCTCTTGTTCAATTAAGCGTTGCAAAACCGGAGGAATTTCTTCCTCGTCGTTTTCATCAAAATTTTGAAAGTCTGAGTTAATGCAATAAATCAAGGGCACAGAAAAGTACTCAGAAACCACAGCCACATCATTCTCATTAAGCACATCCAAATCGTCCGATTCTTCGGTTACAACAGACTCAAAAGAGAAAGAAAAAGACGACCTGGACAGGACTGTGGTATCCGGGTTATCACCCCCTGGAATACCGGACTCAGACTCAGTCGAGCTGGAACCTGATTCCGACTCAACAGATTCGGTGGAATCAGATTCCGGCTCACTACCTGACCCGGTGCTGCTTGACAAAAATCCCTCTTCATACTGCCAAATGAGAGAGGGTGCGATAGATGCATCCAAAATGTTTGCTAGTAGGCCCGCAGTCGTTCCATTCCCGATCACACATACCGAGAAGTTATCCCCCAAGCACATCTGTTCGATCGGAGGATCTAAAAGTAGACATGCCAGCGCTGCCCCCATTTCACTTTCGGCGTCCTCAGACTCCAATTTCTTGCTCTACTCAACCTCAGCCAATGGGTCCATCTGCTCTTCGGCAACGTCATCCCCGGATAACTGTAGGTCAAAGAAAATCTCAAACCCTGGCACACGGCGCTTCTCTTCGTTTATCCACGGCTCTGGGAAGCCACAAAACGGAAAGTCTTCCCCCTCCCGGACGAAGCGTCCGTTTAGGGTACCCTGAATGGGCCGGTGCATTAAGTCAAAAGGCTTCCCCACCTGCTTCGCTCTGGCTCTCCCAGCCATCTCCTTACCTTTCCTTACCCAATCCTCTTTGGTGGGCAGATAACCCAAGCCAAAGGTATGTGGGTTGTGTGGCACTTCGGCCAATGCTGCAACGCCCTTCCGGCCGCTCTTTCCCAATCCCATCCCGGGGATGTGTTGAAGCTTGTTCATGAGGTATACTGATTGTGCGCTAACATACACCCCCTCATTAACAGCTAAGATGTTCTGCACGACCCGGGCCTCAGCCAGGGTAAAACCGAATAAGAACACATCCTCCATACCGTGCTCAATTTCCAAAACTGGCGTAGATACTTCTGGCGGTGGATGGATCGACGAATTTCCAAAAACGATGGCTACTCCCTTCCCATGGGGGTATTTCACCATCTGATGCAAGGTGGACGAAACTGCCTTTACTTGGTGCAACCACGGCCGCCCCAAAAGTAGATTGAAGGTCGCAGGAACTTCTAAGACGTGAAAGTCTACCTCATGCTGTCCCGGCCCAACCTTGGTCTGAATTTTCACTGTCCCCATTACTTCTCTGCTCGTGTTGTCATATGCCCGAATCACCTGGGCTGTCGGCACAAAGTCCGCGGTCTTTAAACCGATTGCATATGCAGTTCTTGCCGGGCACACATTGATGGCGGACCCTGTGTCGACAAGCACCACGGGTATCCATTTGTTTCTACACTCCACAGAGATGTAGAGTGGCTTGTTATGGTTCGCACCCTCAGGTGGCAATTCTTTGTCGGAGAAAGTCAACATCGGGGTAGCCCCTCCCGGAAAAACTAAGCCCACCAGCTGTTCGGGCGTGGTGTCTATTGAGAGCTTGGCCTTGTCCATGGCCGATAAGACAGCTTGTCGATGCACTCGCGATGCCATAAGCAGTCCCCAGATGGAGATGTCTGCCTGTATCTTTTTCAACTGCTTCAGTACAGCCTCTTCTTCGAGTTGCTTCTCTTTCTGTTTCTCCGCCTCCTTATCTTTCCCAGACGCCTCTGGCTGATCTAGATGTGGGGGCTTGAAATACCGCCCGCTTCTAGTCATATGATCGACTTCGCCGATGTACCAGGTATCGTCTGGCTGGTTGCTCCCCCAATCCTCATCCGTGTGGGCAAGACATAGATCATCGTCTTCCCACCACATTCCGTCGGCAGCCAACAGACACCTGTCCGGCTCCGGTACAATTGTACTCGCAGTACTTTCCGTCCACATGCTCGCAGCATTCTCTATCCTCGTGCACACAGCACTTTCAGTCCCCTCAGGGGCCTTAGCTTTCCTGATTCTCTCAGAATCCCCGAACCTTTCTTGTTCCAACTGCGTCAGTACAGCTGGCTGTTCAACACTTCCTGCATTCACAATGCCCAAGTCCTGAGCGAAATTCTTAGCACCGGCGCTCTCCGGCGATGCATTCTGATTTCCGGCCCTTCCGGCCACAACTGATGTTCTTGCCCCTGCCGGGCCCCGTTCCAACTGAGCTTTGTCGACAACATCTGGTAGGTCATCAAGCCACCCGGTGACCTCTGCTGACTCCTCAAAATCTGACCAGTTGACTACCATGCCCTCTGGATCTTGTTCATTGAAAAATTGGAGGTTAGCAAAGTCCCCTTCCACAGCTGCCAAGTCATCTATCCTCTGACCAGATTCATCCCCCTGTATCACACAAAGCTCTGCCCCTGCCGGCAATTCCACATTTGGCCCAACCTGGCCTACTGATAGAATGTAGTCACTCGGACTGTATACCTCCCCAGCAAAACTCCCAGATTCCTCAGATTCTGACTCAACAATCCCATTCTCCCCTGAAATCTCCCCTGTTCTGTCTTCGACAGTCACCACCATTGGTTCGGGTTGGGTTCTGGAGATGTCCAACATGCACAAGTCAGTGCAGTCAGGAAGGAGCACCTCCGGCTTGGGTAGGTGGGAAGGAGTGATATAGATGCTAGGATCGTAAGACACGACCCCAGTCTGGATAAAGTTGATTCTTTTGGGAGGTGGAGCTTGGTTGTGCGGTGGGAGAGGGTTTGTTGTGACATTGGGTTTTTCTGGAGGCACAATCACCTGCTTGTCAACGAGATCTTGAATCTCATGACGCAATCTAAAACATTGGTCAGTGTCGTGACCATGTTGTTGGTGATATGCGTAGTATTTTGCTGGGTTATGAGAGGGAGGGAGTGGATTTGGCAATGGCCTCGGCTCCAGGGGCTTTAAGTGCCCTTTCCTGATTAATACCCCTAGAGCCTTGGACAGGGGCATATATAAAGGCGTGAAGGTTCTTTGGCCTCGAGGTTGGTATTTGGGGGTTTGTGTGTTGCTTCCGGACGCGCCGGAGAAAGGTGTAGCTGCCATGGGTCTTGGAGGGGGAATGGTGGTGACCATGCTTACTTCCGAAGCTCTAGCATTTGCGGCATTGCTGGTGCCTGTATTGTTGTTGCGGTTGAAGGTTCTTCTGGGTTGCTCTCTGTCTTGGTCAATCAGACCTTGTTTCATAGCATCCTCAATTTGTACCCCCATCTCGTGCAAATCTGAAAAGGTAGGGAAGGGGAGCACGATCATTTTCTGCATCAGTTTTGGCTGGAGATTGCGCACAATCATCCGGATTTGATCTTTATTAGTAGGCCTTAGGGTCATCATTGAGGCCTTGGCCCTCCACCGGGCTACAAAATCCGAAAAGCTCTCCTTAGGCTCCTGCCTTGTTGTCTCAAGATCACGGGTTGTAATCTCGATTTGAGTGTTATAGGAGTACTGTGCAATGAAAGCCTCGGCCATCTCATCCCAGTTCCGCTTAACATCATCTTCTAATTTTGCATACCAGATAGCGGCCACACCCGACAAGGTCCGGCCGAATAATGAAAGCTTCTGCGGTCTGGTGAGGCCCATCGGCCGTAGTATATCTGAGAACAACCGGAGATGCACCATGGGATCCCCGGATCCGTCAAAGCGGTCGATTTGTGGCATTTTGAACCTATCTGGCAGCGTCACAGCCACGTCAGTATATCCGTCCTCAATGTCTGGGATGGACTTTACCCCCTGGGATTTCTTGAACAACTTCTCAAGCTTGCTCAACTTTAACGCTGTATGGTCCACCTCGAACTCAAAGGGAGAGTCCGGTTGATTGACAGGCGTAGGTGCCTTAGATAGTTGAGGTAGAATCGGGGGCGGAGCCGGCCCTGTCGGAATATCCGTATCTCCCTGGACATTTGGTGCCTCCCCGGGCGCTGGAACTCCTGGTGGGGGAGGAGCTTGGTGTGAAGCAGATGCCCCGGCTTGTTGTTGCAGCCTGGCAATTAACTCTGCCTGCTGGGCCATGATCTCGGCCTGTTGTTTGGCAAACTCATCTCGACGAACAGCGTCCTGCTGCATGGTTTCTCTCTTGGTCTCCTGCATCTGATCATTTCCTCAATTCCTGTGTGTGTGCTGATCCATCTGACTGACTGGTATATCTATCTCTATGGCAACAATTGAGACCTCAGCCCGACTGTCCACTGATGGGGTAAACCACTGCTCTGGCAACCTCTGCTGGATACACTGCGATTTCTCGACCTCCGTCTGATAACCGGGGGTGGGGAATGATACACTGGTTGTCCGTCGACTAGATCCTCAGATCAATGGAGTCGGCGACCTCTTGTCCAGAGTGCTTGGGGAATATCTGCTTGGTCTGAAGCAATTGTGCTAAACTACTCCTAGCAAAAAGATAAATAAAGCAATAATAAGGAAATACACAACCAGATAAACGGACAACATGATGGCTTAAAATAAACACACAACACACAGTTGGGCATCACAACACACAGTTGATAAGCTGAATATACTGTTCTCAGACACTGATCATTGTTCCCAAATCACTGCCCCGAAAACTAAATTTGATACTCGCAGATAACTGATTCCCAAAATACTGAACTGGTGCCCGCAGGCCTGATACCCAAACTTGTAAACTAATACAATGCATTCCTATAGAGACGCACTCTAAAAGCACATAGCAAACAAGTGAGAGCCAAAACACCCCTATGTTGGGGTAAGGTTTCCCTGTCTTATTTTGTCAGGAGCTAGGGTTTCACTACGCACGCAGCGGTTTCAAACAACCTATAATCGGGTAAGCAACCTGTCCTAGCTTGGAATGGTCACTATGGATTCCGAATATGCACTAGGTCGAATGGTCAAAAAGGGTGCCCCGGTAAAACCGGGGTTTGTGTTCCCGTCGTGGCAGAGCCCGCAACCGGTCAGCCTTATGGCACGCTTCGCAAAGCGAGCCTCCGGCAAACCGTTCAGGAATAGCATACGGCAAACACGGTGTCCTAGGCGCACCAATGCAAATGCAATGCAAAGAAACACATAAGTGTAGTCAAAACCAGATATCATGAGTTCGAGTCAAGTTCTCTAACTCCCCAGCAGAGTCGCCAGAAACTGTAGACGTCCCCGAACGTCCCGGGAGGGAATCCCGTTTTGTTCATTGGGCTCACTACAGTTCAGGACTCAATGTCACGGTCCTGTATCTAATCTCGCAGAGTGCAATGCAAGACCGATGAATCATCAAAGAGTCCAAATCCGGCAAATCGTTTTTGAAAACAGATTTTTTGAAAGAAGTGCCAAACATGGACTGCTTTGCCAGATACAGAGTCGCCACCTAAATATTTATTTTGGGGGAATTTAGGAAACCCTGACTCGTTGCCTAAGGCCACGTGTCCGTCATCACCAAAGTTGCCTCGGCTCGGGAACTTGGGTACGATTGGGGAAGGTCACTTCGTGAGCACCCCCGCTCGCCCGATCAAAGATCGGCCTCTACTAACCATGATATCTAGTTTTGAAAACATTATGCGTTCTTATTCCGGTTATTAGCCTAGATTTACTATGTGATGCGCACAGCATACAAGTATAGACTGGATCGCCTGAATTGGAACGAAACATCTCATGTTTGTTTTGAAAACGGTTTGCTACTCGCAAGTAGGCTAAAATGTGGATTTGCCACCCTCAGGTGGGCTTAGAAAACATGATTTTGCCACTCTCAAGTGGGCTTAAAACTCACAGTCAATGCATTGTTCCAATTCAGATAATCCAACCTTCACCCACAGGCATTCAGGCAGTTATATCACATAAGCACATAGCCTCATGGTAAGCATGCTATCATGGCAGTCACTCACACACATGCAAGGATGCTAAAGCATAAACACTTACCGAGTACTCCAAGCCAAAACAGAAGCTATGTTAGAAATCAATGCATGATCCTAACTATACTGAAATGCCTAATGCAACACATGCAAAAATGCAACTACAATAGGCTCGGCTATTCTAAGATGGCATATGAATGCTACAGCTAACACGTATTCAACTTGGAATTGAAATACAATGCAGTTAGTATGATGCGCCGAGCCCGGTGCATGCAAGACAGATGAATGGATGCAAACATGCGAGCATAAGTATGCTAATTGAAACATGCCCTAAACTAACCATCATAAGCTGGTAAATAAAAGGGAGAAAGACGTGGGGTTGGAAGACATACATCACACACACGCACACTTATTACAATTGTGCCCTCGCTCGGAGGGTCCGAATAAATAATACAGTCCGAATAAATAATTACAGTCCGAATAAATAATTAAATATTACAAAACCCTAATTAATTAACAAATTAACTAGGAAAGCAAAATAAACTAATATGCAAATCCATGGACCGCCTCAGCTCTGTTCCGAATGATGAAAGATGCATGCTCGAGTCGCCTCGTCGGAAAATTCCTCGCGATGCCCCGATTTGCCTCTGTTTGCAATTAATCCCGGAATGCTGTGCAAAGCTCTAGAAGGCTGCTGATTTCTGGTTTGCTGCAACAGAGAGCAAGAAAGGGGCATGGCAAAGTATTTTCACATATGTATGCACACCTCGATCCTCGTGCCACCAATCACGCATCTCGATGCATGATGGCCGAGGAGTCGAATTGCACGACTCGATGTGAAATGAATGCACATGTAAACACAACAAGGCCTAGACTCCATCATGGGTAATCCGGAGTGTCGGCGACCGGGAATTGAGACACGTTTCGTCACTTGGAGTACGAAACGTCCCTCGTTTCCCGTGTTTGGGCTAACTCCTATCCCAAACACAATGCAAATGAGATGGCATACACAATGCGACTAACATGCAACCTAGCATACGCAATGCTATGGATTAAAATGGCATACACAATGCACGTGATGTAACATGGCATATGTAATGCTCTAACATGCAACCTAGTATACGCAATGCTAAGGACTGAAATGGCATACACAATGCAAGATGGACTTACACCAACATGAGTGGACCTCAGCCACACTCACATAGTGGCCATATGATGGAAATGAGACAACCGAAATACATGCAAACATGCACGAATGCAATGGACCGATCCTAAGGCACAACATGCAACTCTAACAAGACATGGCCAAGGATGAAACATGGCATAGAATGGGACATGATACAGCTCTGAAATGGCATAAAAGATGGTCCCAAAACATGCAAATATGGCACACAATGCAAGCTAGGGGGCCCGGGTACCGAAACTAGTGAAGTGCGTTACACTAGAGGTACCCAAAGCAATGCACCAAAGGCAAAACCAACCCCAAAAAGACCCTAGGCAGGTCTGAAACAGTGGGGAAATGGCCTAAAATGATGGCTCGGAATGCAACGAAATGGAGCTCATTCAATGGTCCGAAAACAAGGCATACAAGTCCGACTCTCAAACACATTTAAAGAGTACAAAACATGGCAATATGGCATTCAAACAAGCTCTGAAATATGATGTATAATGAGCCCAAAACATGAACACACCTCAGTATATGCATGGAATGAACCTCAAAACTCAAAGTTAAGCATGGGTATTGAACTACAAGCATGCAAAACCAACATCATTCAACCATGAGACCCAAAAACAGAGCTAGGGCAGTCCAAAATAAGCACAATATCAGTTTAAGGCATGGCCAAAAAGTGTTAAAATCAAGGGTCAACAAAGCATGCAAAGAAAGCTAGTGAACCATGATTTACACTACACGTATATGAAGCATATGAAGGCTCACCAAACCAGCCAAAAACAGAAGTATGCTATGCCAAAATATGCCCAAATAACCACTGAAACTCAGTCAATGCATGCAAGAATGAGGGCTCCTTTGAAAGGCCAATAAGAGGGTTGTTCTACACATGCATGATAGACACAAAATGGCAAAACCACCTCTGGATAGAGGTTCTGAGGGTCCTAAAACCCACTAAAAAGAGCCTGAAATGGGTCTCGGAAACATGCAAATAAAGGCCCCTTTGAAAGGCCTTGAATGGGATTGTTCTACACATGCATCAAAGACACAAAATATGGACAAAAGGGCTCTGGACAGAGTCAAGGCAGACCTTGAAACTCATAAATAATGGCTTGAAACAAGACTTCTCAACATGCAAAATGGAGCTCCTTTGGAAGGTCAACAAAGCTAGTAAAGAGAACAAGGGGTGAGAGGGTCACCCCTCTCTGATTTTAGGGCTCAAAACTTTCAGTGGCTAAAAGGCCAATGCAAATGCTCAAATGCATGGCTCAAAGCATGAGGAAATGAAGCATGAAAGGGGGTAGATGACCCCAAATAGAAAAGAGTCTTAAACAAACATGTTTAGAAGATCAAAACAAGACTTTTTCCAGTTTATGTTGAAACCCAAAAATGCTTGCAAATAGGGCTAAGTTATGAAGAAAAATAATGCAAAAATGGGGGAAATGATGACTTACCCTTGTAGCACAGCAATGCAACAAGTTCTGAACCAAGAAGGTGAGCCTTCAACCTCTGCAAATCAGTTCCAAGGTGCTTGGATGGATGGTGGAGGTGGTAGGCTATGAGGTGTAGTGTAAATGGCCAAGAATATTAGGGTTTGGAGCTTGAAGAAGAGAGCTATGGAGGATGGGGTGTATCTATCTCAGCCAAATGTTTCTAACCCTTGCAAATAGAGAGGGAAGGTTTGTTTTATAGAGGAAGAGGGCCAAGCTTCTTGGAGAAGCCTCAAGAAAGGGTCAAAGCTTCTCAAAGAAGCTTAACCAAAAGGGTCAAGCTTCTCCTTGAAGCTAAGCAAAAGGATCAAATCCTCCTTAAGAAGACAAACAAAGGGGCAAAATCTCGGAGGAAGGGTCAAGTGCTTCACAGCTGGCACAGCTGTGTTGCACTCAGGAGGGCCAAAAAGGAGATGGTTGGCCGACCAGTTCAAGTGGTCGGCCGACCACTTGCCCTGGTCGGCCGACCAGGGTTCAAAAGTGTCAAGGTGCAAAGCTGGTCGGCCATACCAGAAAGGTGGCCTCCCAGATGAGTAGAATATAGCTGTATGGTGGGAGACTAGAAAATGTGACCCAAGAGAGAGGAAAACTAGCTTTCTAGCAAGGTTCAAAAGGGTCAAGAAGAAATACTGGTCGGCCTACCCATATTGGTGGCCTCCCAGATGAGCACAACACAATGGTGGTATGGGAGACCTGAAATTGTGGCTCAAAAGTGAGGAAAACCAGCTTTCTGTCAAGAAAACCAGCTGGAGGAGAGAGAAAAGGTCTCCAAAAGAATTGCTAGTCTCCCACCCCCGCACCACCTTCCAAACAATGGAAATAGGGTCCATACCAAAAATGAACCCTAACCGATGCAAAACGAGGGTTCGGGGGCCAAAACGTGCGGCCTGGGGCCCCGAAAACAGGCTGTGAAGCACCGGAGGTGGCATATGACCACGAAGGTGGTCTCTCGGGCCACAGTGTCCCTCTAAGGAGAGGAAACAAGGTGTGTGCCAAAAACCAGAGCAAACGGAGGTAGTTAAGCGGTCCCGAACCGAGGCGCACGGCCGACGGCTCCAAAAATCGGAAACTGGTCTCCAAATGGGAATAGTGGCCTACGACCACGAAACGTAGCCTACGGCCACTGAGAGATGGTCTACGAGACCTCTCCCTCCCTTCGGGAAGAGAAAACAGAAAAAACAGGATCTGGTTCGTAAACCGAGGCGAAGCACAAAAGAGTCTCGAAGTCCGGAGGCAAGGCTCTCAGCCGAGACTCCGAAACCTCAGAACGAGCACAATATGCATCATCACCGAGCGCTCAATCGATGACGTCTGAGTCTTAAAGTCGGTCAAAAATGGGGTGTCTACAAATACAATGAGCTCCACATCCTGTCTAACACAGATTCTCCATTTTTTGCATGAGTTTGTAACCAACTGCCTTTATTATAGCTTTGTTTTCAGCTACGATTTGTAAAACATATTCTTCTCCAATTTCATCCACTACTTTGTCCATGAGGCCCAAGTAATAATCAGTTGTCCTACTAGGTACATTAGTTACATCTACAGACTTTTGAAAAATTGTTCCACGATTGCTATACACAAGAAAATTAACAACGTGCTTTCTTGCGGGCCCAGACCATCCATCACACATAATTATAACACCTCTCTCAGCCCAACTAGATTTATGAGATTTTATCCAATTTTGTAAAGCTTCATACTCCATTGGTAAATACATTTCAGTTACCTGTTTAATAATAAATAACAAACAAAAACTATTAACAAGCATCTTAATAATTTATTTATTTTTAAACATAGAAAGAGTTTTTTCAAACTTTAAGTTAGAGGCTTACTTCATAAGAACTAGGTAGCTTTGTTCCTTTTCCAACTTCTCTTGCAGTATTCAACATTGGTTCTAGCCATTTAGAATTAACAACATTAGTAGGCACCAGAGTGAACAATACAAACTGGCTAACTGCTCTTCCTAATTTTTTCTTTGCTTTTTTCAAGAATCTAGAGGAGAGTTTGGATTGTTTGTTGCCTTTGGTCCTATGAAGATCCACATCTATGTCTAATAATTGAACTTTTGGAGAGGATGTATCAATCCATTTCCTACTTGTACTAGCCTCACGAACACTATGACTTCGCCGAGCAAAACCAGGAGAAGGCGCAACCTCCATATCACTAGCCCTAATTTGTCGAGCCATAATCATTTCTAGGTCCTCCTTATCATTTTCATCATCATCACACTGACGGGCTCTAATTTGTTCTGTCAATTCCTCATTCATCTTCCTTTTGTCAAGCTTTTTGCCCTTATAATTATTCAAATGATCCATCATTAATGTCCAAACTTCACCACTGACATTAGCACAAGGTGTGACTTGACCTTTCATATGGGCCAAATGTTGCTTCAACCTAGTTATACCACCATTTAGTTCTTTTCCACAAAATGTACACCTAATTTTATGCCTAGTATTTTTTAGTGGAATTCCAAATTTCCAACCAATATCATCACTTGGAGGTTTTCCACTAGAACCACCTCCGTGAGTGATTATAACTTTCAATTATCTACAATAACAATTTTTAATTGACAAATATTGTAATTCTAATTTAGTTACTAACAATAATGCTTTTAAAATAAAAATAAAAAATCTAAAATATTAAACCTCTTTACTTAACAATTAAACCTCTTTAAAAAAAATCCGACATAAAAATAATTTGAAACAAAAAAAAAATTGAAATAAAATCTCAAATAATAAAAAAAATCTAAAATAAAAAACTGACAGATTAAACCTCTTTAAAAAAAAAAAAAAAAAAAAAAAAACACCAATGAACAATCACAAACATTTCCACTAACTTTGTTTGTGGATCCAAGTTTGTGACAGATGAAGATCTTGATTTCAATATTTATTTTTCTTATTTTTTCCCTTGCTCAACTGAGAAATATATATATATATATATATATATTAATAGTTGAACAATCATAAATATATATATTAATATATCTCCCATCCCATACCATAATATAACCACAAAATGCAGAATAGTGGCTTAAATAGCAATTACGAAACGAAAAAAAAAATATATATATATATATATATATAACAGAACAACAACAACAACAACAAAACAGAGCATGACAACACACCTTCTTTGAAGAAGCTTGAAAGCGGTGCTACTGGGAGATAGGTTTGGGTTCGATTTGATGCTTCTCTCTACAACACTTTACAAGATCGATGCCACTGGGAGATGGATTTGGGTTTGATTGAGGATTGGGGTTTGGTCCGATTGAGGGTTTTTGTTTACAGGTTGTTGTCTCTTAAAGTTGAAGGTTGAAGTGAACTCCACCACACAACCCAAAGAAAGAAGCTTAGATCTATGGAGCCAAGCCACAAAGAAGTTTGATTATGAAATATGAACTGCAAATCTGTAACTGGTATCAAATTTATGGTCCATGAAAGTGTGAAATTGCTTGAAGAAGACAAAGAACTTGAAGCCACAAAGGTCTGAATGAGTGATGTACATGTATGTGATGGGTTATTCTTTTCTTTTCTGCATTTGCTTTTGCAGGTGCTCTGCTCCATTGTCATCTGTACAGAACGATTATTTTTGCTTTTGTAGGAGGTTCTCTACTCCAATTTCAGTCGTACCGGTGATGACAAATGTGTATCGAAACTATATCGTTCATGTATTGGATTCAGGCGGATACGTACCGAGAATCAGCAGCTACAGTTGTGAATTTCATTTTCACCGGTATACCGGTCCATATCCGAATTAGCACTCCAATTTTTCGGTGCGAACCGGCCGGTATGGTATGTACTGGCCGATATTTAGAACTATGATCCTCTTGCACACTCGACATTGACATATGCACCCTTTCCCGTCTCACCATTTTTCCCTCTTCCTTCTGTTTGTCTCTCTCTCTCTCTCTCTCTCTCTCTCTCTCTTCACTAGCACCACCTCTAGTCCCTTTCCCTACCACTACCACCATTGTTTTCCTCAATCCCCAACTCCTTCACCAGTCTCTTTCCTTTTCCACCTTTAACCCATCTTTTTGCTGTGACCATTGCCATGAGAGATCATTTAAGAGAAAGAGAACGTGATCTAGTTTTGCCAAATTTGGTTTTGTAGATGGTAAGAAAAGTGTATGTGTGTGTGTGTGTGTGTGTGTGTGTGTGTGTGTGAGAGAGAGAGAGAGAGAGAGAGAGAGAGAGTTAGGGTGTAGTGATGGCAGTTAGGTGAGGGTTAGGGATCGTAGTGGTGGTAACAGAGGGGGAAATGGTTAGGAATGGTGGGACATATAAGAAAGAGGTGGTTGATAGTAGTTAGGAGGGATGTAAGAAGGGTGGCCAACAACTAAAGATGGTGTGAGAGGAGTGGCCACCAATCATAAAAAATGTATGAAGGAAAGTAGAAAAGAGAGGAAAGAAAAAAAAATAGAAAAAATTCTGGCAAATATGATAGAAGCAAGAGTGTAAATTTTTATGATTTTTCTTTAAAAAAAAAAAATTCCATGCTAGGTCCAATTAATTTAGATTTCACTCTTTAAATTTCTTCTACTTCTCATTTTCTTGCAATTTTCCTTAATATCATTTGGACAGTTAAATTAAAAGGGTTAATTACAATTTTCACTCATATGATTTGATCCAAATTTTACTTTAATTTCTATAGTTTTAAATTGATAATTTAATCCCTACATTTTAATATAATTTCAATTTGATCATTCCGTACAAATTAGAGGTTAAAATGAATAATTTTTGGACATTTGTCAATTTTCTAATGTATATACGTAGACACTTTTTTTTTTTTTTTTAAATTTAGATGAAATGATCAAATTGAAATTAAACTTAAAATATAATGAACAAATTGTTTAAACTGAAACAATAAGAAATATAGTAAAATTTAAATCAAACTATAAAGATGAAAAATATAATTAAAACATATTAAAATTAAAACCATTGAATTTGTAAACTCGGAAAGAGAACCTAAGGGTTTGACTTAGTGGATGAGGTTTGGGACTTAGGATTTTGTTCCTTCCAAAGTCTTAGGTTTGACTCCCTTCGCCAGCAAAACTCTTGGGGCCACGAACCGCATGGAATAAACCTATTTCGGAAGCGTTGTTCAAGCTGTAAGGACTTAATCTGATACTGTTGACCACATATTTTGTATAAGCAAATCACAGCATGACACGTGGTCCATCAAGGATAACTTGAGGAATTAGTAAAAGCCTCCAGTCATTAGAGGGCACGTGGAAAATTATATCAATGGCAATGGGTTCGCGAAGTATTGGAACAATCGAAAGAAGCAATGTGTCGTGGCTAAACAGTTCTTGAAGATTTAAATTCAAATTCAGGAGAGAAGCCCAACTGCAAGAAATGGCTTAGTGGAGGCAAAATACTTGAAACCATGTCCCATGATCATGGAGGTTGTTTCGACGGTTATCATCCACTTCGGCAGTTATCAGTCACTTCGACGGTTACTACCAGAGCATATAAATAAAGGAGAAAGTTGATAGTGGAAACGACCAGAACCAAAAACCAGTTAATTTTACTTTATATTTTTAATTCTTTACTTTTCCAATTATTTATTTTTCAGTTCTTTACCTTCCAGTCCTTTACTTTCCCGCACTGCATTTAAGTTCCTTGAGAGTAGTTTTAAGTTAGTTTATTCATGTTATAATTCCCTTCGAGGCTGTGGAAGTGCGAAGGTACATTTGTAAACATTGGTTTACTTCATGAAATTTATTTTTTGACACTGTTCTCTCCCTCCATCTTTTACTATTGTGATAAATTCTTCTGAATTTTTTCCTAAAACAAGCCACTAGTAAAAGTCCTCATCAATAAGGCTAAAAGAACTTCAAAGCAATTGTCTGATTAATTGGTTGTCATTTATTATTTCTATAAGGACTTATTGATCCTTACTGTCATGCTCAAATTACATTTTTAACCTTCAAAAGCCAAAAGAGCCAACATATATTTTTGGCACGCCCAATACCATTATAATGGCTAGACATAGGAGACAATGAAAAAATGAACACCTTAAAGAAGGTGTAGAAAGAGATCTAGAAGTACATAACCCAGAGGATAATATTGAGCCACATCCTGTGGATGTGCTTACTTCAAGTGGTCGAAGAGACTAGTATTTCAAGATATGCAAGTCCAAAATGTTGGACAAGGCCAAGAAACTGGACCTTCAATTGTTCTATCTGCCCAACCAGCAAATCCGTGGGGAGGATTGGTTAATGTTATGGGACAACAATTAATGCATACAATGGAAAGATGGACAACATCCTTTTTGGATCGAATGAACACTTATCAACCACTTATCATTAGATAGATTGAAGAAAACATAAACTTACTTCAGCAAAGATTAGCTCGAGATAAATAGTCTATGTAAAGTAACAGACAAAATAATGGGCAAACTAGTGGTCAAGCTAATAATCAAACTCATGATAGACCATGACTTTTGCCTCAATCATGGTACAAAGCTCCTCCTAGACCACTAATGAGTTAGAGCATACCTTTACCTACTAGTGAAGCCATACACATTGATGGACCAAGGTTGACATAAGGAAATGGCATTCGAGTGTTTTCAAATCCCATGTTTGAACCTATGTCTGGCACTCGAGTATTTACTAATCTTATGTTCGAACTTACACCCAGGGGCTTGGAAGGAATTCCAGCAATTGGAAAAGAAGCAACACCTATTCCTCCTGTAGTGGTTCCCTTCGCAACACCTTTTGTAGAGGAAAATGCCTACCCCAAGAGGTCAACCATACCCTCAACATCAACTAGCACAACAGGGCCATTCCATTCCCCAGGGACAACCAGTCCCAAACGTGGCCTTACATGGACCAAGAGGGCTTTAGGTACAAGGAGTTCCTCCAAACCCTGTATTTGCTCCTCCAATAGTGGCCCAACCAGCACAAAATGTTGTACCTAGGGACCAAATTACTGACATTGTTAGAGAAATTTGTGGACCTATGGCCCGAGGGATCCAGACCCCTGTCTGTAGAAAACCTTACCCAGAATGGATAGATGAGTTATATGAGTACCCAAGGAGGTATAAGATACCAGACTTTACTATTTTTTATGGGAATGGAAATCAGTCAACTGTTGAACATATTGCAAGATTTATAGGGCAATGTGGTGAATTTACCAACAATAACTACATGAAATTGAGACTCTTTCCAAATTCTTTAACTAGGGCAACCTTTGTGTGGTATACAAACCTTACACCTGGTTCTATTTAAACCTGACAACAAATGGAAGAAGTGTTTTATGTCCAATTTTTTCAAACAGAGCCCGAAGTATTTATGGTAGACTTGGCAAGGTTAAGCAAAAGGTCTGATGAGAAAGCTGCTCAATTCATTACCAGATTCAAAAGAGCACTAAACAAGTGTAGAGTCATATTGCCTGAACCTGAATTTGTGAGGTTGGCCCAAAATGGGATGGAGTTTAGCCTTCAAAATAAGTTTGACTCAATAGAGTTTCGAGACCTAGTAGAACAAACATATAAGCTCACTAGATATGAGACTCTCCTTGAAGAAGAACAAGATCGTGGTAATGCATCTTATAGAACCTATTACAGGGACCCTAACTTTGAAATTGATGCAGCAGAGATCATAGGAAAGGAGCCTGTGACCTGTAAAGCATTAATTCAAAAAGATACAACTATTAATCATCAATTTAAAAGAAAGACCTACATAGGAAATATTCTTTTGATGTATCAAAAGTAGATGAAATATTTGATCATTTGCTAGCAGTACGGTTTCTAAAATTGCCTAAGGGTGTTAAATCCTAACTTCAGAAGAAATTAAAGGAAAAATGTATTGTAAATGGCATAACTCTTGATCTCACTCAACTAAAAACTGTATTGTTTTTCGAGACAAGATTCAAGAGCAAATTTGGATAGGAAGGTTAAAATTTCCAGCCAAAGCAAAAAAGGCAATGTGGATTGACACAGATCCGTTTCCTGAGATCAGAGAAACAGCAGCCAATGTTGGTGTGCCAGACTTTCTTGCCTATGTTGTGGAAAAGAGTTGTTCCTTGAAGGAGCTGGAGGAAGTCGATGTACAGATGCATGTTGCTAGTCAAGCGGCCTTTAGGAAGGCTACTCAAGGCTCACCAAAAAGTGGAAAGAGCTTCGTAGGCTAGGAGGATGGCTCTAGCAAAGAAACCAACACTCTGGATGATGACTCACTCAAAGCAGCAGAGATGCAGCGGATATGTCCAAAGTACAGGTTGAGCTACAAATGGCTGAAGGGGATTCCAATTGATGGGAAGCAATATAACAAGGACATGCAGAAAAAGCGTAGGGCAGCCAGTACCTACAAGAAAGTTTACCCAAGTGGTCCTAGGCAACAACCATCTTTGATTTTGCTACTAGAAGCCAGGAATTAGTCAAGGGGTAAGAGGCCTCTGTACGAAATAAGGCCACCAAACTACTATAAGATGATCAACAAACCTATAAGTAAGCCTGAGTTAGGCTCAAGATAGGAAACCAAAGCTAATGATTGGCTTTCGAAGATGAGAATAGCAAGCACAACTATTGGCATGGTGGGTTCATGGGTACTAGGAGTACTAGACTGGTTTATCATGCAAAACAAACCTAAAATGATACTAACCCACGAAAAAGCCTTTGGACGTAAGGACAAAATGATCAAGCCTCCTTTGGTGGCTCCAAACAATTGGGTTTTGATCAAAAACTCAAAGACAAAGGAACCAGACATGGTCCCTGTGATCTCTAGATCCTAGAGGAGAAAGATTCAACGAAGGTTTACACGAAATCAGAAGGATCTAGAAGAAGCTGGTGAAGGTGCCTCTTTGGTACAACCAGGAGGACAATTAGAGAAAGTCGGAAGTTCAAAGCCTACTCCCAAGACCAACAGGAATCAAACTAGCAGAGAAAAATTGGCTAAGGTTCATGCTGAGCTAAAAGCCAAGGAAAAATCAAGTTTGGCAGGCCTCGAAAAGGCCTTGTTGGAAAGTGATGATGAGACTGAGACAAATGAAAAAACTGAGCCTGGCTATGAGGGAATATTGGCTGAGGAAAAGATGTTCGAAGCCTTCATGGCTGAACAAACAGAGTTTGTATTCATGACAGATCAACAACAAACTGATACAAAGAAGCATGCTAACTTAGAAGTTCTAGAGTGCAGCATGGAAGATACATCGCAAGCATTAGGTCAGACCAACACACAAAGAGAGCAAATGCAGCCAGTGGTACAGTTTGGCTCATTTTCTCCAATGCCAATCAATATGGTCTAGGTGTTGCCACAGGAGTTTCAAGCTAAAGAAGGGAATCAAAAAGGTCAAGAGAATGGTCCTATAGAAGTCTCCAGTGAGGACTTACAAACCAACATAATCCAAGATGAGTCTGAAGTGGTCAAACCCATGGAAAGTGATGAAGAGATTGAAGAGGTAAGTATAGTTACCTTGTCATATCTTTTCAAATCTCCCACAGTATTCATGACTTAACATGTTAAGCCTCTATATATCAAGGCGTATTTCGATGGGATAGAAATGAACAGGTATTGGTGGATAATGGGGGAGCAGTAAATTTGCTTCCTCACTCATCCTTGAGGAAGTTAGGTAAGAGGAACCCCAGGTTAATCCCAACATGCACAACCATTAATGGTTTTACTAGAGATAAGCGGATGGCTTAAGGCATATTGCCCATCAATATGAGTGTGGGGACAAGAGACTGCATGACTGTTTTCTTTGTCATAGACATCAATGCCAAGTATAATACCTTACATGGTAGAGATTGAATCCACACCAACAAATGTGTGTTTTCTTCTCTGCGTCAAAAAGTAGTGATAGCCCTGAGTAATGGGGAGACAAAAGAAATAAATGTAGACCCACAGCCCTTCGTTGCATATATAGATTTTGTAAAAGCAAAAGTGTACCCTGAGAGGGTGGTTCTACTTAGAGTCCTGAGAAAGCTTGATATAACAGCTGAAGTAACGGTTGAAGAGGAAGTGGCACACCTGAAACACTTAGTGCAAGAAAGTACTGATGATGAATACACCATCAAAGATACCAACAATGCCTGATTGTAGGTAGGAGGATCAAGAAGCCAGACCATTGGCTTTAGTCAAGTTCTTTACATTGGACATTGATACAATAGTCCAGAAAAAAGAGAAGGAAGCCATGCTGCTTGGCTGTAGACATTAACAACAGGAAGCCAAATCATTGGCTCTGAGCAAGTATTGTGCATTGGATATTGAGACTAAAGTCCAGGAAATCTAAGAAGAAGAAGCTTTATGGACAGACTTTGTCTATGAAGAGGAAAATAAAGATATTGAACTAGGATGGTGTAGCTTGACTTTTCACGCTCCTTTCAGAAGACGGATAAGCCCTACAGTATTGGACCCCCATGGTTCTGAATCTGATCTCACAAGTGCAATTTGAAATAGATAAATACCAAAGAGTCCAAATCTGGCAAATCTTTTGAAAAATTGATTTTGAATCAAATTGCCAAAAATAGACTGCTTTTCCAGATACAGAGTCGCCACCTAAATATTTTTGGAAAATTTAGAAAACTTATAACTCGTGCCAAAGGCCTTATGCCCGTCATCACCAAGATTGTCTCAGCTCGGGAACTTAGATACGAGAGGGGAAGGTCATGAATTGAGCACCCTCGCTCGCCCGATCAACGATCGGCCTCTACTAGTCATGATGTGAATCTTATTTATATTATATGCTCTTATTTCGATTTATTAGGCTAACTTACTATGTGATGCGCACAAAAGTATAGACTAATTTGCAAAAATTAGAACACTTGATTCATGTTTGTTTTGAAAATTATTTCGAATATGTACCACTTGAAAAAAGTAATCGCATATGAACATTACTCAAATTATTGCAATTTAAGCAATTAGCCTTCATCTACAAGCATTCAAGCAATTTATCAATTAAGCACTTAGCCTTATGGTGAAGATGCTTTGATATGGCAACACTAACATACAAATACAATATGCTAAAGCGAAAATGCTCACCTAGTACTCTAAGGCAAGCCAAAAGAAAAGAGTTAGAAAAATGCATGCTCTAACTAATGCAACACATGCGATATGCAATTACTAGGCTCGGTTACTAATATGACATATGAATCAATTTGATAGCATGCGGTCTAAGCATGTATTCAAATAAGCGTTAAACTAACAATGCGAGTTAGAATGATGCGCTGAGCTCAATGTATGCAATACAAGTGGATGCAAGGCATGAGAGATGCTTAACAAAACATAATGCCTTAAACTAACCATCATATGCAAGTATATAAAAGGGAGAAAGACGTAGGTTGGAAGACATACACATTATTATAAGTTTGCACCCTTACGCAGGAGGGTCTGAATAAACTAACTAGTTAAGCTAATTACTACGAATTAACTAACTATAACAAAACGAATTAAACTATGCTAACTTAATTATTACAGCAACAAATTAAATAACTAGTCTAGAAATAATTAGAACACAAAACTAACTAAATATTTACAAGACAAAATTAACTAGCTACAACTAATTAATTACAACAAATAACTAAGCTAAGTAATTAGATTAAACAACCCCAGGAAATGAGGAGTGCTCATGCATGCGCACGGATTTCTACCCGAAAAAAGCCACTGTTCTGCTGCCAGGAAGCCTTTGTTACACAGTTAAAACACTTGCACTATTTTTCACCTCAAAACCAACTCTGTTCTGTTTCAAAAGGGCACTGCTCAATTTAACAAAAGTGGCCGGCAGGCCAGAAGTGGTGGCCTACCGGCCACAAATTGTAGCATGTCAGCCACAAAATCCTAATTCCTCCTGCTGCAACAGAGAGCAAACAGAGTACAACCAAAGTATTTTCAAGGGTTGTTTGCACAACTTACCCTTCCTTATCATCAAATAGCTCAAAAGAGTGTTAAATTTGATTCACAAACCATCAATCGATGCAATTTCATTGCATGATGGCCTATGAATCAAAGGGTACAATTTCGATAAATGCAACAAACAAGACTTCCAAACCCCCTCCCTATCATGGATTGATCAAGGGAAGTGGTTGACATTGACTCTTAAACCGTTTACATCACTAATAAGTATGAAACGATTCAGGACTCAAGGGTTCAATTAACGTCCGATTGAACCCTAACCAATTTATTATCTTGCATCATTTTTAGTCCTCATTTTTTTACTCCATTTTAATTACCAACCATTCCTTAGTAAATTAAGTCTAAATGTGAGCTTTAAGTCCTCTAATGGAAAGAAGCATCAAACCAAGAGTTGTTTTTGGCATGAGAGAAGTGTCATGACATTGGTAATGAACCCCCAAAGGGATTAAACCATTAAACACAAGACCTCAATCTCATGCTTTAAACAAGCAACTAGTTTAAACTAATTTTCAAAGCAAAGCAAAAGCCAAGAAATGAGGGAGGTTACAAAAGTGATTAGGGGTGAAAACAAGTATGGAAAGCCATAAAAAAATGCTATCAACTCAAATAGGTTGGTGGCTAAAGCCTAAACCACTAACCTATGAGGACTATTACACTACAAGCATGCAATACAAAGCTCAAATGCAATGAACAACCAAAAATAGTCCTAAAATAGTGCTAAAACAGTCCTAAAACATGTTGGAATTAAGATAAAAATAGTTAGAAAAATAAGCTAAGACATGGAGCTATGTATGCTAGTGAGCAAAGTATAAGGAGGGGAGGCTACCCCCTTTATTTTTGGACCTCAAAACATGTTTTTAGCCACTGAAAAAACTCTGAAAATCAGTATTTAAAAGCTCGAAAAAAAGGTGACAACAAGGTGAGAAACACAAGGGTAAAGGCCTTGGAAGCTAGGTAAAAGGAATGGTGAGCCACCTCTCCACCCTTATTGGCCTTAAACCACAAGTTTCAGCCCAAAATTTCAAAGTTTAAACAGCCCAAAAAAAGTAGGCAAAATAGCAATTAAAGTAAAACAATAAACCAAGACTTATACCTCTTGAAGAGGAGAACACTTTCCAAGTGTTAAACCAACACTTACACACCCTTAAGAGCTCAAAGTAGGCTCAAAAGTACCTCAATTCAAAGATCATAAGGTTTGGTTTAGAGTGTCTAGGCAAAGGCTCAAGAAATTTGCAAAAGAGAGAGAGAATTTTAGAGAAAGAGAGCAAATATTTTGCTTTAAAATTTTCCAACCTTAAAGATGGAAGGGGAGGTCTCCTATATATAGACAAACATCAAACTCCCTCAAAAATATCAATACATACACATGTAAGCAAGTGCATGCATCTGTGACAACAATTAGCATAGCTGGCAAAAATATTTGCCAAAACACACTTGTGGCCGGCAGCCAACAGTGGTGGCCGGTAGGTCCCAAGGTTTTTCAGGCTTGAAGAACTATGGTTGTGGTCCAAAACAAGGCAAGAGGTGTATAGGGTTTGAAGGCTCAAAACTGTGGCATTCTGTTGAGGACTCCGAGCACTTGACAAGCATACACACATTTATCATTGGGTGTGCAAATGGTGACGTCCAAGTCGTAAGGGCGGTCAAAAATGGGGTGTCTACAGATGGGTTGTGGTGGATCAAGAGGAAAAGGTTGTTTCGAAGCTAGAAGAAACTGAAGGAGAAGCATTGGTAAGTAATCAGATGTAAGACCCTTTGGAAGAAGTTAATCTTGGAGAAGCTTTAATATAACAACTTACCTACATCAGTGCTTGGTTGGATCCCATTGCCAGGGACCAGTTATTGGCTGTCCTAAAACAATATAAGGACTATTTTTCTTAGTCATACAATGATCTACCTGGATTGGACAAGTCATTGGTGGAACATAGACTTCTAGTCAAGCCAAACTTTAAGCCATACAAACAAAAACCCATACAGATGAGTCTTGAGGTGGTTTAGAAGGTAAAGGAGGAGATTGCTAGGCTCTTCAAAGCTGGTTTTATTAGAATAGCCAGATATGTTAAGTACCCCATGCCTGTAGTTGATCTGCTGGTGGACAATTTAGTAGGACATAGAATCTTGTCTATGATGGATAGACACTTTGGCTACAACCAGATATGCATAGCAGATAAAGATATTCACAAGACAGCTTTCAGGTGTCCTGGAAATATTAGAACCTTCGAATGGGTTAAGATGCCATTTGGGTTGAAGAATGCTAGAGCAATATATCAGAGGGCAATGAACACTATGTTCCATGATCTCATTGGAGGATACTTACAATGTTATATTGATGATATTGTTGTCAAATCTCAGTCTATGGAAGAGCATCTAGTCCATCTGACGATAGCCTTCGATAGAATGAGGAAATTCAAGCTTAAGCTCAATCCACTCAAGTGTGTTTTTGGTGTATCAATTGAAAACTTCTTGGGATATATAGTGCACAAAAAAGGAATACAGATTGATCAAAACAAAGTCAAAGCCATCATTGAGGCTAAACCTCCATC
This sequence comes from Camellia japonica, assembly GCA_030407325.1. NCBI lineage: Eukaryota > Viridiplantae > Streptophyta > Magnoliopsida > Ericales > Theaceae > Camellia > Camellia japonica. Next base: position 82,396,949 of record JAPPVO010000002.1, read on the forward strand.
AAGTATGAAAGAATTGCAAAAATTCCTTAGTCAAGTTAATTTTGTTCAAAGGTTTATTTCTAATACTACTGGGAAAATTAAAGTTTTTTTCTTCTTTGTTAAAGTTAAAGAATGAAGAAGATTTTATGTGGACAGCAGGGCATCAAGCTTCTTTTTTAGAAATAAAAGCCTATTTGGCCAAGCCTCTAGTACCGATGCCATTAAGGAGGGACAGACCCTTGAAGTTATACATTACTGCAACTGAAGAATCATTGGAAGTCTTCTTGGCTCAAGAGAATGAAGAAGGCAAGGAGCGAGCAGTCTATTACCTTAGTAGGTTTTTAAACTCTTGTGAATGTAAATATTCAGCCGTAGAGAAGCTATGTTTGGCCTTGTACTTTACAGCAATAAAATTAAGATATTATCTTTTGCCTATTGTTGTCTTGGTAATTGCAACCACAAATTTGATTAAATATATGTTATCTAGACCTATATTAAGAGGGAGAATTGACAAATGGATTCTAGTTTTGTTAGAGTTTCATTTGGAATATATCCCCCTAAAAGGCAGTAAAAGGTCAGGTATTGGCCAACTTCTTAGCTGATCATCCATGTCAAACAAAAAGTCAAGACATAATGGAACTTGACACAGCTGATTTAGAACCATGGCATATGTGGTTTCATGAATCAAAGCTAATGGTCTAGTGGGAATTGGTGTTGTAATTAAGTCACCATAGGGGCCAGGAACCACACATGGTTTCAGAATTGATGAGACCACCTGTTCCAATAATCAAGCTGAGTATGAAGCTTTAGTTATGGGACTTGAGATACTTATTGGTTTACAGGCTCATATAGTTAACATATTTGGAGATTCTCAGTTGGTAATTAATCAAGTAAAATGAGTCTTTAATGTCAAAGTGCAAGCCTGTTACCATACTATGTTGCTGTTGTACATTTGTTTTCCCAATTCCAAGTGGCAAATGTAACTTATATCTCAAGGTTCATGAATTACAAGGCCAACGATGTGGCCCAGACGGCTTTGAATTTCAAAAGAAAGGAGTATACTCAAGTAGATATAAATCAAGCAACATATCAGAAGCTAGTACCATTTTTAGCAAAGCGAGGTATATTGGTCAAAGCTAATCAAAATGACTTGAAAGAACAGGATTAGAGACATCCAATCATTCAGTATTTAACTGGCCCTTCTTCAAAGACCAGTAGAAAACTTAAACTACAGTCAATGCAATTCATAGTGTATGGAAATTCTGTTTATAAAAGAGGAGCAAATGGTCTTCTATTGGAGTGCCCAGGACCAAAAGAGGCATTGACTGCCGTGGCTGAGGTGTATAAAGGTATTTGTAGTGCTCATCAGCTTGGTGTTAAGATGAGATGGTTGCTTCAACAGCATTCTTATTCTTGGCCAACTATCCTTAAGGATTGTATAAAGTATGTAAAGGGTTGCTATGCATGTCAGAAGCATAGCATGATAAGGCATGTTCCAATAACTAATTTACATACAGTGGTGAAGCCTTGGCCATTTAGAGGGTGGGTAATGGACATGATAGGAAAAATTTACCCACCTTTTTCGGAACAACATTGTTTCATTCTAGTGGGCACAAACTACTTTACTAAGTGGGTTGAAGTTAAGCCTTATAAGATTGTAGATCAAACAGAGGTAATTGACTTCATCAAGGAGTTAATCTACAGGTTTGGTATTTCACAGACCATAATTGTGGACAATGAGACAGTATGTGATGGAAAGTTAGTAAAAGCTTTCACAGCAGATATGGAATTAGCCTTGTCAATTTCACTCCCTATTATGCATAAACAAATGGTCAGGCAAAGTCATCTAACAAATCCTTGAAGAAGGGGATACAAAAGGCTGTGGAGGACAATCCCAGGGATTGGCACAACTTGTTGTTAGATGTGTTGTGGGCTTATAAGATCTCCCAAAGATCAAGTACATGAGTTAGTCCTTATGCCTTAGTATATGGGGATAATGCAATGCTGTCTATGGAGATCACTATTAAGTCCTTGAGGGTAAAATGCCAAAACCATCAACTTTGATGAGGAAGACTTGGTTTGGAAAACAATACTTCTAGCAGGAATCAAAAGCCACAAGTTTGGCAAATGGTCACCTAATTGGAAGGGACCATACCAAGTCCATAGAGTCTTGCTTGGAGGAGCCTACCATTTAAAAAAATTAAATGGATATGTGCATTCCAAGAAAATTAATGGCAAATATTTGAAATCTTATTACCCAACTATGGGAGATACAAGGAGTTTAGAGATACTATATGGAAATATTAAACACTTGTATAAAATAATGATGTTTCATTTCACAAAAATTGAAGAACATTGTGCCACAAATTGATCCAAAATTCATTACAATGTTTCAAGTGTTCCCTTACAATAAGCTTTCTACTCTTAAGTGATGGAAATAGTTGTATGGTAATGTTCATCTCCTGCCTATGGCTAGATAGCCGTTGGTGTGTAGTGTGTAGCCTCTCTACATTCTGCTGCAAGGCCAGATTAACTGCTACTAACTCCTTCTCCAATTCTGTCTTCCTATGCAAGAGTTGAGTTTGAAGTTGTGAGGTAGAGGAGTGTTGTCCCTTTAGCACTGAAACTTCAAAGTGAATATGGGAGACAAACTCCTTATCTTTTAACAGCTCATTCTCTGTAACCTTAGCCATTTGGCAGATATTGACATAAAAGTCAATGGTTGCTGCTACTTGAGTTAAATGGCCTCTAAAGGCAACATTGGACTGTTCAAGAAACTGACAGCATTTGAGGAATCCATTCTAGATGATTGGTTTTTGCAAAGCCTTGAATGAAATCCTTGAGAAGGTCCTCATCAGCTCTAAACAAGTGCTCAAGTCTACTTGAGGAAGGGAAATGGACTTAGCGACAAATAAGCTTTTAATTATCTCTAGTAAGGAGTCAGCTAAATCTAGTGGCTCAGTATCACTGCTAGTTGGTAGAGCTGGTGTAGATGTATCAAATAAGCTCGCTAGTTAGGCTTCGAAAATGTCTATTTCCTCTTTTGAAAAAGGCATTGCAGAATGGTCACTTGTGGAAGGAAGTGTTGGAAGAATTGGTACAGGAGAAAGAGAGGAAGGTGTCTCAGCATCATCCATGGTCCTGGCCACCAGTAAGTCTAGGGAAGTGGGACTGGAGCTGGGCAGTAGAGGAAGTATTGGTGTACCACTAGTGTCACCCATAGTACTAGCTGCCACTGAAGCATGAGTGACAACAAGGTTACTCTCAGAAGGCAGCAAGGTAACTAGGACTCTGAAAGATAGGGAAATATGCAGAGGTGGGGCAATGGACACCAAGGGCAAACTAAGGAATTCAACAGTGTTGGGAGATGAAAAGGAGAGAATGATTGGCATATCAGTCCTCGAAGCGATGGAAGAGGGATGTAAAGAGTGTAGAGGCAAGAATTGAAAGCCCTGTTTATAGAGGCTCTACACTCGTCAAAGAACTGGTATCTTCTTTTCCTCTCTCTTCAGCAGCCTTTGATCTTGTGGAGTCCAGAGGAGGCCTCTTAATTCCCTCTAGACAAGAAGAAGTCGGCATTAAAGATGTAAGGGGCAGGCTAATTACTTCTGCATTTCAAAAGAAAGAAGCATAAAGGCAATGCTGATGTGAGGGATATAAGGGGAAACATCATTAAGGAGTAAAAAAAGTTACTAGCAGTTGTAGTAATGGTAATTGGAGAGCTGCGAAGAGTATGATGTTTTGTAACTTGACTTCTTCTTGCAGCCGCTTTTTGTGTTGCCTCAACAGTAGCAGCCTCTTCCTTCGAAACCTTTTGTTGCCTCTTCTTCTCTGACCTTTGGAACATAACGACCTCCTTGGCCTATTCCTTTTCCACTGCTTGGGCAACTACTTCATGAACAAAGTCCATGATGAGTTTGGCAGTAAGAGAAGCTGGCCTTTTCTTTATTTTCAAAGGAGACTCTTCTTCTTCTTCTTCTTCTAGGGGAACCCTAGGTGTCTCTTCCATAGGCTTAAGTTTTATTCAGGTTTTTCTCTTTTTCAGTTTCTGCTGTTTACTCTTCAATATGACCAGGACTTGTGTTCCCTAAGGTGAAGCCTTCTACAAAGCCCCTATGACAATAAAAGAAATGCTGAGAGTGATACAAGTATGAAAGAAGGGGAATAAAGGCAAAAGCAGAGGCAGAGCATGTACCTTTATTGGTGGTAGCCCTAGTAACTCTGAGTGTAGAAGCTAAAAGAACAAGAGTGGAAGCAATGGTGATGCCAGCCTCTATGGTTTTGGTTTTCCCACCTTATGTTGGCACATCCAACTCTTTCAGTAAGTCTAATGTGGGAGTGGCAAAACGCACCTCCATATTGGCTGACCACCAATCTTGAAACCTTCTCATGACCCCACTATGTCTAATGAAATGCACAAACTCAAAGCTGGTGGCATCCTTTAAAGCCTTGATTGTTGCTTCATCTAGCCTGAGCTTTGAAACCTTCAAGTTTCTGGTATCAAGGTCAGAGTTTGAGAGGCTGTAGAGAGGGACTGGGATCCCCTGGTTAAGCCCAAATTGCCTTGCAAATTAGGCAGGGCAGTAAGCCTTAATTATGCACTTGTAGGCCCTTGGGTTTAGGGTACCAATGAAGAGCTCCATTGGGACTAAAATTGAAGCCCGCATCTCTTTATGATTAGGCCTGAAGCAGGTAGTGTTAGCCAAGAAGGCCCTCAGCTAGGCTAGCCCCATATTGATGTCGAAAGGGTAGAAGAATGAAGGGCGAATGGAAGTTGAGAGGCTATGGAAATAAGAAAAATAATAGGCAAAAACTAGAAGGGTTTAAGGAAACCCTGGTATACTTTTCTCCATAGGTGGTGGGTCCTTGTACCAAGAATTTCAAGCAATGAAAATGGAAATTAGTAAAGTAAGCAAAAATCCAAAGTTTGACAACCCAAATAGGGCCTCCTTGATTGGGTTCTAGAAACCCTTCACAAAACTGGAAGCAAACCTTATATACATGGCCTAGAACATAAGGGGCCAAGGCGATTCTTCGAAGCTAGAGCCTTGGCAAGAGGGATAAATTGAGGTATTATTTTTTGGGAAGAGGTGCAAAAAAGAAACTTGCAAAGTCAGTAAATAATAAAAGAAAATAATTCTCGATCGGTCACAGGACCTTCCTTATTGTTCTCAGCTTCTATAAACTCACTATAAGAGGGATTTGAAGTAGGAACAGAAAAAGAAACCGTAAGGTCTAGGTAATCAGGACCAAAGGGGTCACCAATAGGTGAGAGTCCTAGAAGATGACACATATCAAGAATGGTGGGGGCCATCATACCACTCCGGAATTAGAAAAAGTTAAAAGCAGAGTTCCAAAAACAAAAGGCAGCTGGGATAAAGAAGGGGTCTTCAGGAATTATGAACTTGGAAAGTCGAAGGGTATCAAGAATGCAGAGTTCCTCTAGGTCCTGCCCTCTGGCTTCAACAACCCTATCATACCATTTCTCCCATTCTATTTTCAATATGGGCTAGCAATGATGAGGTCGAGAGGTCCTCCACCTCCCCTCCCCCCAAGTTGAACTTCTCTTCATAAAGGAGGTAATGATCCTCCAAGCATGGATACAAGGGGGGTACTACAATAGCGGCCTCAATAAAAATAGGCCCAAGAATATACTTCCTCTTCGCACAATTACGGGGGACAAAATACCTTCCATTAATCACACTATAACCCTCTAGTTTGTTATGCTTGACTATCTCCTCATCTATACATCTCCTCAAAGCCACTGAGGGACGAAGACGTTCAATGACTGGCAAGTTTGCAAAGGAACAAGTAGCCATTGTTGAGAGTTAAAAGAGGGATTAAAAGAGTAAGAGAAAGACTAAGGATGAATAGGAACTGAAGTGAAAACAGGGGTAAGTAAGAGTGGGAGTAAGAGTTAGAAATGGACAAGTGAATAGGTAAGAGTGCGAAAATTAGGGCTTTATACCTTCTTATCTAAGTTGCCCATTTAACCTAACGGGTCAAGTAGTGCCAAGCTATTTAGGTTTTATTTGACCCATATGGAGTTAGGACCATTTAACATTTCGAAGGCCTTGAAAGTACATTTTTGGACTTTTTACCAAGAAAATTTCCTTCGAAGTAACGTTTTGCAACCTTTTGAGGAGGAAAAGTGTGTTTCGAAATGTTTGACTTGGCTGCGAAATGAATGGGTTACTTCGAAGCTAGTATTTACCAATATGTTAATGAGTTTGGAGATTGAAGGCCTACATATTAGCAAGTACAAACAATGAAATTGGAAAAAAGGAAACCATATTTTAGGGCTTTATACCTTCTTGACTAAAGTTGCCCATTTAGTCTGACAGGTCAAGTAGTTCCAAGCTATCTAGGTTTTATTTGACCCATATGGAGTTAGGACCTATTTAACATTTTGAAAGCCTTGAAAGTACATTTGTGGACTTTCTACCAAGAAAATTTCATTCGAATGAACGTTTTGCTGCCTTTTGAGGAGGGAAAGTGTGTTTCAAAATGCTTGACTTGGCTTCAGAATGAATTTACTTCGAAGTCAGTAGTTGCTAATATGTTAATGAGTTTTGAGATTAAAGGCCTGCATATTAGCAAGTACAAACCATGAAATTGAAAAAGAGAAACCCATATGTCAATAAATAAAGAAATAATTACATTAAAGGGCCTATTTGGTTATATTCTCAATTTCGTAAAAATCAGGAATGGAAAATGTTACAAGGCCGTCGAACTTAGTCCAGCAAAACTCAATGAATACATGTTCTCTCTCTAACTTTTCCTCTATCATATCTAATTGGGGCTATTCTAGCTGGTATGTCCTTATTTGGTGGAAAAGTCGCTGGGCTTTCATCTCAAACTTTGTTTGCTTTAGTGCCTTCTCCACCTCGTCCACCTCATCCATATCAGCATTTTCTCCATATAATGAGTCATGGTTCTTGAAGTCTTCATATTCTTCAATGAGATTCTTTACTTTGTATTGGGTTTGAATACGAGTAGCAGGAATCTTTTCCAATGATTCGTTGGTGGGCAGGGCATTTTATGCCAATTGAGTAGGAGATTGAGTTGGTCCAAGAAGGTATGGAGTTCTGTTTAAGCCACTAGATTGAGGGTATGGCTTCGAAAGACTATATCACAAGCCTATCAAAGGTTCTTATGAAGGGTGTCGTCTCGAAGTACTTTGAAGGATAGGTGGGAGAAGGCAGCAAGCAAAGTTTGGGCTTTATATTGCTGGTAGGCAGTGTGAAGAGCTAGGGCTTGGTATGGGGCAAAATGCTGATCTTCAAAGAGGATGAGTTTCAATTCCTCAATCCATTTAGGATTATAAGGAATGAGAGATGTAGCTAGGTCCATTTCAAAAGAAGGTGGAAATCAGGGCTCATTCACACACTCTAGCCAGGCAGAAGAGTAGAGTTTGCCTTCTTGGCCAAATGTGAGGAACTCAGTCCTAGAGTTTTCCATTGGATTGGGAGTCTTCCACACTATTTTTGTTGGCAGAGTGAAGGTATACCATGCTGAAAGTAAGTTGTCTTTTAGGCAGCGGAGGCAATCAAATGGTACATAAGGATATACCACTGAGCTGTGAAAAGAAGGAAGAACCAAAGTAGGGTCATTGAATTCAACAAATCTATGGTGAATTCGCTCTCTTGTCTAAGGTTGGGTTGGTTGTGGCTAGGTATTCTAACCAATAGCTTTTTGAGAGGCGAAGACAGCCTCATCCCAAGTAGAGACCTTTGGGGTAGATGAAGAGCTTTCGAGGTCTATATGAGCAAGTTTTTATTCTAAAGGTGTATATTCTACGAAAGCCTCCATGACTTGTATAAATGGAGGAGGGTAAGTATGGCTAATAAATGCATGAGAGTTCTTTCGAGGTCGACCATCATTGTCTAGAACCTCTTCATATGCTTGATCAATGAAGGAAAAGATTTGATTAGCCATCAAGGATGTATCAATCTCTTCGTTTGCACAGATAGTGTAAGTGAGGTTCAAGCATAGAGGGAAGTTCAATACTTTAAATGTTGCTTGAAGGCTATGTATACTTCCAGAACAATTAATTACCATGCACGTCCCAAAACGTGGGCAGTAGTGCATTGATCCACTAATATTACCAAGTCTTGGTTATATTAGTGCGGAGGGTAATGTTGGCCATATTTTTTTTATTAGCAAATCACAGCTTGATATGTGGTCCATCATAGGTAACTTGAGGAATTAGTAAAAGTCTCCAGTCATTAGAGGACATGTGGCAAATTATATCAATGGCAATGGATTTGCGAAGTATTGGAACAATCGAAAGGAGCAAGGTAACGTGGCTAAACGATTCTGGAAGATTTAAATTCAAATTCATGAGAGAAGCTCAATTGCAAGAAATGGCTTAGTGGAGGCAAAATACTTGAAACCATGTCCCATGATCATGGAGGTTGTTTCAACGATTATCATCCACTTCGACAGTTATCAGCCACTTTGACTGTTATTGTCAGAGCATATAAATAGAGGAGAAAATTGATACTGGAAACGACCAGAACCAGATCCAGAAATCAGTTTATTTTACTTTACATTTTTTCAATTATTTACTTTTTCAGTCATTTATTTTCCAGTCCTTTACCTTCTCGCACTACATTTTAGTTTCTTAGGAGTAGTTCTAAATTAGTCTGTTCATGCTGTAATTCCCTTCGAAACTGTGAAAGTGCGAAGGTACATTTGTAAACATTGGTTTATTTAATGAAATTTATTTTCTAACACTATTCTCTCACTCCTTCTTTTACTATTATGATTAATTTTTCTAAATTTTTTTCTAAAAAATGTTACAAATAAAAGCTCTTTTTATTAAGGCTAAAAGAATTTTGAAATAATTATCTGATTAATTGATTGATATTTATTATTTCTATAAAGATTTATTGATGCTTGCTGATATACTCAAATTACATTAAATTAAAAAAAGACAACAAATACATGCAAGTCAACCTAGGATGCCAAACATTATATAAAAAAATAAAAAAATAAAAAAACTCGGAGAGAGTGTGTTTAGAGAAAGAGAAAGTGCGTGGAAGAGAGGGTGGTCAGGAAGCGTGTGTTTAGGGGTGCAGGGGAATCCATCCATGTGACTGATCTCATCTATCCTAAAGGCCAAGTCCCTCTACAATGACTCCTCTTTCTCGTTCAAAGTTCAAATCAAACCCACCATCACCTTTTTTTATCACTTTTTATTTTTTTATTTATTTTTATGATTAACCTTTCTATGCTAACCCCAAATTTCGATAAAAGCACTCCCTCTCTTTTTGCGCTTGAATGCATAACTTGGTACTCCAAAATCAATCTTCCCATTTATATCTACTTTTAATCATAAAATCGATACTTAAAATTTTTGGATTACAAAATTCTTAACTGCCGTAGCAAATCTTTTCAATTGTGTTGTCGTTTGGAAAAAAAAAAAAATTGTAGTTGACTTCTTAAAGTTGAAATTTTTTTAGTTTAGAACTGAAAAGTTCATTTGGTAAATTTTTTAAATTTTTTTTTTATTTTTGTAAGAGAAGAAGTAAAATGATTATTGTTTGAATGTAATAATTTAGTTTATCTTTTGTACTTTTTTAGTTCTAATTAGAATAGCCAAACGAAACCAACGTGATTTACCTTCTATATATATATATATATATATATATATTAAAGAGAATTCTCTTAATTTGCTTAGAATTGTGGGCTCAACACGGATTCTATTTCAGCTTCAGGACCTAATAAAGATTATTCATTGAAACAATTATATTAATTCAAGAATTGTATTCATGTATTTTCATCATATTTATTTTTAAAAAATGAATGATTTAAAAATAAATCATATTCTTTAAAGACAAATATAATAAAATTATATAACTAAAATTTGAGTCAATTTAATTCTTTTCAAATATGATCTACATATAAGAATTTACAAAATGAGCGACTCATTATTAGCATCTAAATAAGACACTTGATGGGCTCCATGGGCCCACAAGATAGTCTTCAATTTGAATAGTGAGCTGAAAAAGATCCTTATAAGGAATGGATTATCGTTGTAGATCTAAGTGCTTCATAATGTAGAGTTTATTGTGCAAATCATCAATGTAAAAAATCATATTGCTCAAATCACATATCAGTGAATTTTTTAAAAGTTAATTACCAAATCATGCAAAACTTTTTAATTTTACTTTTTAATTTTTGTAAAGTTTATCACTAATTTAAGAATATTTTTTCAAGCATCTACTTAAATGAATTTTTTTCTAAATTTATTATGATTTAGTGCAAGTCACTTAAAAATTACATTTCGTCTCCCAAGGGCAAAAGCTAAGAAAATTTTATTATTGATAAATATTTTAATTTATTTATTTATTTTTGATCGATAAAAATTAGTTATTAGTTATTAGATTAGCACTTTGACTGAGTTAAAACTTACACCCATACATCTTGCAAGAAAATCTTACCCTCCTATTCTACTAATCAATATTTGTTTTTAACCGTACATAGTACAGGTGTATTACTAGTTTATATAAACACACAAACAATGTATATAGATTTCCATTCAAAACCATGAATATTCATCAAACTCACTGTTCCAAATTGGTGTAAGCTAGTAAATATGCAGGCAAACTTTGAAATTGGTCTTTCTCCCATCTACACCTTTCTTATCCCTCCCAGTTTTTCAAAATCTTTGCACTGTTTTTGTGTAGTATACCTTTGTCTTGATCACCCATTACTCTCAATTGGTTCAAACAACTCGTCCTAGAACTAGTCAATGTAATCTTCGAATGCCACTGTTCATAGAGCTCACCAACCTTTTTAAGAACTTGGGAGAAGTGTAATATTTATTTTCAATCAGAAAGTTAATGAGATTACTACGAGACCCATTAATTTTCTCATAAAAAGTGAATCGAATCTTTAATTCAAGTGAAGAAAAAATAAAAATTAATTATTATTGAATGTTCAGTTCACAATATGTGGGCGGAAAGTTTATTTTTTGTGAGATGGACTACTTTTTTTTTTCTTTTTTTTTTATTAGGAATAATAGGCTTACTTTGGGACTCATTAATTATTAAATAAAGAATATCACACATGACTAACAACATTTGATTGCATCACAAATATCCTTTTTTATTTTTTTATTTTCAAAGAGATTCGATGCCAATAAAGTCTTTTAAGTTGAAGAAGCCACGCGCAAGTTGACAATCGATATTTCCTCTCCATTAGTCTAGTCATTACCGTGAAAGTCTCGTTCAGAAGTGTCTTGTTGTACCTTGTTACTTTTATCATGTCAATATAAGTTAGTGTCTTTTATTGGCATGCTTTTGAATAATGTAATGTGTTAAGCTCATTTTATTATTTATTTCATTTTATCTATTATTTCTCTCTTTGTTATTTTTTTATTTTCCTTTATTAGTTTTTGAGAGATTGACCAATAAGTCACATATTTTGAATTTGTAATCCATATAATCTCATATTTTTTTCTTAGGATCCATTTAGTCATTTTAGATGTGTAATGACTTATTTATCGTTATAAAGAGTGTCAAATTTGAAAAAAAATATATTAAAGAATTTTTTAGTATCACATCATATTCGTCATGTTGGAGTGTTACGTTTGAAAAAAGTACACTAGAGAGTTTTTAATTTTTTTGGAGTATTACATCATACCCGTCACGTTATCACATTCGGGAAAATGAGCTTTTAGTTTTTTTGAAGTATCACATGAAGTTTTTTTAGAGTGTTACATCATACTTGTCACGTTGTAGTGTCACATATTACATTTGAGAAAAATACACTAAAAAGTTTTTAGTTTTTTTTGGAGTGTCATATCATATCCGCTACGTTGGAGTGTCATATGTTATATTTGAGAAAAACACACTAAAGAGTTTTTAGTTTTTTTAAAGTGTCACATGTCACATTTAAAAAAAGTATACTAAGTAGTTTTTAATTTTTTTAGAGTATCACATCATACCCGTCACGTTGGAGTGTTCCATCATACATGTCACATTAATAAAAGGGTATAGTCATCCATCAAAATGCTACCAAAATCAAATATAAGACCATACAGAATGAAACTCTCCACTAATACGATTTAACAGATCAATAAAATTTTTTTAAGACTAATTAAAGTACTTGTTTGTAAGATGAGATTTACTAATAAATATCCCGTATTTTTTTCTCTCCATATTTTCATTTAACAAGAGTGAGAAACATAAATAGTCTCTCTCATATGAGAGATGAAAGATGTTTCCTTAGTGCCATTTATTGGCATGATTTAAAATTATGCCATGGGCTAAGCTCATTTGTTGTCATTTATCATTTTGTTATTTATTTGTTAATTTCATTTTATTTTATCTATTATCTCTCTCTTTGTTGTTTTTTTATTTTCCTTCATTGTTTTTCTTTATATTTTCATTTAATGAGAGTGGAGAGAATGAATAGCCTCTTTTATATAGGAGACGAATGGCCTACACACATCTAACATTTCTCAACTATAGTTCTCTCTCTCTCTCTCTCTCATATTTACAATTCTATATAATTTTTTTATTTTTTCTTTTCTTTTCTTTTGTTGCATTAGTCATTATTTATGAATCATATTTTCATTTAATGAGAATGGGGAAAATGAATAATCTATCATATGAAAGATGAATGATCTTTCTTTCTCTAATATGTAATATGCTACACTCATCTAGCATCTTCTTAACTATACATCTGTTCACTGTTGCAACTATTTTGATGAATGTTAACTAATTTCTCCCTCTCGCGTTTTGTATACACATCTACAAGTTTAAATAATTTTTTTCAGTTTTTTTTTCTTGTTACATTAATCATTGTTTATGAATCTTTTACTATTCGAGTAAATATGATTGAGTCTAATTCCTCATCTATTTTACATCGATTTCATAAATATATACATATATATATATATATTGATGACAATTTTTTAAATATATTTTATAGAGTGCCATAAGCTACATATATAAATATATATTTACAATTTTAAGGGAATCTATAGTGTATTTTTCAAATATTTTTGTGCGTGTTATGAGATAATTGTAGCTCGAAATTTTTTAAAATAAGCATGATGCTGACTTTAAGGAAAAAAAAAAAGAAAAATAATTGGGAGATTATATTTTCAATTCAAATATGAGTTCAAAAAATTGGCTGAAATAGTATCATTTTCAAATATTGTCTTTTGTGAAAAAATAAATAAAAATAAAATATTGCCTAAAATAGATTTTTGAAACTGTTTCAGAAAAATATTTACATAATCTTTTTTTTTTAAAAAAGATATACAAAAGATTGTGTTTTCAATCATTCCCTGACATGTCAAAAATAATAAAAATGAAAACTAAAATAAATGGGAAAAAAAAGAGGAAAAAAAACAAAATGGCTTTACCTTATGCTTTTCAATTACAGTAATTTGTAACAATTTTATGTTTTATCAATTCATTTTTTTATATTGATTTGTGTCCAACAATAAGTAAATTTGTTGTTTTGAGTTTCTATTGGGATAGATTCATATATATACATGTAACAAATTAATGCACACTTTTGCATGCATTTTGAAATTTAATTCATTCATAAATTTGTAACAAATACCGCCTTTGAGTTGCTTTGAGTTTTTGCATATGCGACATGAACAAACAATTTTTTGAGTGGCTATTAAAAATTCAAATTTATATGAAATTAAATTTTAAACATAACTCATGCATAGTACGGGTAGAAACTAGTTTTTAAGTATTATGAGGATTTTGATCCTCTCTATTCCATGTATGTGATAGAAAATTTATATTACATATCTAATGACTATGAAATATGAATGTAAATTTATAATTATTTTAAATTAAAAAAAGATCATTACACTCATTATTGGATGATGTAGCGGACCTCTCCATTACAAATATGCAATGGAGAGGATCATAATCTGTATTGGAATTATTCTCCTAAACATAATTCCAACCATATTTGCTAGCACAGATGGCATAATACAACAACATATAGCTTATTTATGGACTTGGTTGCTAAATAAAATGAATAATTTTATGTACCCCATTTTAACTACCTTGAATTTACTTCGAATGAGATTGTGTGGTTGAAATTAAATTTATGTAGTGTGGGATTCATGTGTAAAATAAATCTGAATAACAAAAAAAATAATTCTGAATAATTAAGTCTGAATTTGTAATATTACTAAAATACAATTGATGATGAAATGAAATTGATGATATGTATTTTAGATTCCACTTATAAGTTAATTTTAACTTAAATTAAGTTGTACCAAAAAATCCAAAAGTTAGGGAGTGTGCTTATACATTTTTCAACCTATATCCGTAAAAGATTGGCGTTACTCTCATTTGTATACACATGTTTTGATCAATAGATCAATTAATTTTTTAATTAAATATATCTCGAATTATGATAAGGGTTCTTAAAGTAAATAATTTTTTTTCAATTGATGAGAAATTATTTGCAAATATAGATATGAATGCTTTGTTGAGTTTCAATAAGTCAATGAAGCCCAATCAAATAATTTGGAACATGGTGGGAGAGAAAAACTACTAAATAATAAACAAATGAATATATTACAGTAAACTCTCTTAAATTATGATTTATTTGCATTTTAGCAATTTTGAATTTCAAAATTTAATAGTAGTTAACTGACTTAAAGTATTATCTTGTTACATTGGACTTAAACGAAATCAGGTTATACTGTTGAATTTTGAAGTTCAGAGGAACAAAGTGTAAATAAGTCATAAGTTAAAAAGGTTTATTGTAATTTCTCCTAAACAGATTGCAAATTATGAATCCACTTCAAGAAATTAGAGACATTGAGCTAAGACCTCTCTATTGGATCTTTATTTAGTGAAAATGACAACTCAATTGATTTTGCTTCATAAACCCCCTAAGAAGAAGACGCATAATTGAGTAAAGACAAAGTAAATTTTATTTTTATTTATTTATTTATTTATTACAATATTGTTAGAGTAATATGTTACTATTTACCAGAGCAACATGTTACTGTCTAACTGAGTAATATGTTACTATTTACATCAATTTCGACAGTAATATATATATATATATTAAGAATTTCATAGTCAACATTGATCTTATTTAATAGATTTTGATGAGAGTATTCTAAAAATACTAATTTTATTAAAAATTGATATCTAGAACAAAAGTTATATTATTTTAAAGTTTAATATTTTGATAATAGTGATATGTATTAGACTTTTAAAAGAAATTTTTGTGTGCTTATCCTTAAAACAATAAAATTTTATCGTGAGGGGTTTTGATCAAATTTCCCTTAAAATTTCACTATCCAAACTTCTGGAGGACATTAGGAAAAATGAAGCTCTTGAAATGAAATTGCCCCAAAATTATTACAAATCAATTTTCTTGTAGCTTACCCTAAACCACAATGAGATGGGCTCGTCTCAAATTCATAAACGAACTAAAGAGCTGCTACTGCAACATAAAAAAGTTTTAGAAATTAAATATTTTGGTTTTAAAAATGAAAATTTTGTTACAAAAGATATTTAAGGATCAATTTCCATCGTCATGAGGATATTTACTAAAATGTCGTTTCAAAAAGTCAAAAATAAGACTTAAAAATGTCACTAATTAATAAACTTTTAGGGACAAAATAATTTGGTCTCAAAATAATTTATTTTTTTAGATAAAAAATTGGGAGACTTATTTATAAGTTTTTTTTGCAGACACTTATGGTAGGCTTAGTCCTGTGTAATTTCTTATAGAGTCTCAAGTCCTATTTAGATAGGAATGTATTCCACAAAATCTTACATAAACGTAACGTGACGTGACACTTACATAAACGTAACATAACGTGACACCTACATAAACGTAACGTAACGTAACGTGACACCTATATAAACGTAACGTAACATGACACCTACATAAACGTAACATAACGTGTCACGTTACGTTTCCCAAACTTAATGAGTTTTTATTTTTTTTAAATTGAATGTGAAAATGTTGCTGGTTTATGTTGGTGTCACGTTACGTTTATATAGGTGTCACGTTACGTTACGTTACGTTTATGTAGATATGATCTATGGTAACATTCAATTTCCTATATAAGTATCATAGGTGTCACGTTACGTATAGGTGTCACGTTACGTTTATGTAGGTGTCACGTTACGTTACGTTACGTTTATATAGATATGATCTATGATAACATTCAATTTCCTATATATGGTTTTACTATTATTTATGATATTAACAACTAATATTCAGGGTAAATGTGTCAACAAACTTTCCACAGGACTTATGAGAACATAAGTTTTTTAGTAGGACCATATGTAGTATAAGTCTCCCTAATAGGACTTATAAATAATTTTCCCTAAAAAATTTGATCCCAAAAGGATAATAATTCATCACTAATATCTAATTTTCGTTACTAAAAATATAATAACGATACTTTTCGTAACGAAAATATTTAGTCTCTAAAAAATAATTTTGTCTCTAAACTTTAGTCTCTAAAACCTTAATTTTTTATAGTGTGTTGTTCGGTTTAATGGATTCAATTTTGAACTCTGTTTCGATAATTCGAACCGTTTATATTTTTTCGTTGAGAATATCATTCTTACAAAAATTTAAGTCGATCAGATAACGGTAATCAGGTGTTCGGATCAATTTTTTATAGAAAAAAATAAACAATAAGAAAATAAACTATTCGTACATAACTAATTCAAACACATAATTTTCATTATCTAATCGATTTAATTTTTTGTAAAGATTATCTATTTAACGAATCATAAAATATAAACGATTTATATTATCAAAACAATACCTAAAAATAAATCTATTAAACCGAACAATACCTTTCCAATCCAATTATAGACTGGAGAAGCCAACTCTTCTAAAATTATTAAGGTAGATGTTTGATGGGATATTTATATAAAACAAAATGCAATGCACAGCTGGACTGATCTGTATAATTTTATTATACTTATTTTTAATTGAGAGACTAATCTACATGGCATATTATTATAATCAAGTCAAGGTGACGAGGGAAGGCGACAAATTAAGGGAATTTATATTTAATAGAAAAATGATATACAAATTTACTTTTTAGACTTATTTTTTTAATTTAATGATATATAAATTACATGATTAGTTGATGATTAGAGCAGATATGAGAGACAATGTTGCCTATAATATCCTAATTGATTGCTACATTAATAGACTTAGAAATTAAATGTAATTTTTGGTATTAAATAACAATGATATACTTGATAGTGTGGTGTTTTGAAAAATTAGTAAAAAATTGACTTTTTAATTTTTTTTAACTTATTTTATCTTTTTGTAAATAAAAAATATAAAAAATAATAGGACTCAAAACAAATAAAAAACTAAAAATTGACTTTCTACTTGCTTCTCAAAACACCCATTGTTGCTTATTGAAGAAGGAATACTACTCTCAAGTCCATACAAGGCTTTTGTCCTTTTATTAACCACCTTGTCCTTGAGATCTCCTTAAGATCTTGAGGGTCCTTCAGGTCGCAGCTAATCTCTTTGGACATGACCATACAACATTTCTTGCACCACTTTAGGATATAAAACTTCCATAAATAAAACGGAAAAAGAAAATAAGAAAAGGACTATCTCCTAATCTTGACATGTGTCCATGGCCCTTCACTAATGATCATTCATCATATCCCTTTATGTTGTTCAATTATCTAACATAAAATTATAATATCTTACCTTATCTATCAATTATAATACCATAAAATACCATATGATCATTCTTTACGAATATCCAATAATCACCCGTGAAATATGCTTAAAAAAAATCTCATTTTCAATTGATGCATGCATGAAGATAATATGTTTACAATTTGGTAAAGTCCATGATGGAAAGCTTGGCTCTGGTTGGTAGGCGCATAAATAATTGCCACAATAGAGCCAAAATAATAAAAATAATAATAAATCATTGGGAGAGAATGAACAGTAATAGCAAAACTTCTTATAATTATTGAACCATTTGAGAATACGAAATAAGAATTTCAAGGCATAATCCAGCTGCTACGGGTGTGGCATTTTGCGACAAAGACAAATTTGAGATTGAAGATTCTGTATCAAGAAATCTGATAAAAAATATGTTTACATGTAATATTTTTCTATACACGTGCATATACCGAAATGTCTATATTTTTTTTAGAATCTATCTATGCATACATGTACAGACATCGTTATTCACATCGTCTGCAATGCCTAAAAATAGTTTGGAACGTTCACACATAAGCAATGCACACATTAGGCTTTAATGACATCATTAACATTCTCGTCACAGTGAGCTAATCTTTGTCAGTCAGTGTCTGCATCTGTTTTGTATTATTAGATGATTTTTTCAGAAAAGATTTCACCTCCTACCTAAATTCCCACAATAAATACAATGTATGATCTATCATATTTAAAAAATAGTAGGACTTACGGTTAGTTTTACGATACGATGAGTCTTATACTTGTACATGACATTTGTTATGTGTATCTATTGTACATTATAGGAATTCAATATTTATGACATTTTAAAAATGAGTCACTAAAAACTCGACAAGACTCACTATGAGAGATTTTTTTTTTGAACAAACTCGGTATGAAAGATTGAGGATGCCAACATTGTCTTAGCTTTGCAACGTTCATAAAGCACTATAGCGCTTTTTTGTTGATGTTTTAACAAATGCTATATAAATATGGTTGGCGCTGATAAAAAACCAAAATATAAATGCCACTTGTAACCTTTGTGTTGTTGGTGAGATGGTGTTTTAAAATATACAAAATGGTGCGGTTTGAAAAAAGCAAGTGTTTGCACAATGTTTTTAAAAATGTCATTTTACTATTGTCCGGTGACTAGCGTAACAAACAACATTGTTCATTGAAAATTATTTAGTGATTTTTGCAATGTCCCTTGTATTGTCCAAAGCTTTTGCAATGTAAATGTTGGAATAATTTTTTGTGTACAATAAAAAAAATAAACTGAAACAAACTAATGAAACACGTACAAGATTTTTTCTTCACCGGAAATGAAACAAAACTAGAATGATCAAGTTGAGTGTGTAACACTCTATCCTTAAGATGATCAAGTTGAGTGTGTGCTCATGGATTAATGGCGTCTATCTCCCAAGATACAATGATCAAGAACACAGATTGTAGTAGCACTACAAACAATCTGTTCAACGAACCAGAACCTGAGTTCTACAACTCTCTTAAGGCGCTGTTTGGGAACAAGAGAATTAGGCTACTGTAGCCTAATTTTGAAAATCAGCCTAAAAGTCAACTTTTTTTCTTGATTTTCAAAAAAAAAAAAAAAAATATATATGTATATAGGACTGCACAGCCGCAGTGTAGGCACAGCCTACACTGCACAGCCGGCTGTGTAGGTCCATCAATGGTAAATTACGATTTTACCCCTGGATAATAATTTTAAAAAATATTTTTTGGGGGCAAATTTGTCATTTTAATTTTAAACATCATTTCAACACATTTTTCAATACAACAACTCAAATAAAATCCATCTCATCTTCCCAAACACAAAAACTAAAATATCTACTAAAATAACCAAAAAGCCAAATAGCCTACTAAAATAGCCACTTCCCAAACGAGGCCTAAATCTCTATAAACTAATATAAAGAAGAAATGTAGGAAAGAAGAAAAACAGGAAAGAAATCGAATGATTGAACTTGCTGGAGAATCCTCTATTTATAGGCATAGTGGTGCCTGTTCGGAAGGGCAGAAAAACCCTCTAAACAGGTATGAATTTGAACCTCCAGAAAAAATAAAAGATGATTGGAGAAGGCACTGGTTCAAAAGCATATTTGAATTCAAATTTTCCCGCAAAATTTTGAATTAATTCATTTGGAAATTTAATGTTGTGTTTGGTGGAGTTTTCCAAACATGATTCCACAACATGATTTAAGTGCTCTGTTTGTTTATAATTTTCAAAAATTGATTCCACACCCGCTTTTCAAAACATGTCTACCCGGTCATCCTCTCGGACTTCCCCCCAGATGTCTGGCCGGTCTTCTGGAACAGTGTTCGTGTTTTTTTTTTTTTTGGGCACATGTTATTTTTATATTTTAAATAAAAAATATTTTGGGAATTTTTTTAAAATTTTTTATGAGCTTTGAATAGAATTTTGGGTTATGTGTTTGGTTATGAGTTATAAATTTTTAAATCAAACATTATATGTCACATCACTCAATTCAAACTCAATTCAAAACTTTTTTCAAAACTCATAACCAAACAAATTTTTCACACTCAAATCATAATTCTAAAACTTATAAACTCAAAATATAACTCTATTCTTAAATCATAATTTTAAAACTCTACCAACACAACCTAAATTTTTTGCAAAAATTTGAAAAAATTCAAACGAATTTTGTCCAAAAAATTAAAGGTAGTACCTGACCCATACCACGCACCCAGCTCAGCTGGACGGCGGTGATGCGTGGTAGATTTGTATCAAACCCACTTTATCCATCACTCATCTTCTTACAAAACTTGGGGTGCCCTTTAGGGTAGGGGTGAGCAGCGAATATACCGATCCGCTAAAACCAACCAAACCGAACCGATCCGCCGCATTTTGGACGGATGCGTGATGACGAGCGGACGGTTGCGGATTGATTTTCTCCAATCTGCCAATTTGGCGGACGGATGGCGGATTTGAGGTTCCTTTGGCCGCAACCGAACTGCCAAACCGCGAGCACCCTTAGTAGTTTATAAGACTTTGTGTTTTCAATTTGTTTAAATATTTTGTTTGTGTTTTCAATTGAAAAAGAGTTCAAATATTCTGTTAAAATTTTTTTTTCAACTTGAATATATTTTTTGAATTGAAAAAAATAAACGTATTATTTATTTATATTTTTTGGTTTTTAAATCTAATTCTAAAAGTAATAAATAAAAAATATAATATATGCTGGTTGGTTTTTGTTTTCAAAAACATATATAAATGTAACAATACAGACACATACAATCTCTACTATTGCTCTGTTCATGATTTTAGTGGTTTAAATTGTTTTTATATTTTAAGAATCACAGATTGTAATACTTTATGTGGATGAGGCATGCTGCTGTGATTGTAATATGTAGATAAGGTATGCAGTGATTGTGATATTCTAAAATTTCAAACTTTCTTTTTTTGGATGAGACATGCAGTAATTGTAATACTTTTTTAAGTCATTGACTGTAATATTTTCTTTTCTTTCTTTTTTTTTTTTTTTTTTGAGGAAGTGCACAAGTTGAACTATGTTGAAAATTTATAAAATTTTAAACCGCCAAACCGATTCGCATCCATCCGCTGGATTGGCAGACGGATGCAGATTGATTTTCTCCAATCCGCCAATCTGACGGACGGATGGCGGATTGGAGATTCCATGGCCGCAACCGACCCGCGCCCACCTCTACTTTAGGGCCCATCCCAAGTATGTTAACCTAGAGTTTATATACTCACACAAACTCTCTTCTCATTTCTATTTGGGAAAACCCAAAACAAGGTATCCCACATTTGTCTCTTCAACTTTCTATTTCACGAAATCGAAAACGACATCAACTTCCCATTTATCCGTAAATGATTTTGACAAATCGACTTCAACGTGTGACTTACCATGTGACAAGGAATACGTCACTACTCGGACCCACCTCAAAAGATGTGCAGGTCCCACTTGAATTTGGACTGAAAGTTAGCCCAAAATAAGCCTATAAAACTAAATTTTCCAATAGTAAAATGCCAGTGTAACCTATTTTTCTTGCAGTAGCAAATTATTTTAATAACTAGGCATTCAGATTAATTTGTGCACATCTCGATTAATCCCGAAGTCCTAAAGTTAACGACTGGACAAACTTCTAGTGACCTCCTAGGATGACACAAACTTGAGACATGTATAATTTTTAGTAAAACATAACACTTGGCCTGGTCATAAATTTAAAAAAAAAAAAATCATTAAGTTTTCTCAATCAAAAAACCTATGGCTTTCCCCTCAAACGCCTTACAAAAATAAAAATAAAAAAGGTAAATTACACTTCTCTTTTCATGAAGTTTAGAAAAAATACAATTAATTTCATATTTTTGACACAATTATATTAATCTCTATTTTAATATCACTAAAACGACTAAATCTAATGCCTTGGTGGTGCTCCACCTTTTGGGTGTTTGGTTGGTAAATCGTTGTGGCTTATGGGTCTTATGGATTTGAAAGAATAAGGAATAAGAAAGAAAATAGAGACCAAAGCCTACAAATAAAATTAGGGGCATTGACTAATAAATCTCATTTTTTGACCTTCTGTTCCGCAAGGTCCTATGTATTTTTTTGTTAACCGTTTAGTCCCATTGACTGGTTGTTTACAAATTTGCCCAAACTCAAAGATCGTTGGGTTTGGTTAGTGGAGTAAGGGTGTGTGTGTTTCACATCACCTAGAAAAGCGTAATAGTAGTTAGGGGTGGGCGCTGCTCGGTTGCAGCCACAGAACCTCCAATCCGCCATCTGTCTACCAGATTAGTGGATTAGAGAAAATTAATCCGCATTCGTCTGCCAATCCGGTGGATATGGATTGATCGGATTGGCGGATTGACAGATGGATGCGAATCAGTTTTGCGGTTTAAAATTTTATAAATTTTCAACATAATTCAACTTGTGCACTTCCTCAAAAAAAAAAATAAATATTACAGTTAATGACTTAAAAAAGTATTACAATCACTGCATGCTTGATCCACATATTACAATCACAGCATGCCTCATCCACATAAAGTATTACGTAAAGTATTACAATATGTGGTTCTTAAAATATAAAAACAATTTAAACCACCAAAACCATGAACAGAGCAATAGTAGAGATTGTATGTTTCTGTATTGTTATATCTATATTTGTTTTTGAAAACAAAAATCAACTAGCATATATCATCTTTTTATTTATTATTTTTAGAGTTAGATTTAAAAA
Organism: Camellia japonica; assembly: GCA_030407325.1. Classification (NCBI taxonomy): domain Eukaryota; kingdom Viridiplantae; phylum Streptophyta; class Magnoliopsida; order Ericales; family Theaceae; genus Camellia; species Camellia japonica. Next base: position 82,419,869 of record JAPPVO010000002.1, read on the forward strand.
CAAAAAAATATAGATAAATAATACATTTATTTTTTTCAATTCAAAAAATATATTCAAGTTGAAAACTCTTTTTCAACAGAATATATTCAACAAAATATTTAAACTCTTTTTCAATTGAAAACACAAACAAAATATCTAAACAAATTGAAAATACAAAGTCTTACAAATTACTAGGGGTACTCGATTTGGCAGTTCGGTTGCGGTCAAATGAACCTCAAATCCGCCATTTCGGAAAAAATCAATCCGCAACTGTCCGCTTGTTATTATGCATCCGTCCAAAAATGTTGCAGATCAGTTCGGTTTGGTCAGTTTGGGTGGATCGGTATATCCGCTGCTCAGTATATTCTGGTTTGGAATATTTTCGGCGTAAATGTTGGGATGTGAACAGGGCCCACGTATTTGGCTTACCAAATTTTGACTTGTTTGACCTGAAGTAGTCGAACCCCACATGAAACATAGTGTTCTGACCCGTTCATATTTTAGTGGGGCAACCCAATTCAGTTCACATTTTGTAATTGTGGGTGAACCCCTAAATTGGAAACAAAAAATGATGTCGAATGCGACAGCTAAGTGTATGTGAATGTAGTTTTTCAAAAAAGAACGTTGTTGATTCCCACGTTGGAGATTCGGGAGATATTTTGCAAAGAAGTTGGAAGATTGTGGGCCGCTAAGCTGAAGCGTTATAGTGAGATTAGTGTTATGTGAAACCCTAGCTTTAGTGGGACAGTTATTGTTGATGTGAACCACGTCAAGTTAGTTTCTTCTAGTCAATCCGTCCATGACATATGATTACCAAATGTCTGGGAAACGTAAGTATCTTCTATTCTATCGTTTTATTTGATTGTTAATTCGTCGTTTGTTTTGTAGTTGTGGTTTTGGTGGATGTCATATGGATTTCTTGAGATTTGTTTATTAGGTAATAGATATATGTTTGAAATCGTGTTTGTTGTCTAAATGAAAGGTTGTTGTATTTGATATATTGTTTGTGGGTTGTTGTTGGTGTGGGATTATTTTTGTGCGTTCAATGGCATACGTGTGTGAACCATGAAATTGATGTTTTGCACTATTTTTGGTGTCGGTGGTTATTAGGGGTAGGGTTTGCTTTGATATATTGGTTGAGATGGTTTGGTGCTAGTACGTAGGGGATGTGGGGTTCTGGAGATGGTTAGACATTTTGTGTTTGTAGGCCAAAAGGGTGATGTTGTGTGGTTTGTTGTCACATATGATTTTGTTTTCTTGTGTCATGGCATATGTTTCTGTATATGTGTGGTAATATGGTTGACTGTAATTTAGTGTAAAGCATGGTGATCGCGTTGTCATCCTTGTTCTGCAGTCAACATTGTGTGGGGTTGAGATGTGATTTGAAAATAAGATGTTGTGAGCTAGTGTCACATCATTGTTAATACTATATGTGTGTCCAGGGTAAGTCAAGTTGATGGAATTGTTTTATGTGTTTTATTGGGTGTGTACGTGTCATGTGTGACGTGTTTTTTAGTATAATTTTTTTGGTGTTTTCATGTATGTGTGACAAGTAATCGGATAGATAGCCTTGAGAGTTGTTTGTTTGTGTTTATGTTTCGTTGGGTCGTTTGTGTGTTGTTGTTTAAATATATGATGTCTCTTGGTATAGAATATGGGCAAATGTGTAGTCCGTGGATGCGGTCTTGTGAGTAAAAATGAAAGGCAGCAGAGAGTGATGTGACATGCGTCAAATGTGGGAGTAGCATGACAAACCCTATTCAAGCAACCGAAGACTGTAACTCATGCTGTTGTTGGTACAAAATGTCCAAAGCAGAGGCTAAATTTCCATTCCAACATCGTAGGCCTCATAAAAACAGTGTACACTGTGAAGTTGACAGATCAGCACCTTGTTCAAAAAAGTGTGACGATATGGTGGTGAATATTATACAGACTTACAGCATACGAGAGGGGAAGTTTGTGATTGGTGGTCAGACCGTGGAATTTACGGATGATGATGTGAGGCTCTTGTTTGGGTTGCAATGTGGGAATGCATTCCTGGACCTAATAGCACGACCTGGGCCTGTTTCAGATTTTGTGCAATGGAGATGTTGGGTGTCAGTCCCATTACGATGAAACTTATGAGGGAATTGTTGGTGTGGGTTGTATGCCGATTGATTATGAGGACACCGCGAAGCTACTATGCTTGTATGCTTGTGTGAAGTTGTTTTTTTCGACTTCTGGAGAGAGTGTGAGCTAGACTTTTGTTCGATACGTGGACAATCTGGATGTAATGAAGTTGTACGACTGGGTTGGTGCGGTACGTAGTACGTTAATATGTTATGTTAGGGATTTTCATCAAACGCCACATAAAGTGACCAGATATGTGATTGTTTTGCTGGTAAGTGTGCTGCATAAATTTAGGATTGGTAGTTGTGTGGTTTTATCATGTCTGTGTTGTTGTGTGTATTGAACGAGGTTTTTTAATGTGTGGCTTGTGTTGTAGTACTGGCTATGTGAACACACATCAATTATTGAAGCAAAATTGGCTCACATGTTTTCGAGGTTCCTGAAGTGGAATGTTGGCGAGTTGCTGGCTAGTATACAGGGTGAGAAATTATCTAGGGTAGTTGGTTTTCAGGTATATAATTTTTATGAATTATTAAATTCAATAAAGTTCATACCGTAATAGAAGTTGCTAATTTGTTTGTGTGTTAGTTTTAGGTGAACCCGAGACAGTTGGTTACTGATGAGCACGAGGTTGATATATTGAGGGGTGAAGGTATGGTTGAGGCGGAAAATGACGATGTGAAGGGAAATGACATTCCCAGTGTTCCGGGCGTGGTAGATACGACGGGGGTATGTGAGGTAGGACTTGCTGTCGGTGTAAGGAAGCATGGTAAAAGTAAGGTTAGAAATGAAAATAGTGATGAGGTGCCTTCCACCTTGATCATGTGTGGACGAAGCAGCATGGTTGGACCCAATGAAACTAGTGATGGTGAAATATTAGGAGCGAAAGGTGGAACGTACAAGCCGATTGTTCCAAGGAGTGAGCGGAAGGCAGATTATGATCGAGGTGCGATGGCTGGTAAGGAGTTTGGAGTGCAAAACATTGACAAAAACAAACTTATAGCCAAGTTACAAGAAGAAGTTAATAATTTGAAGAGCAAGAATAAGATACAAGCTGTGTATCTAGTAGGTGGTTTTGAAAGTGTGTTGAGGGTGAAAGAAGAAGAGAACAAAAGACTAGCAACGGAGAATTCTAAACAACGGAGGACTATTACTGTGCTTGAGGAGCAGTTGGCGAAACAGGCAGTGCATAATGTGACGCAAAGGTTCGACGGAGTTGATGGGAGTGATGGGGGTTTGAATAGTGGTAGGAGTAGAGATGTGCGCAACGTAGGTGGAGTGGAGAATCCAATGAGGTTAGACTGTATGATAAATGTGCTGGATGCATCTCTTGTATCGTGTATCCGTGCGGTAGGCGACCATGGTTGGCATAGTGTTGTCATTGATGTTGTTGATGTTGGTGTACATGAAGTGATTATTGTTAGTCCTTTAATGATGGAAGGTGGACGAGCGTGTGATAGGCCTAACTCCTTCGTGCATAACATTAAAGGAAAGGTTAGGAAAAATTTACAACTATCAGAGTTTAAGTATAAGAATTTGCAGGTGAGGCAACATAACGTGGCTAGTGATGGAAGTAGGATTCGGGTCCATGGGAAGGGATGTAATAGGGTGTGTGGGGTGCGATATAAGGTTATTGACGTGGATGTTGTTGGTGGTAGGGATATAAAATTCACTGGTTTGGTATTAACAGTCAGCATACGGTATGGAAGATGATGACGAAGTGAGAGGACATGATCATCGCTGCGTATGATTGTTTTGGTGACGAGTGAGTTTTTTTGCTTGTGTTGTTTTTGGATTTCATTTACGTTGTGCTGGCAGTGTTCTTTATGTTATTAGATTTTTTTTTTTTGACGTTTGTAGGGAGGTCATGTGGGTTGGACGGGTTGATGTTAATGCTGTGTATTTCTCGGATGTCAGAGATATTGTTTGCCAAGCTGGTGTCCGGGGAAATGTAAGTTGTATTGTATGCATATGAAGTTATATTTTGATTTGATTATGTCGATTTGTCGTAAATGGGGTATGTGACGTGGGGTTGGTGTTGATGTTTGTTAAACTATTTTATGGCAGGTTATTGATGCGTATGCGTAGATGTTGTCAGATAAGCAAAAAGGTAAAATGTTATGAAGGATTTCCTGAAAAAGTCTTCTTCTTTTTTTTTTTTTTTTTTTTTTTTTTTTTTTCAGCAGCATATGTGTGGTAAATGTATTAAAGTTGAGGGTGTATGTAGACACCCCATTTTTGACCGACTTTAAGACTCAAACGTCACTAACTGAGCGCTCGGTGATGTTGCATATTGTGCTCGTTCTGAGGTCGCAAAGTCTCGGCTAAGAGCCTTGCCTCCGGACTTTGGGACTCTTTTGTGTTTTGCCTCGGTTTGCGAACCAGGTCCTGTTTTCTCTGTTTTCTCGTCCCGAAGGGAGGGAGAGGTCTTGAAGACCATCTCTCAGTGACCGTAGGCTACGTTTCGTGGTCGTAGGCCACTATTCCCATTTGGAGACCAGTTTCTGGTTTTCGGAGCCGTCGGCCGTGCGCCTCGGTTAGGGACCACTTAACTTTCTCCGTTTGCTCTGGTTTTGGTACACACCTTGTTCCCTCTCCCTAGAGGGATACTGTGGCCCGGAAGACCACCTTCGTGGTCATACGCCACCTCCGGTGCTCCATAGTCAGTTTTCAGGGCCCCGGGCTGCGCGTTTTGGCCCCTGAACCCTCGTTTTGCATCGGTGTGGGTTCATTTTTGGCATGGACCCTATTTTCATTGTTAGGAAGGTGGTAGTAGGGTGGGAGACCACCTTTTCTTCTTGGAGACCACCTTTTCCCGGTCAGCCGATTTTTCTTGGCAGGTAGGTGGTCTTCCTCACTTTTGAGCCACAATTTCGGGTCTCCCATACCACCATTGTGTTGCATTCATCTGGGAGGCCACCAATATGGGTAGGCCGACCAGCTTTTCTTCCTGACCATTTTGAACCTTGCTAGAAAGCTGGTTTTCCTCTCTCCTGGGTCATATTTTCTGGTCTCCCATACCACCACTGAGTTGTATTCACCTGGGAGACCACCAATATGGGTAGGCCGACCACCTTTTTTGAGTTGGACCTTTTGACCTGGCTGGCTGACCACAAAAGGTGGCTGGCCGACCACTTGGCCTGGTCGGCGACCACTTGAACTGGTCGGCCTACTCCCTTCTGTTTTGTCTTCCTGAGTTGCTTCCAGCTGTGCTAGCTGGGAGGCATTTGCTGCATCCTCCATACACGTGTATGGAGGATGTTTAATCTTGCTTCCAAGCTTCCAAGAGAAGCTTTAGACCTCTTTGGAAATAAGAGGAACCCTCCTCTCCAGTTGCAAGGGTTGAACAATTAGCCTCAAGCATACATACACTTCCCTCCATTATCTCCCTCCTTCAAGTTTCAAACTCCATTATTCTTGCACCCATTGCACTACACCTCCTAGCACAACACCTCCACCATCCATCCAAGCACCTTGGAACTGATTTGCAGAGGTTGAAGGCTCATTACCTTGGTCCAGAAGTTGCTGAGGGTCGGCTCTACAAGGGTAAGCCTCTATTTCCCTTTTTCTTGCATTATTTTGCTTCATATCTTAGCCCTACTTGCAAGCATTTTTGAGTTTCGACATAAACTGAAATTTTTTTTCTTTTGAGCTTATAAACATGTTTTCTTAAGGTCATTTTTCTGTTGGGGGTCATCTACCCCCTTCCATGCTTCATTTCCTCATGTTTAGGGCTATGCATTAAGGCCTTTGTATTGTGCTTTGTTTGGCCTTTTAGCCACTGAAATCTAGCGGATTTTTAGTGTCCAACATGTGTGTTTGAGCCCTAAAATCAGAGAGGGGTGACCCTCTCACCCCTTGTTCTCTTTACTAGCTTTGTTGGCCTTCCAAAGGAGCTCCATTTTGCATGTTTTGAAGTCATGTTTCAGGCCCTATTTGATGAGTTTTAAGGTCTACATGAGCTCTGTCCAGAGCCCTTTTGGCCATTTTGAATGTCTATTATGCATGTGTAGAACAATCCTATTCAAGGCCTTTCAAAGGGACTTTCGCTTGCATGCTTCCTAGACTTATTTCAGGGCCTTTTTGGTGGGTTTTAGGGCTGTCATAACCTCTTTCCAGAGGTGATTTTGCCATTTTGTATGTCCATCATATATGTGTAGAATAACCTCTTGCATGGCCTTTCAAAGGAGCACTTCATTCTTGCCTGTGTTGACTGAGTTTCAGTGGTTATTTGGGCATATTTTGGCATGGCATACTTCTGTTTTTGGTTGGTTTGGTGAGCCCTCATGTGCTTCATATACATGTAGTGTAAATCATGGTTCACTAGCTTACTTCGCATGCTTTGTTGACCCTTCATGTTAGCACTTTTTGGCCATGTCTTAAACTGATATTGTGCGTATTTTGGACTGCCCTAGCTCTGTTTTTGGGTCTCATGATTGAATGATATTTGTTTTGCATGCTTGTAGTTCAATACCCATGCTTGACTTTGAGTTTTGAGGTCTATTCCATGCATATACTGGGGTGTTTTCATGCTTTGGGGTCATTTTGCATCATATTTCAGAGCTTATGTGAATGCCATAATCCCATGTTTTATACTCTTTAAATGCGTTTGAGAGTCGGGCTTGTATGCCCCATTTACCGACCGTTGAACGAGCTCCATTTCTTTGCATTCCGAGCCATCATTTTAGGCCATTTTCCCACTATTTCAGACCTGCCTAGGGTCTGTTTAGGGTTGGTTTCGCCATTTGTGCATTGCTTTGGGTACCTCTAGTGTAACGCACTTCACTAGTTTCGGTACCCAGGCCCCCTAGCATGCATTGTGTGACATTTTTGCTTGATTCGGGACCATTGTATATCATGTTTCAGAGCCGGAACTTGTTTGCTTGTATGCCATGTTTCATCCTTTGCCATGCCTAGTTAGAGTTGCATGTTATGCCTTAGGATCGGTCCTTTGCATCCATGCATGTTTGCATGTGTTTCGGTTGTCTCATTTCCACCAATGGCCACTGATGTGGGTGTGGCTGAGGTCCACTCATATTGGTGTAAGTCCATCATGCATTGTGTATGCCATTTTAGTCCATAGCATTGTGTATGCTAGGTTGCATGTTAGAGCATTATGTATGACATGTTATGTCACGTGCATTGTGTATGCTATTTTAGTCCATAGCATTGCGTATGCTAGGTTGCATGTTAGTTGCATTGTGTATGCCATCTCATTGCATTGTGTTTGGGATAGGAGTTAGCCCAAGTATAGGAAACGAGGGACGTTTCGTACTCCAAGTGACGAAACGTGTCTCAATTTTCGGTCGCCGACACTCTGGATTACCCATGATGGAGTCTAGGCCTTGTTGTGTTGTCATGTGCATTCATTTCACATCGAATCGTGCAATTCGACTCCTCAGCCATCATGCATCGGGATGCGTGATTGGTGGCACGAGGATCGAGGTGTGCATACATATGTGAAAATACTTTGCCATGCCCCTTTCTTGCTCTCTGTTGCAGCAAACCAGAAATCAGCAACTTTCTAAAGCCTTGCACAACATTCCGGGATTAATTGCAAACAGAAGCAAATTGGGGCATCGCGAGGAATTTCCCGATGAGGCAGCTTGAGCATGCATGCATCTTTCATCATTCGGAACAGAGCTGAGGCGGTCCATGAATTTGCATATTAGTTTATTTTGCTTTCCTAGTTAATTTGTTAATTAATTAGGGTTTTGTAATATTTAATTATTTATTCGGACTGTAATTATTTATTCGGACCCTCCGAGCGAGGGCACAATTGTAATAAGTGTGCGTGTGTGTGATGTATGTCTTCCAACCCCACGTCTTTCTCCCTTTTATTTACCAGCTTATGATGGTTAGATTAGGGCATGTTTCAATTAGCATACTTATGCTCGCATGTTTTGCATCCATTCATTTGTCTTGCATGCACCGGGCTAGGCGCATCATACTAACTGTATTGTATTTCAATTCCAAGTTGAATACATCTTATCTGTTGCATTTCATATGCCATGTTTAGAATAGCTGAGCCTATCTTAGTTGCATACCTGTATGTATTGCATTAGGCATCTCAGCATAGTTAGGATCATGCATGTATTTCTAACATAGCTTCTGTTTTGGCTTGGAGTACTCGGTAAGTGTTTATGCTTTAGCATCCTTGCATGTGTGTGAGTGACTGCCATGATAGCATGCTTACCATGAGGCTATGTGCTTATGTGATATAACTGCCTGAGTGCCTGTGGGTGAGGTTGGATTATTGAATTGGAACAATTCATTGATTGCGAGTTTTAAGCCCACTTGAGAGTGGCAAAATCATGTTTTTCTAAGCCCACCTGAGGGTGGCAAATCCACATTTTAGCCTACTTGCGAGTAGCGAACTGTTTTCAAAACAAACATGAGATGTTTTGTTCCAATTTAGGCGATCCAGTCTATACTTGTATGCTGCGTGCGCATCACATAGTAAATCTAGGCTAATAACCGGAATAAGAAAGCATAATGTTTTCAAAACTAGATATCATGGTTAGTAGAGGTTGATATTTGATCGGGCGAGCGGGGGTGCTCACGAAGTGACCTTCCCCAATCGTACCCAAGTTCCCGAGCCGAGGCAACTTTGGTGATGACGGACACGTGGCCTTAGGCACGAGTCAGGGTTTCCTAAATTCCCCCAAAATAAAATATTTAGGTGGCGACTCTGTATCTGGCAAAGCAGTCCATGTTTGGCACTTCTTTCAAAAAAATCTGTTTTCAAAAACGATTTGCCGGATTTGGACTCTTTGATGATTCATTGGTCTTGCATTGCACTTTGCGAGATTAGATACATGACCGTGACATTGAGTCCTGAACTGTAGTGAGCCCAAATGAACAAAACGGGATTTCCCTCCCGGGACGTTCGGGGACGTCCACAGTGTGTAATTAATGCATAGTTTGTGGTGCACCAGTTTGAAAATTGATTTGTGTTGTGCAGGATATGTTGAAAAATGACAACTTGTCGGCATGGGATAATTACGTGAGGAGTAACTTGGCTGCTACTAGCGGTGCACGTTACATTCATTTCCCCATCTGCCACCTATCCCACTGGACGCTTGTTCTGTATGACACAAAGGTTGGAAACTAGAAGCATTTCAATTCCATGTGGGCTAGAAACGGTGTAGGAGGTGTGCATTATGCCAAAGCTCTTAAAGTGGTAAGTTCGAGATGGAATAATACAATTTATGAGTGGTACTAACATGTGACGGTGTCCCTTGATTTCATGTGTGTATGTGTATTTTTTTTTTGTGAAGAAAAATATTGTGACGGAAGTGCAACGCGAGTTATTGGCAGCATAAGGAATGGAAGCGGCTGTGGCCACACAAGAATTTGACATACCACTTAAGTCTGTGTCTAATTGTCCACAACAACGTTCAGAATCGTAAGTCAGTTGTCATGATGTAAGGGTGTTGTGCGATTGTCGGTTTAATAAAACTGTTTTGTTGATTAATTGGTTTTGTTTAATGTACCACAGTTTGGATTATGCGATAATTATGTGTGTAATAATGAGGCAACACGTGAATCAAGTGAAAGTGGGACGATTACTGCAAGGTGGCAACTATAGCGTACTGCGAGCTAACATGTTGAAGTTGTTTGTGAATGACATGGAACATGGTTTGGCAAGTGATCGGGCGTTGGCAATAGGTTAAGATGGCAAAACTGTCTTATCATTTTGGTTGGGATGATTTTTTTTTTTTTTTTTTGTAGTTAATAATATTTTATGTAAGTAGTTTGCAGTAGTATGACAGTGTTCCGGACAAAGTTAGGTTGTTTTGTGTCATATGACCGGATATGGTTTTGTTTTTTTTATAAGACAGATTTGTCGTTTTTGTGTTATCTGTTCTTTGGTTAACTTTCGGTGACGACTGTAGAGTTACGTTTTATTTGTTTCTTTAATGGTAATGAATTGTTGCATTTTTGTTTTAATGTGTATGTGGGTGTAAATGTTTGTTATTGTTTGTTGAAGGTTATAAGGTGGGTGTTACGTGTTTCTGCCGATGTTACGACATTGAGCGGGTGAGAAGGGTTGGTAAATGCAAAAGTTTGACCTATGTCTAATTGTTTTGTAATTCATATGAGCATGGTTGGAGGGTGTTAGGCGAATGTGGCTTGTAGTTGGCTGCATATAAGTGTCGATGTGATAGGGTTGACTTGTGGTGTATTTGTTTGGATGGTACTGTTGGGTTTTGGTGGTGTGGTTGGTGTCACGTTAAGCTGTGTAATTTTGTGTAGCGGCACACATTGGTTGGTAGTTATAATGTTACTTTGAGGGCTAACTAGTGGGGAAGAATGGTGTGTTGTCATGTCGTACGCGACTTTATGGGTTTTATGTGTAACACGTACATGTGGGTCGTTAGTTGTTGCTGTGTGTGTTCAATGTGTGTAGTAGTGCTATGTAGAGAAGTCAGAGTGGTTAATGAGGCGATTCCAATGTCGCGGTCAGGTTAGGGGCAACAATTCGTCTTATTGATTTTACTACCGGCGTGGGGCTTAGTTATTAGTAGGTTGGGTTTTTTTTTTTTTTTTAATAATATTTTTTGCTGTGCGAGTTTGGTGGGGTCCTCGTGGTGATATGTTAAAGTGGAGTTGGAGGTGGCATGAGGTGATCGTGCAATGTGACATTTTGTTTGCCGGCGGGAGTCATGTGAGGCACGTTGGTTGAACGGAAAAGGAGGTGGGGATGGGTTCTACTGTTTTTGGTATCATTAAGCAATACACTAATATAATGCACACGGTGGTGGGAGAAAGTGTGAAACATACTGAGGGATGTTTTGTAAAACAATTTATTTAACGGAAATAAATGAACAATAAGTTTGTGATAGTGGGACATAGTAATAATAGATGTTCATCGTTTTATTGGTGTCGTTACATCATGACGACTTTTTATAAAGTTTTACGTTGCTCATGGTAAGCGGTTGACGGTGGACTATATTGGTTCGTTGCATTGTGGTTCCCCATGCAGCCACAACATCCACAACGGATTTATTGGACGTGTTCTTCCTTTAATAGGAATCGCTTCTTCTTTGGCCTGCCTGGTGGGCGTTTCACAGCAGAGAGCTTGATAATGTACTCATTTGGGTTGAATGGTGGTTGTTCCACGGTAGATATTGGGTAAATGGCTGATGCGTAAGTCGAACGGTATTCAGATTGATGGAAAAATGGTTCAACCAAGTCATTTAGATCCCTATTACTTTTTCGAACGGTGACCATAGCATGCGCGTAGGGAAACCTGTTGAGTTGCCACTGGAAGCACGAACATGTACACCTACTGACATTAACAGTGACTAACGGGAATGAATGGACTTCATATACGTCTGCATTTGACTGACTAACTTTCCAGGATCTACCTTTGTTGAAAGCTTTTTCCAAACGAGATTTCATTTTCGGACAGATTGCACCAGTCCATGTTTGGGCTGCCACCTGACGTTTTGATATTTGTCGTATTATTTGGCTCTGATGCTGTCAATCGTGTAGGTAATTGGGAGATTGTGTGCCTCGCGTATCCATGAGTTGAATGACTCAGTAGTGTTGGAGTACATTTCGCCATAGCGTTTGCCATTGTAAATGACAATGTAAAGCAATAGTTAGGTGTATGTTGTTATGGGGTAGTGGGTATGTGAACATGAGTTGTATGAAGAAAATTATTGGTAAAGCCAAAGATGCATACTGGAAGAATGCATTTTCCTAATGTTGTGGGTGCGCAGTTTTAAGAAATTGGGTTGCAACCACACGTCATGATTTGTGGAATTGTCCAACCTTCTGGTTGAATGCGTCGACGGTTGGTGCGTACGTGCAATGGCATAGTTTGCTGATCAGACCAGCACAGTGCATGCTGTTGGAATAACGTAACCTGTCCTTTAAGTTTTGTTGCAGATGTTGGAGGCAGAAAGCATGTTCCGCATTAAGGAATACGGTTGGCATCACTTTAAGTAAACCCGTATTCCAATCTAAAATGAACATAAGTGGTTTGGCCCCGTTGACCACCTGGACAAGATGTTGGAGGAACTAGGCTTAGTTCGTGGTATTTTCAGAGTCAACCACTACGTATGCAAGTGGAAATAAACCTGCCAAACACAAAGTGTGTTAATCATTTAGTGTTGAGGATAGGGTGTGAGTGGCATGTGTTGGGGGTGTGTGGGAGAAATGGGCGTGAGTTTGTAGGCAACTTGTTCAGTTACAAGGTTAATGGTTTATTGTTAATTGGGTAGCGCGATGGACTGGCCTTGGTTGCCGTCTTTTGTAGTGGCGGTGAGCAAGAATCCTTTTAACTGACCCTTGAGGAATGTAGCGTCCACAAATTGCAGTGGATGACAATGTTTGAACTCGTCAATGCAAGCTTTGAATGACATGAAGCATCGGATGAACATGTGTGTGGTCATCGTACTCCATGTTCATGTAGCTTCCGGGGTTGTGTTCCATGACATCGTCACTGTACCATTGTAACTAATCGAACGAACTTGAATGGGCACCAAAGAGATCACCCCTAGCTTTTTCGACTCCTAACCACGTCACACGGTAAGTAATGTCCAGACCGTAATCTTGTTTCAAATCAACGATAACTTCAGTGGGGCGTGTGAGTGGCTTGTCATGTACCCATTCGACGATAATGTCCACCACTAATTCCGACCCAACAAGCGGGGTTTTCGAAGTACGAATAGACACCACAAATATGCTCATTGTTCCACTTGTGTGGGTAAAAAAACCCGTTTGCCTCTAACTTCCGGCAATGAACAAACCATGTACACCTATTTGTTACATGCATTGCGCAAACAGCTATTATACGGGCGGAGTCATTTTTCTTGAATTTAAACTGGAACTCACATTCGACAACAAATTTACGTAATACGTTACGGAACTCCAAAGCTCCACCTTCAAAATGCTGCTCTATGTGAGTGAAACCGGTCGCCCATGGAGCTGAAAGGAACACCTTATCTTTGTGTGTGCAAAAAGCTGGTAGCAAGTCAACCTTGTCATCAAAATCCAAATTGGTTAGTGCCTTTGTGCCGTCCAGAGACGCTGCCCTCATGTTGGATTGTTCATCACCATGAGGATTGTTTATTTCCCCACGGTGATGTTCGATGATTACGTCAACCATTTGCAAATGGAATGAACGAGCCAGATACACCATGTTCTGCATGTCCACGTCGTTCTACAGAGAAAAATTGTTGTACCCCGGAATCTTGTAAAACAACACTACTTCCCCCGGTAGTAGCCCATTGTATTTGGTATATACGAAATCGACAAGGTTTGCGAAATTGTATGGTGGTTGCAGTTCGTATGCAATATTGATGGAGTGGTAACAACATAGAAGCATGAAAAAGGATTCCATATGTAAGAGAAACCATGCAGTTGTTAACAAATACGACTATGTATGTGTCAGATAATGCGTGCCCTTAACATTAAACATATTTTAACAGTGTTCGTTAAAAAATCAATGGAAGCATTACTTTATTGTGTTAGATATGTGATACAGAGATTGAAATCATGTCCCAATCAAACAGTGGTGTATGAACAGTAATGAATGGTAACATATAGATGGTGAACAAATCGCATCATGGGTTTGTGTTCTCATAGTAACTGAACGATCACACATGACAACACCCTTATTGACATGTTCGTGCCACACTGATAGAAGTCAAATTTCCTAAAGTATTCACCATTGACATTTAAAAAAAAAAATTGATTTCGGTGTGCAGTAAACGTGTATACGATGAATACTCACCCATGGTTCAACAAATGTGACGAACTCTTGAAAACGTGACATACCTGAATACGGCCGACACTATTGACGGCACCTGTGAAAACCCTCGTCCACTTCACGCATAGAAGTGATGCAAAACCCTCTTCTTCCCTCTGTAATCTTTAGAAACAAAATATCCCCCTCTCCAAAAACGTGTGATGGCACATTCCAAAACCACATAAACTTTTCGAAATAAACTAATGAGGGCATATCCGTCCAACCAATATCCTGCTACATTTGAAAAAGGACTTCTTGGTCACAACACTGCAAATACTTGGCAATCAAACATGTAGAACGTAGGACCAACTGGTGCAACAGTTCCCAAATGAGGACTTTTTAATAAATATCTCATAAAATTAAGGAACAATTGCTTACTAGTAGGACCATCTAAAAAAATTACACTATACATGCAATTTTTTACGTGTAAATCTGATAAATAGGGGGGGACTAAAAAAGCAAATAAATAAAAAAAGAATGAACTTGCACCAAATAAATTCACCAATAAAGATGTTGTAATTTTCAGGACACGAGGACAAATCAATATCAATATTAAAAATGTAAACTAAGGTTAAGTTTGGCAACTTAAAAATAATTCATCTTTTTATCTTTTTTTTCATCACATTACCTCTTTACTTTTCTGCACATCTTTTTATAAAAAGACAAAAAGTACACTTATTTAGGTGATCCCAAACAAGCCATAAACCACCTCCAAGCCCAAAACAAAAAAAAGGAAAATTACTTCTGTATCCCCCTCCCTTTTATCTTAATTTTCCCCCAATTCCCACCCCAAGCGATATGTGCTGTACTGGGTCTCTCTAGTCCCCACACTACACCTTCACATGAGCACCCACAAAGCAAGCTCAGGCTTGAGGCATGAATGAATCAAATCAAACCAAGACAAACATATATTGATAAGGGGTAGAGTGGTGGAACCACCCCTTTACTAGTTTGTCCATCATAAAAGCCCCTTTTTTTCTAACCTTTGTTTACTTTAACCAGTCAAGAATCATAGCCCAACCCAAAATCTACCAATCAAAAGCAGCCCTTTCGCTTCATATTCAGCTTTTACATATCCATACGTGTAAACACTTTTACCTTCCCTTTCTTGCACCTTGAGAACATTGTTCTTTACTTCTTCTCTGAATTTCTTATTAGTGGGTTTTGTCTTTGTCTACACTCTAAGGGATTGCCTCAACAATTTAATATTGTAATAAAAGAATAAAATCATCAAGATCTTCAATTCTTTATGGTTGTTTCAATGTTCTATTTGGAATTAATTCAATAATAAGGAAGGAATTACTCAGGAGGGTTCTTGGGAGGATTTGAATAATCGCTGTCTTTCTATATTGGGTTTCTTGCTTTCCTTTGCAGATGGATAGTTTACTTTTGCTGATCTGATGCAATTGTAGCCTGCATTCTACATGGAACTTGTTCTCTGCAAATGGGTATTTGCATTTCTACTTAGTTGTTTGCTCATCTTCACTGTTGTATGCTCAGGTTAGCTCTATAACTCCATTTTCTTGAATTTCTTGATTGATTCTTGAAAATGCTCTACGTACATTTTAAAAAACTGATGCTAAATAACCCAATTTGGTTTCTTCATTTTTTTATTTTCTGTGTTTTAAGTGGAGGGAATACATGGAGATTCAAAAGTAAGAGGAGTGAATTTGGGTGGATGGTTGGTAGTGGAAGGCTGGATTAAGCCTTCTCTTTTTGATGGCATTCCCAACGGAGACATGCTTGTGAGTTCTTGCACTCATAATTTGATTGCTAATTGGGATTCTTTCTGAGTTACTGTGACTAAACTATTCATGGAGATTGAAATGTAGGATGGAACATATGTCCAACTCAAATCTGTGACATTGCAGAAGTATGTGAGTGCAGAGAATGGGGGTGGCATGAATGTTACAGTTGACAGAGACATTCCTTCTTCATGGGAAACCTTTACGGTGAGATGCCTAACCAAATTGCTCATTCTTGTGTCTCCTAATCATTTCTTGGTTTTTTATGTGTTGATATCTGTAAAAAATGTTTTTGTTTTCTTTTCTCTTTCAGCATGTTTTATATATATATATATATATATATTTTTTGTTGCATCACTGCATGGGTATACAAAATGCAGTGGTACAAATAGAAAATAAATAAATGAAAGTAGTAAATATAATGCTGCATAGATTTAAATTTTGCAACATTCTAATGCACATTTGATTAGAGAATTGGTCCAATATGATGCATATCTTTGTGTATCTATTAGCAGAATGTGCGATTGCTAGCTAAAAGGTGTTTGTGATTAACTTGTTATTAGTACTGTTGCAACGATAGTTGTCTGAAAATTAGAATGCAGATCTAGTAAATAGCTTAATCCGAATAAAAAGATTCCCATTCTAAGATAATGACTTTAAAGGGAGGTTTTTGGAAATTTAGGAATATGCACAGTAAATTAGAACTTTAGCAGGTAATGAAATTCAATAATTATCCTCTATTGTCTACTTGTAAAAAAATCCGTAATCTATCCTGACTTACCTGAAAGAAATTGCAGCACTTAGGCAAAGCCTCCACAAATATCCAAGTCTTTGTGGGTTTGATGCATTGACTAGCAAGTAAGACCACAATGTGAGTTCAAGTATGATTTAGTTGAAACTGATAATATAGGACTTTTGATATTATAATTCACATTCAATGTATTGCATTTCCTTTAAACCAATTCAAGTGATGCAAGTCTTGTAAATTGGGCCATATTTACCCACGGAGTTTGATATGCACTTTCTTAAGCATAATGTAATAAGGAAATCTAACCTTTAATCTCTCACTGTAGTGGCAGAAGGTTTTGACTGGTCAATCAAGCACATGCTTATTACGATACATGGAAGCATGTGGGATTGTTACTGTTTTGACCTTATAGCAACATGCTATTGAAATAAGTTCTGTTTACAGAGCTATAGGCTTCATTAAAAGAGAAGGGGAGAGAGATGTTTTAAGCCATATCCATGACTGTCTCACTCAAGTGTGGAGCCTTATCCAACTTTTTTGGGGCTTACTACATGGATACAGTCCATCTATTCAACTCTATTTGAGCTTTGTCCAAAAACTTCTTGTCTAAGTTATTTGTAGTGAAAATGAATGAAAGGTGATTTACGCACGCGGTGCTTTAAAAAAAGAAAAAGAAAAAAGGATGAAGTGCATTTGGTATTTTTAGAAAATTTCACTATTTAATTTAATCATGTATATGGTTGTGGTTTTCTTATTTACCCTTAAATATCTTGTTATGTTTGCTGAAAGGCCCTGAAGCATGACAATGCCTAGTTACAATATTACCTAGAGGTCTTATTTTATCATTTATGATTTAATGCTATGACAGTGATGTCCTTGCTCATGCGCCAAACAGAGTTTAATAAACTAAAAAGACAGATACATACGCATACTTGATGTAAACCTAGCATCTATGTTGTTGTCTACACAAGAAGCCACATTATACTGTTAACTTCTTTCAACAGTGGAACTAGTGTGAGTCATGGATGTAGGTAATCTATATCTGTGTGTCGTGCTTTACTTGTTTTTGATTGATTCTTCTTGCTATTGTGTGTGTGTGCATGTGGACTGCTCAGTTACTCCCTGACAAATTGGGATGATATTGCTGCTTGTTTGTGGGTGCTCCTCGGATTCTCCAACAAGTGATATCAAATCCAACAACAATTATGGGCAGATTATTTTGGTTGAACCGATGTTGGTGGACTTGCACTAAGGCTCTTGATGGAGCAGGAAAAATACATAGGTAACTCTTGTTGGAGCAAGGAAAATCCAGGTGCATGCAGTTAATGTTCTTGCAACATGGTGGCTCTTGATGGAGTGTGTATGGGTGGCCCAGGTTGGACAATAGTGTTGTAAAGTAATAAATTATAATTAAGATGGAGTGGATACAACATATGGTGAACCTGAATCTGCGGATGGTAAATCGAACTCGAGGGGGAAGCTAGGCTAGGCCCGATGTTTGGTTCACACTTGAGGGAAAGTTTGTTGGAACATGTGTGAAGGTAGAGTCCCAAATAAAATAAAAATAAAAAGAGTGAGACTTAATATACATTAGATGGATTTATTTACAGGTGTATGTCGGTTGGTATGGGTGGTTTGGGGAAAATAATCTCAACCAAACCACCTCTTCAATGGGTTGACAATTTCTTAACCCGCTGCCATCAACCCGCCACCCACATAGCCTCAAAACTGGTGGGTAGGCAGGTTTGTATGAACACATTCTAAAGTCATAAGCCTTATACTGTAATTGTGAAGTTACATATCAAAATAAAAGAAATGCTTAATTATATACCTGTGTTCAAGAAACTTTGCTAACAGTTTAGAATCGAAGCATGTAATGAACTTTCGTAAACTTGAATGTTTATGGTCTAAGGTAAATAATAAAACAAAAATGATGAGCTGATAAGGGCGGAGGTAGGGCTGTAGGGGCATGGGCAATGAGAGGGGTATGGGAGAGAGGGAAGATGGAGGAGGTGGTGGTGGCTGGTAATGACTGTGAGAGGTAATGATAGGGAGTATTGGGGTGGCCACAATAAGAATTGAGAGATTTAGAAGCAGAGATGAACGTTAGAAAATTAGAAAATCTGTTTAGGGTTGAAGTGTTTAATATATTTATATAAATACTGGATGGTCGGTCGTATATTTGAGCAAGTTGGAGATACTAAATCTCACACAATTGAACATTCACAAATTTAGTGTGTATCCTGAGAACCTAACCTGCCAAAACTCTCAAAATGGAGGTGGCAGATCTGGTTGGCTCATGTTGGCTGATAGTTTGGATGGGTAGGCAAGTTTCTTGCATACCCCTACTCACCACTTGTAGGTTTTAGCTTTTAAGTGGATATGAGTTTAAACAATGTATGTTGGGCCCTAGTGTCGAGGGTGTGGATTCTGGGGTTTTTCCTCGATCGATTGGGGCCGATGTTATTGCACGTTCATGGGCTTCCCCCTGTTTTTCCAGCCCATGGGACACATATATAATACAATACAAGCACGTTGATATGATATTTAAAAAAAAAAAATAGGACATGACACAGTAGGGATAATACAACAAATAAATATATATGTATTTATATGTGCACATGAAATAAGTATTTGTTCATTTTTTATATTACAATACATTTTTATTTTATTATATGAACATAGTAAGAAATTTTTTCACATTCTTCATATTGGAAAAGAAGTGTGAAATTAAGTGCTAAAACCTATTTTGGAAAAGTTCTATTCATAAATAAATTGAAAGTTTTGGATTTTATGACTACTCAAACTAAAAAGTCTAAAAATGAGGGATTAATAGGTTTATACATCCACATTATTTTTATTTTATCGTATTGTTGCCCAAGTTATTTTCTCAAACTCGCAATGTGTTTCATGCTCATCTAAGCTTTGAACACGTCACCTGAGTTTCAAAGGTGTGTCCAGTTCTAAACAAATTCAAAAGAATAATATGAAACATTTTGGTGCTTGTCCAACATGTGTCCCAGATTGTCTGGTGAGTGTCAGTGCTTAACACGTGTCAGCTGCATACACAACACTTTCTTATAAGGATTCAGGCTTCCTAGTTCATATATTTAGGTGTCAATATATGACATTTTAAAGTAACTATGTTATGTATGGAGATTGTTTATTGATTAACGTCTTTTCCTGCAGTTATGGAGAGTATCTGAGTCAGAATTCCAGTTTCGCACCTCTCAAGGCCAATTTCTGACATGTGATGGTGATGGGGGATCTGTCTCTTCGACAGCAGAATCACCATCAAGAACCGAAACATTTTATGTTGAAAGAAATAAGAACAGAGTTCACCTCAAGCTTAATAGTGGGACCTATCTTCAGGTATGATTTCTTGTCCATTTTAGTTTTATGACTAGGAAAAGCTCTAATGCCTGACTTACATAGTTATTTGAGGTAGTATTGCAATTGCATGTTTGCTGTACGGTTGATCATTGAAAGTGCAGAGTGAAGCACTTTTAACTACCTATCATTCCTAGCCTTTCTGTGTTTTAATTCATAAATATGGCTGGATACCAATGGTGATATGTTTGGTTTGTTTGGCTTCAGCTGCCACGGTAATGCTCAGATTTTTTAACACAAAAATGGAATTTTGAGCATAAAGGCAGGCAGCCACTTTGTTCAAATAATTCTAAAATTTAGCAACCACCATTGGCAGCATGAATTTCTTCGGAGTTACATGGTAATTGTTCTGTGAAACGATGTGATAAAGGTTGAGCAGCCAGTAATATTGACAGGTTCTGTCAATCTATGAGAATTTCAAGAATAGATTTGGAATATTTTGTAGATGAATTTGATTCCTGGAATCTAAGTTAAGCAATTTATGCAGTGGTACAAGCAACTTAATAATTATGCAAGACAATGATGGGCGATTCGTAAATTGTTTCATTATGTGTTAACAAATGCATGTAGTATGCTTGGTGAGAATGATTGTTTCATTCTTTATTTGTTATTAGTTTGAGCGAATTACACTAATGGTCCCTATAGTTTGGGGCTTGTGTCACTTTGGTCCTTGACTTTTCAATTGTGACACATTGACTTTGAATTTTGAATATTATTCTAAATAAGGACAATTGAAGATACGATTGCTCAATTTCAAAGAAAAAGTCATCAATTTGATAAAATATATACTAATTTGAAAAAAATAAATGTCAAAAAAATATTTTAAATTTTTAAAAATTATTTTTACCCACCCCACCAAAGATAAAATTATGTAAAATTGATAAATTTTTTAAACATTTATTTAATTTTTTTTTACCAAATTAATTTTTGTTATGTGTTTGGCTGATGATCATGTAATGAGTGGTTGTTTTTATTTTCATTAAATTAGTTTCTATTTTTCTGAAAGTCAAATATGGCGACAACTTTGATACCATTATTAAACTAGTTCATCAAATAAAAAATCCAAAACTAAAAACATTTCATATATTAAATGTATTGATTACATATTAAAAGCCTAAACAACCACCTATTACATGATTATCATCCAAACACATAATAAAAATTAATTTGGTAAAATAAATAAATAAATCAATAAATATGTAAAAGATTTATCAATTTTACATAATTTTATCTTTGGTGGGCAGCAATAATTTTTAAAAACTCAAAAATATTTTTGACATTTATTTTTGTCAAATTAGTTTATATTTTATCAAATTGACGACTTTGCCCTTGAATTTGAGCAATGGTATCTTCCATTGTCTTTATTTGGAACAAGATTCAAGATTCAAAATTCAAGGTCAAATATGTTATAATTAAAAAGTCAGGAACTAAAGTGACACGAGCCCCAAACTATAAGGACTATTAATGTAATTCACCCTATTAGTTTTTTAAAGTTTGGCTTAAGCTGTGAACATGTTAAACGTCCAGAATAACTGTGCCACCTGCTTGTGTACTGTTGACATGTGATATATGTTAGAATAAATGTTAGAATAGGAAATAATATTGCATATATTTTATTCTTATTTGATTTTATTTTCCCTTGATTGATGTAATGGGCTAGCCCATAAATTATGCCTGATGGCACTCCTGTAATTACGCATTATTATCAATATAAAAGGGAATGAGGTCTCACTCATTCCCTATCTCTTTTTCTTCTCTAAACTTACATGGTATTAGAGCCATGCCCTGGCCATCTCTCCTTCTTTGCCACCCATCACCACCACTTGCCTCCTCTCTCCTTCCTACCATACGACACATCCTTGTAACTCCTCCTAGCCACCTAACAGCCTTCCAGCCACCCGACAGCCTCTTCCCTTCTTCCTCTACCCCTGACAGCCTCCTCTAGCCCTACTTAGGCCTTGGTCTCCCCCTGACACCCCCAGTCTTCCCTTTCCTTTCCCTTGGCAGGCCCCTTCAGCCACTACCGAGGGCCCCTAGGTGGCCGACCAGCCTCCTTGCTGGTCTGGTCGAGTTCAGCAGCCCTTCTAGGGTAGCCTGAGTTCGTTTCTTCCTTTTTGGGATCTTCTGGTGATGTAAAACTTCAAAAAAAAAGAAAAAAGAAAGGGGGTTTATACTGAGTTCTTAATTCTTTATGCTTCCATAGTGACCGTTGTGCTTGTTCTTCCACTATTATCTTCTGAGTTTGTGAGTAGCATTGTGTTTGAGGAGTAATTAGTAGTCTCCATGGTAGATTTGACTAGTGAATCTACTACCTCTCAGCCATCTCAGGGCTAGAGTTCTGTTATCCCTTCTACTATGACTGATAACCTCAACCTTGGCCGTAAAAGCACCACCTCTCCATTCAATAGTCAAAATTACCTAGCGTGGTCTCAGAGTCTGACTGTTTTCTTGAAAGCAGAAGGAAGAAGGGATATGTTGATGGGAGGGTACAGGCACCCAGTACTACATACCTCGTTATGATCAGTGGGAGATCACCAATTCTCTGATTATGGGCTGGTTGATACATTCTATGGTACCGGAGATTGGAGAGGGCTACTTGTCTATTGACACTGCCTAGGATATTTGGGAAGCCGTAACTACTACTTACTCTAGGAAGGGGAACTTCTCCTAGGCTTTCCAGTTACGTTGCTCCATTAAAAGGTCAGTACAAGGTGAGATGACTATCCTTCAGTATTTTACTTTCCTTAGCAAGGAGTGGAAGTGACTCGATTACCTTCAGGATTACAAGCCTGTCTGTACCACTAATTCTGCTGGTTATCGGAAATTTGTGGAGCAAGAGTGGGTCTTCAAGTTCTTGGAAAGCCTGAATGTGGAGTATGATCCAGTTCGGAGTAGCGTACTTAGCATGGTCGTGCTTCCTTCACTCCAGTAAGCCTTTGCTTTTGTGCAAAATGAGGAGAGTCGTTGCTTTGCTATGTTTCCTTCAGCCACTACTGATCGCTCTGCCTTGGTTTCTGCACCCTTTTAAGAGGAGAGCGTGTGACTTGTGGTTCTCGTCCTTCCTTTGAGAAGGATAATCTTTTTTGTGACTGCTGCGTAGACATTGACACACACGAGAGACTTGTTGGAAGCTGCATGGTACACCTTCTGGTGGCCGAGGAGACCGTCCTGGTCCTCGAGGGAGTAGGTTTGGTCAGTCTAGAGGCCGAGGGGCCAATACTTGGGCACATTTTTCTGACATGATTGAGCCACCACCTTCATCTTCAGTTGTCTCACCGACTGCTGATGTTTCGGGATTATTTGCCTCGGAGTTTGAGATTGCTCTTCACCACTTGCTAGACCGTCGAGCCTTTACTTCTGTCACAGGTGCGTTATCTTTTTCCTTTGCCAATTCAGGTAACTTGGCTTCCTTCACATGTGTATTGCTATCTTATACAACTGTGCCATGGATTATTTATTCTGGTGTTTCAAACCATATGTCTAATTCCTTTAATTTGTTCTCAGAGTATAACCCCTCCTTAGGTTAGGAAAAAGTGCATATTGCTGATGGTACTATTTTGTTTGGGTTAGGAAAAGGTTTAATTCATGCCGCCTCTTCCCTTCCTTTATCCTCTTTACTCCATGTTTCCAATTTTAATGTTAATATTTTATCTTTGAATCGTATTACCCGTGATATGAATTGTAGCGTGACGTTTTTTCCTGATCATTGTCTGTTTCAGGATCTTATCATGAGGAAGAGGATTGGTAGTGGTAGAAAGGAATATGGTCTCTACATTCTGGATCAGACAGACAACTGGCTCATTCATCTATTCAGTTATCATCCACCAAGGAAGACTTTTGGCTGTGGCACTGTCGCTTAGGACATCCCTCCTTTTTACTACTTAAGCATTCATTTTCTTCTGTTTTTAAGAAAAATAATGTGTCTGATTTTCAATGTGCATCATGTCAACTTGGAAAACAACACAAAGTTTCTTTTGCTTCTTCTATTAATAAAAGTTCAGTTCCATTTTCTTTGATTCATTCTGATGTATGGGGTTCCTCACATTTTGTGTCTTTAAAAGATAAAAAATGGTTTGTTACTTTCATAGATGACTGTTCTATGGCCACTTAAGTATATCTGATGAAAGATAAAAATGAGGTGTTTTCTGTGTGTCAAAACTTTCATAAAATGGTTTGCACTCAGTTTAGGGCGGTTGTAAAAATTCTGCGTCCTGATAATTTTGGGGGGGGGGGGAAAGATATTGACTCTGGTCTTGCCAGTTATTTCGCCACTCATGGAATTATTGACCAAACTTCATGCACTAATACTTCTCAACAAAATGGTGTTACAGAACGAAAAAATCGCCATCTTCTTGATGTGGCCCATTGTCTATCCTTTAAACTGCGTGTTCCTCGATCCTATTGGGGGGAAGCGGTTCTCAATACTGCTTATTTGATTAATCGTCTTCTTACCCAAATCCTTCAAAAACAAACACCTCTTCAAGTTTTGTTCGGGTCCACATCTTCTGGGTTCTCCATTCCCTCTAAGACCTTTGAATGTATTTGTTTTGTCCATAATCATTCACCCATTCGTGGTAAATTGGATCCTAAGTCTCTTAAATGTGTTTTCCTGGATTACTCTGCCACTCAAAAAGGCTATAAGTGTTATCATCCTCCATCTCGCAAATGATTTGTCTCCAAGGATGTCACTTTCTTTGAGTCTCAGTCTTAAGTCCTCTCCTGTGTCACAGTCATCCCTTCAAGGGAAGCCTTGGTATATAGAGATTCTTGTTCCACTACCTCTAGTGGTTGAACAGATAGAGGATGTTGAGCCAACAATTGTTGTGGAAAAGGAAGAAGGCAAAGTTTATGTCAGGGACAAAGATAGACAGAAAGTAACCTGGATGCAAGACACTACTTCTGATCCTTTACTGCTAACTTCTTCTCCGGATAAGTGTCTAGAGTCATTCGCCTCTCCTGAGAATCCAGGTAATTCTGATCTTAATGTTTCTATTCCTGAGTTTTCAGATCTTGATGTTTCTATTGCTAATAGGAAGGGGGTTAGGTTATGTACTTAGCATCCTATTTCTAATCATGTCTCATATTCTAACATATCTCCTTCATATAAAGCCATTCTTTCTAAAATTTCGTTTGTGAGTTTGCCTAACAATTTCCAGGATGCTCTCTCTATTCCAGAGTGGAAACATGCCATGATGGAGGAAACGCGAGCTCTTAGCAAGAAAGGCACTTAGGAGTTAGTGGAGTTACTTAGAGGCAAAAATCTAGTTGGTTGTAAGTGGGTGTATACTGTAAAACATAAAGCAGATGGTTCCATAGAATAGTACAAAGCAAGATTGATTGCTAAGGGATTCACTCAGACTTATGGGGTTGCTAAGATGAACTCTGTGAGAATACTGCTCTCCCTTGCAGCAAATTTGGATTAGCCACTTCATCAGTTTGATGTGAAGAATGCCTTCCTTCATGGAGATCTCGAAGAAGAGGTTTATATGGATATTACCCTTGGATTCAAAGATGCTAAATCCAAGGGTAAAGTGTGCAAGCTCCGAAAGTCAATTTATAGACTAAAGCAATTTCCTAGGACTTGGTTTGAAAGGTTTGCTCAAGCTATGTTGAGATATGGGTTCAAGCAGAGTCAAGCTGATCATACCTTATTTGTCGAATACTCCTCACTTGGTAGGACTACATCCTTAATTATCTATGTTGATAATATTGTTCTGACAGGGGATAATGTTGAAGAAATATCTCAGTTGAAGCAGTACCTAGCCAAGGAGTTTGAAATCAAGGACTTGGACACTTTGAAGTACTTTCTGGGTATTGAAGTAGCTAGGTCCAAGGATGGTATCTTCATATGCCAGATGAAGTATGTACTTAACTTGCTATAGGAGACTATGATGCTTGGAGGCAAATCATGTGACACACCTCTAGAACTGGGTCAGAAGTTAAGTGAAGATCAAGGGTGAGAGCCAGTGGACAGGGGAAGATACCAGATATTAGTATGGAAGCTTATATACTTATCTCACTCACGTCCAGACATTTCCATTGTAGTAAGTATGGTTAGCCAGTTTATGCATGCTCCTAGAGCTACCTACTTAGAGGCAATTATGAGAATTTTGAGATACTTGAAATCTTCTCTAGAAAAGGGTCTCTATTTCTCAAAACATGGTCATTTAGTGTGGAGGCTTTTACTGATGCAGATTGGGCTGGATCAGTCACTGATAGACGATCGACTTCTAGGTATTGCACATTTGTTGGAGGCAACCTGGTCACTTGGCGTAGTAAAAATAGAATGTGATTGCTAGATCCAGTGTAGAGGCAGAATTCAGGGTTATGGCTTAGGGTGTATGCGAATTGTTATGGATTAGACTATTGTTGAGAGACTTGGGGATTCATCAGACTGATTCCATGAGGCTGTACTGTGACAACAAGGTGGCTATCAACATAGCTCATAATCCGGTTCAGCATTACAGAACCAATCACGTGGAGATTGATAGACACTTCATCAAGGAAAAGCTCACTAGTGGCATCATATGCACTCCATTTGTGAATATTGGTGAGCAAATGGCGGATGTTCTTACTAAAGGAATAGAGAATAAACCATTTTATGGCATTCTTATCAAGCTCGACATGAGAGATATCTCCACACCAGTTTGAGGGGGAGTGTTAGAATAGGAAATAATATTGCTTATATTTTATTCTTATTTGATTTTGTTTTCCCTTGATTGATGTAATGGGCTGGCCCATAATTTATGCTTGATGGCACTCCTGTAATTACGCATTATTATCAATATAAAAGGGGATGAGGTCTCACTCATTCCTTATCTCTTTCTCTTCTCTAAACTTACAATATACTTGTAGACCCATAATCTGTTGAGCTGGCATTTGTGATTATCTCATTGTTAAAAGGGGAAATTAGTGAAAAGTCCTACTGAATGGTTTTGTTTTATCATAAATCCTATTGAAAGTTTATTAACCCATGTAGTCCCACCTATATAGAATATTAGGAGATGAAGCCCCATTAATGTTAACAATTTTTAATGGCTGTTTTACCCTTGTTAAAATGCATACTTATTTAAAATGAAATTATTCAACAGTAAAACATGATAATTTTGGTGCTTTTCTTGTTTAGGCTTCAATGGCAAACCAACTCACAGCAGACTATCCATCGACACCAGGATGGGATGATAATGCAGCCACATTTGAATTGACGATTGTAGCAAATAACTTGCATGGAGATTTCCAGCTTGCTAATGGATACCGCCATGATAAGGCAAAAGAAGTTCTGAAGGTAAGGTAATTTATTGTCCTGTAGGGGCATAAAATTGGCCCGACACAGGCCCAGTTGGCCATCTGCAAAAAATATGCCTGCCTGTCCCATTTTCCCCAAGGACCTGAGGCCTAGGGTCAAGCATGGGCCTGGGTCTGTGGGCTTTTCTATTTAAATTTTTTTTTTTAGTGTAAATTACAAATTTACAATTTTTATTAATTATCTAGTTTCTAATTTATTGATTTTTAGTGTTAATTTGTATACCTTGTTTTATGTTAATTTTATTAGTCAATACTTGGAGTGAACATTTTCATTACCAAGGTTCAATTATTAATAAGACTTGAGAGGTTGAAAATGATGTGATCTATAGAAGCAAAATAGGTTGGCTCAAGTGAAGGAGTGCTTATAATATATAATGTGATCGATGGATACCAACAAAATTGGAAGGAAAATTTTATAGAACAGTTACAAGGCTAAGGAATTGGGATTCTTTATAGGATAGAATGTTGGGGAACTAATAAACAACACGTTGATAAAATGAATGTAGTTGAGATGATGATGTGTACAGCTCTCGGTTCTTGAGCATGTTGTTGAGGGATTAGGCGGCGGCTAAAGAGCTGCTCAAAAGCTTGACGAACAGGTAAAAAAGCCCTAACATTTTTCTTAGTAAATAAATATATTTACTAAAAAAAATATTCATGAAATGGTAGAAGTAGCACCAATCAAAGACAAGTTGAGAGAGAACAAGATTGTTTGGTCATGCACAATGAAGACCGGTAGACATAACGGTAAGGAAGAGTGATAGGAACATTGTGAACAAAAATGTGAGGAGGGAAAGACCTAAACTGACCTGGGATATGATATTAAAAAATGATATGTTATTCAATTTAACTGAGCATATAGCCTTTGACAAAGCGGAATAGCAAAAAGGATTCATATAATCGACCTTACTTGATTGGGACACGGTTTAGTTTAGTTTGGTTATTACTTATTAATTAGGTGCCATTTAGTAACATTTCTAGTTTACTGTTTTTTGTTTATAGAAAACATTAGACATTTTTATGTTTATTTTTGGTAAAAATTAAGAGAAGAACATGTTTGGTACGCATATTTTAAACACTTGTTTTGAAAACAAGTGAGAGGGGTGGTGGTCGAAGGAGGTGTTGATGGTGGGAGATGGTGGCCAGAGGTGGTTTTCAACAAGAGGTAGTTGCTGCTAGTGGGAAGTGGTTGGTGAGTATGTGCTGGTGGTCAGAGATGGTTATTGGACACTGGTGGGAGGTGGTTGCTTGCTGTGAGAGGGGTTGTTGGAGGAGGTCACAGGGGATGGTGGGCGGAGCTGGGGGTGGCTGGTGGTAAGATTCTGATAACAGAGGTGTATAGCATGCCTATGTTGGAAGATATTTTTTATATACAAAAGCCTCTTGATTTTACAAGCATTAACGACAAGTTTTCTTGAGGATGTTGTGAGCAACCAACTCCTAGTCTCTCAGGAGTAGTGAGTCCATCATCTCTATTCACATATACTAGGAGATGATATTTTATTTTGCATGTATTTGTGATTTTCTTTAGTATCCTTACTATGTTACAATTTTTAATACTATCTTCCCCATCACTTGGCTAAGAAAAGTGGAGTTTTTGGGTATCGTTTTCTAACATTTGGAAGAAAGAACAACAATATTGATTTATCCTATTCAGTAGTTGTTTATTTAATTTATATGATTGGACATTCCAGAAGCATCGAAACAGCTTTATCACTGTGGAAGACTTCGATTTTCTGTACAGACATGGTATAAATGCTGTGAGAATTCCTGTTGGCTGGTGGATAGCTTTTGATCCTAATCCTCCGGCTCCTTTCATTGGTGGTAGTTTGGAAGCTCTTGATAATGCATTCACATGGGCACAGTAGGTCTTGCTTTGATATATTTTCCTCTTGCTTGGTGCCTAGATGTGTATTTCCTTTTAAGCCCTACTTGAAATTTTGGTGCAGAGCCTACAGCATAAAGTGTATAATTGACCTTCATGCGGCTCTGGGCTCCCAAAATGGGATGGAACACAGTGCTAGTAGAGATGGCTCGACAGGCTGGCCTACATCTCCAGATTACATCTCAAAAACATTGGACGTTATAGAATTCCTAGCTTCCAGGTAATATCCTGGACAAGTTTTTGAATGGTCAGGTTTACTTGGAATAGAGTATTAGACTTACCTGATTGCACGTGTCTTCTTGACGGTCAATTTATTATTATAAGAGACTTTTAATGACTGCTGTCGGAGGAGGGGAAAAAGAAAACTTTGGTACTAACTCTTTAGGTGCATGTGTTGCAGATGACCAATAAGAGCTGTGTGGTCATCTTGCCCACAATGAGTGCTGGCTTTGATGTTGGGCGCTGTACATGTTGCCTTGACTTGTAGATGAAGCTTGCTCTTATTGGTCATATGTACTACTTGCACCTAAAGAATGTAGCTAAGTCTATTCCGTTTTTGAATATGGCATTAAATAAAACAACAAAAATACAAACCCACCCTTATCAGAATTTATATAGAAAAAGAAATCAATGGCTCAGATTCATTTCATATGTGGACCCCACATTTCATTAATTCAATCTCCAGCACATAAACACATTCAGGGTAAATTTAGAGTCCGTAAGGGTGGGGTGGGTTCCTAGCATTTTTCTAAATAAAATGCTTGTGCTTCAGCTCTGCTGCCATTTCAGAACTCCATTAAGTAAAATGGTTTTATTCTGCACCAATGTTTGTAAAACTATAATTTAAGGCAATTCTGTGCAATACACAAATGCTCTATTTGGTTCACTGGAAGGACATGGAATAGAATGGAATGATTATTCATTAGGCTCTCCTATGGAATGATCATTCCCTTGCAATGGTGAATGATGATTCTATTTGCAATGTATTCTTCATTATTTTTTAAGTCAACTAAACATGAGAGTTAGAATGTATAATGGAGAAATTTAGGGTTATGGTTTGAGAGGAAGAAAGAGAGAAGAGAGAAAGAGACTGATAATAATATATGGTTTAGAGTTATTGAATTACTCTACACCAGCAAATATATTTATATAAAACCTGACATTACAAAATGACTAGAGTACTCTCAACTTAACTAAATAATAACATAAGAACATATAACTATTCTAACACTCCCCCTCAAGTTGGAGCATAAAGATCAAACATGCCCCGCTTGAAAGATAAGTGATGAAAAGAAGTCCGAGCCAAAGATTTGGTGAGGATATCACCCAATTGATCTTCAGAACGAACATAAGGAGTCACAAGTTGCTTGCATAGTAAGAGATCTCGAATGAAATGACAATCAACCTTGATATGTTTGGTACGCTCATGAAACACAGGATTATTAGCAATGAATATGGCAACCTGATTATCACAACATATACTCATAGGAGTGGGAACAGAAATACCAAAATCCTATAGAAGAGAGTGAACCTATAACATCTTAGAGGCGGTATGAGCCATGGCATGGTACTCGGCCTCGACACTAGAATGAGCAACAACTGCATGTTTCTTGCTATGCCAAGTAACAAGATTACCACTAACAAAGGTACAATAGCCCAAGGTAGAACTTCTATCAATCCTATTGCCAACCCAATCATCATCACTGAAGCCAGTGACAAACAACGAGGAAGACGGACGATAGAGCAAACCCTGACCTGGGGCGCTCTTCAAGTACTGTAAGATACAACACACAACATCAAAATGAGGTTGGCGAGGAGCATACATAAACTGACTGACCACACCCACAGTATAGGTAATATCTGGACGAGTGACAGTGAGATATATCAACTTCCCAACCAACCGACGATAACAATCAAGATCATAAAACAAGGCCATGGTTTCGCCATGAAGTTTAACACATGAGTCCATGGGAGTGTCACTAGGACAAGTGCCTAAAATACCATTTTCAGTGAGAAAGATCAAGGACATACTTCCGTTGTGAGAGAAACAAGCCCTGAGATGATCGAGCAACCTCAATCCCAAAAAAATACCAAAGATGACCCAAGTCCTTGGTGTGAAATTGTTGACCCAAATACCGCTTTAAATTAGCAATACCAATGGAGTCACTGCCAAAAATGACAATGTCATCCACATTGACAATAAGGATGATACTCCCAGTAGACGAGTGGCGAACAAAAACAAAGTGATTAGAAGCAGAACGGCGGAACCCATATGCAAGCACAATAGCACTAAATCAATCAAATCATGCACGAGGGGATTGCTTGAGACCATATAAGACCTTCCGTAACCGATAAACGAGATTCTCACGACCGGGAACAACATATCCAAGAGGTTGAGCCATATAGATCTCCTATTGGAGATTGCCATGAAGAAATGCATTCTTGATATCAAGTTGATACAAAGGCCATGATTGACTAACAGCAACCGAGAGAAGAATCTGAACAGAGTTAAGGCGAGCCACAAGGGAGAAAGTCTCTAGGAAATCAACACCATAGGTTTGGGTGTAACCTTTGGCTACCAAGCGAGCCTTAAGGCGCTCAACAGATCCGTCAGGAAGATACTTGACAATATAAATCCAACAACAACCGACAATAGGTTTCCCAGAAGGCAAAGGTGTAAATTCCCAAGTCTGATTTTGATGAGGAGCACTCATTTCCTCATCCATAGCATGCTTTCAACCCGATATGGACATAGCCTACTGATAAGAATGGGGAATGGAAATTCTAGACAGGCTACAAGCAAAGGAGTGAAATCTAGTAGAAAGACGATCACATGAAACAAAATGAGCAATAGAATGTTGAGTGCAAGTACGTTTACCTTTGCGAACAGCAATAGGAAGTTTATCAGAGGGAACAGGAGATGCAAGAGCCTCAGACAAAAGAGATGAACAGGCCAGGCCATAAGAAACAATGCGACGAGCTTAGGACCGCTGATAAACCTACAGAGGAGAGGGAGGTAACGGAGTAGGATCTAAACTGGAGTGAGGATTTATACTGGTGGAAGGTGAAAGAGAGGGTGAAGGGACACAAGGCACCGGAAGAGTAGGTGGAGAAGAGGATGGCTCCCCCTCACGACAAGAGAGAAGATCAACGAATAACTGCGTGGGTACTTGTATCAAGCCCAATACGTGGCAAGCCCTGCAGGTGCCACATCACCAAAACCCCATCCACGTGGTAGACCAATAAGGCACCACGCGGGTATGTCGTATGTTTGATACATGGCGAGCCCTACGGGCGCCATGTGCCAAGGCACTACGTAAAACCAAGACTATATGCTTAGCCTAAGCGGAAGCATACATATAAGTCCAAATATATCCAAATATGAAGAGCCCTGCAACAGGCAGCACCATGGCCCCTCAGGGCCCATGATCCTTCATACCTCGCTCCAAGACCAAACAACAATACAATCAGCCCCCGGTTCATTTGGACTTGGATTGATAAAGACTGGCTCTCCTAAACATTTAGATAGGCCTGCGGCTCATTCTCCTACTTGGTCGCCTAGAAGCGAGCCCCTCTCCTAAACATTGAGATAAGCCCGCGGCCCGTTCTCTTACTTGGTTGCTTGGAAGCATGCCCCTGGCTCTCCTAAACACTAAGGTGGGCCCTGGCCCATTCACTTACTTGGATGCCTGGGTTGGGAGCAGGACCCAAGCACTATTGCTCAGGATCATCAAAGGATACTGGACTGGCGACTGATGTTATGAGATCGTCGAGATGGTTGTCTTCTTGCTAAGACAGCTCCATCTCGACCAGGCTTGGGGAAAAGACAACAATGACCTTACGTTCATGTCATCCAATGCATACACGAACTTTCCGCCTGCCATGAAATGTTGCTTTCCACCTGCCGTCAAGCTACAGACGGCAGAAGGGCTTATATCACTACTGGCAGAGTTGAGGAGAACGAGCCACCTGTCCAAGAGCTTGCTTGGGCTCCAATACTCCTATGGCCCATGTAACATATCGTATATGCAGCGAGACACAACAACACCACAACCAAGTCTCATGTTTACACACCCTCTCTTACACTCTACATTAGTATTCAAGGTCTATCACTACCAACCTCTCCCCTCCAAGCTTGCCTTGACCTCCTCCTCTCCACCTCCGGTGATCTCAGGCCATTGAAGTGCCCGCCATCTTCTCAGACTACCTCCAACCACACCTCTCACCCACAAACTGCTGTCCAGACGAAGAAAAAAATGAGTAGCCTCAAAAAAGGTAACATTAGCACTGATAAAGTACCTACGAGACTCAGGATGATAACACTGATAACTTTTTTGAGTACAAGAATAGCCTAAGAACACACACTTGTGAACAAGAGGAGATAACTTTTCCAAACCCGAGTCAAGAATATAGACAAAGGCCACACAACCAAAAACACAAGGAGATAAGGGAAACGGAGAAGATGTTAGGTATAACTGAGAGTAGGGAGACTGGTTGTGTAACATAATTGATGGCATGCGGTTAATAAGCGAGCAAGCTGTGGGCACAGCATCACCCCAAAACTACTTGGGAACGTGCATGTTAAACATCAGCGTGCGAGCCACATCTAGCAAATTACATTTGGCAAATGGCGGTGTTTTCGCTCCGTAACACCATTTTTGGGGGACATATGTGAACAACTAGTCTGATGAATAATACCACTAGTATCACAAAAAGTAGTTACAATAGACTGCACATATTCTAAGGCATTATCAGATCAAAACATCTTAATACGTTTCCCAAATTGAGTAAAGATTTCATTATAAAACTTAGAAATGATGGAAGGCAAATCAGACTTCTGTTTAATTAAAAACAACCAAGTCATTCTAGAATAATCATCCGCAAAAATAACAAAATAACAAAAAATTAACAGTGGGTGTTTGAGAAGGATCACCCTAGATATCTGTATGGACAAGATCAAACGACTCAGATACATGACTAACGCTACGACTAGGAAAAGAACTACAGTGATACTTTTTAAATTGACTAGCTTCACACTCAATCTGAAAAACATGATTCAAACCAGGAAAAGCTAACTTGAGCTTGGCTAATGAGGGATGACCCACGCGAAAATGCCACTATAGGGGAGACACTGCAACACTCAACACAATAGACGGAGGACCAAGAGAGCTCTCAGTGTCCAAAAAGTATAAGCCATCCTTTTTATGCCATAAACCAATCATCCTTTTAGTTTGGAGGCCTTGCAAAACACGTGAAGTGGGGGAAAATGTTATGGAACAATGGAGAGCTTGAGTCAATTGACTAATAGAAAGAAAATTAAATAGAAACTTAGGAACATAAAGACCAGAGGGTAAGGAGAGAGATGGAGTTAGATGAAGAGGGTCTTGACCACTGATAGGTCGAGAAGATCCATCAGCAAGTATATAATATCATGAGTAACAGGCCTAAGAGTATCGAAAAGAGAGGAATTACCAGAGATATGGGAACTAGTGCTAGAGTTTATGAGCCAAGGTTGGGTGGACTGAGCCACACAAGCAATATTACCTGAACTAGCCATAGTAGCTATCGAGGATGAAGGTAGACCAGGCCGAAGAGACTGGACAAGGGCAGTAAGCTCGCTAATCTAAATAGTGAGTGCCTCATGAGAATCAACTGGAGGAGTAACATGGCCAGTGGAAACCGAGGACGAAGCGTCCATAACTTGATGCATACGGTCAGGTTTGCCCTTAGTTGTAAGGATTGTGCAACCAGGTGGCGAATCTTCGTAAGAAATGCGATTTTGCGTTTCTTAGAAAGAAACGTGTAAAAATCACGTTTCTATAGAAAGAAACGCGATCTTGTCCAAGATGGGATCGTTGGTGGAAATAAAACAACTCAGAAACCCAGACAGATAGAAGCCCTAACCCATTGAAGATAGAGAAAGAGAAAACAGAGAGAAACCAGACAGAAACCCTAACCCATTGAAGAAAGAGAAAGAGAAAGAGAAAGGGGAAAAACTTGTTGAAGCCCTAATCGAGGCTAGATCAAGGTATGTTCTTCCAATCTATGTGTGTTCGACTCTTTCTCTCCCTCTGTTCATCGTTGAAGTCGAACCTGTTCATCTTCTTTGACTCTCTCTCTCTCCTTCTGTTCAATGCTCTTCGCCGATGTCTCCTTCGTATCTCTCTCTCTCTCTCTGTTTGTCTTCGTCGTCGTCTCCTCTCTCTCTCTCTGTTCATCTTTCTTGTTCCTCTCCTCTCTTTGTTGATGTCTCTCTCTCCCTCTTTTATTCTTTATATTTTTTGTTTTACATTTTTTTTGTTATAGTAATAAAAAAACCTTTTTTCCATCTTTTATTTTTGTTTTTATATTTTTTAATATTCTCAATATCCTAAATATTAACATATAGAATAAATTATTTTTATTTGTAGAAAAAAATTGAAAATAACATTTAATATTAAAGTAAAACAATAAAAATAATATATATATATATATTTTAATTTTACATATAATAAATATATATATATTTAAAAATCAAATCAAACCAAACTAAACATATTTTTTTATTCAAAAGTATTTGAAAAGTTATTTAAATTTTTTTTTCAAAATAACCAAACCAACACTTTTCTAAAAATTTCTTTGAAAACAAATGCATGCTGAATTTTTGAATTAATTTTATTTATATATACATAATATATATTATATATATATATAATCGCTCC
The DNA here is from genome assembly GCA_030407325.1 of Camellia japonica. Classification (NCBI taxonomy): domain Eukaryota; kingdom Viridiplantae; phylum Streptophyta; class Magnoliopsida; order Ericales; family Theaceae; genus Camellia; species Camellia japonica. Next base: position 82,455,495 of record JAPPVO010000002.1, read on the forward strand.
CTGAGGCGCTCCCAACCTAAGAAACTTCTATCGGCTCCGGCTCCGCTCCCTCGCTCCGCTCCCTCGCTCCCGCTCCCACTCCCGCCTCCACTCCCGCTTCGTGCAACTTAGGGTTTGCCATATTTCTGCCAACACCAAGGTTTAGTATGGCCTAGGGAACCACAATGAGTACGTGTGCGATCACCACGAGAACTAAAACAAAGTCCACTACGACCACTATTATGAGAACTACCTCCACGAGTACCTCGTGAGCCAGAATAAGAGCCCCGTTGACCAGTGGGTCCATGTAAACTCCCTCGACTAGGCCCACGGTCACCACGGCTAGAGACCAATGCAGAAGAGGACAAAGAAGATGTCCTAGAGGTGGGTTAAGTTTGTCCCAATGAAGAATGCAATAGCCGAGAATAGGCATTAGCAGCAGAAGGTAGAGCCTCACTGGCGAGAATCTGATCCTTGAACCCCCGTAAATCAGAAGCCGAAGAGTAAAGAGGCCATCATAAAATCTTCCAAATGTTGCTTCTGTGTGGCCAAATCAGTAGTGAAGGGTCTGTGTTGCAATAATTGATCCCACAACTTCTTAAGACCACTATAATAATCGGAAAGAGACCGGCCAGATTGGCGACTAGCAAAAATCTGCTCATATAACTCAGACTCAAGAGACATTACTCTGATTCAAAAATGATTCAGTAAGGTAGTCCCAAATTTGCTTAGCAGTGTCACAAAATTCCACAATACTAGCAACATGAGGGTCTAAGCTATGTCATTTCCACCCCATAATACATGAATCCTCATTACACCAATCAACATAAGTAGAATGATTAGTAGCAGGAGGTAGTTCAGTAAGATAACGTAACTGCTTCTTGCCACATAAGAAAACTTTAATTGCATGAGCCCAAGCCATATAATTTGAGCCCAAGCCATATAATTTGCACCATTCAATTTTTTGGTAGTAATAGATTTAGGCATCTCATCATCTTTACTCATAGCCATAGGTGGTGTTGCCTTAGCCTCAGGCTCAACGATAACAATCCCACAAGTCAACAATAAGAGGAAGATGAGCCAACAACAAGAAGTAAAGTACCAGCACCCACAAACAACCAAGAAAGGCAACAAATAGAGCTCAAAATCAATGATCCATGAAAAACAAAGGTGGGTGAGACACAAACAGGGTTGTCGAACCACAATAGGGATCAAAAAACCAACCCAACAGCAACAAATGAACAAACTAAGGTCCAATAACCATACACAGGTGAGTTTCGGCCCCTATAGAGTAGATTTCAATAGGTAGAAACAACCAGAAACAAGGCAAATCGCAGATGCAAAGAGGGACACCAAAAAACTCGAAAATCATTCAAAAATAGAAAACACCCATAAGGAGTGATCAAAAAATACCATCATCATCAGGAGGCAATTTCGAACTTGGGGTGAAAAACTCGTTCGTACAATGCTGATGTCATGCTGACATCATCGTACAGATGATGATGTCAGTACGTCTTGGTCACCTCAGATCAATGCCCAAAATCTGTTGAATAATTTCTGATTGAGAATGGATTGCTCTGATATTAAGTTAGAATGTATAATGGAGAAATTTACAGTTATGGTTTGAGAGGAAGAAAGAGAGAAGAGAGAAAGAGACTGATAATAATATATGATTTAGAGTTATTGAATTACTCTACACCAGCAAATATATTTATATAAAACCTGACATTACAAAATGACCAGAGTACCCTCAACTTAACTAAATAATAACATAATAACATACTATTCTAACAATGAGAATTGATATTTTGATGGAATGATCATTCCATTTCACTTAATTCCAATGAACCAAACACTACCAAATAGTTTTGTTTTGTTGTTTAAGGTAGTGTAGTGACAAAACTAGTCAAATACTCAATTCGAGTACCATGGAAAACAGATCATTCTAAATTTTTCATTGCGATAGAGCACAAAAATGGTAAAATTTCTTTTTCTTCACATGCTGAACAACCCCTTCATTTTACAACCTCACCTTTTTCTGTTTTCAGAGCCATTCTTCTTGTATCCATAACATCTCTCACCCCTTCTCTTTTCCCTTTTATCTCTCGTTGGTATCTCTTCCAATGTAGTGTACCAAGTTCATTACTAAAGTCATTGTATCTTATATTAACATTGCATTTGCTGACTAGACTTCATTTCTTTTGATGAAGAGGTATAAATTTTAACTTCATTGAATCCATGATTGAAGCAATCAATTTAGCATAAAATTTGTAGCATTTGATGCCTTTAACCTCTCTCTCTCTCTTTAAAGTGCTTTCTTTTTTTCTTTTTTGGGAGTTCTTGTTTTCACTCTTTGAACAACATTGACCTGTGACTTCTTTTTTCTGGAAAATTTTAAGTTCATTGAAAATGAATTCCTTGTGACTTCTTTTTCTAGCAAATTTTAAGTTCATAGAAAATGAATTCTTTCTTTTTCAGGTATGCCAAACATCCTGCCTTGCTGGGAATTGAACTTCTAAATGAACCATCTGCTGCCAATGTTCCCCTGGATATCTTGCTTTCATATTACAAGCAAGGGTATCAAATCGTTCAGAAATACTCATCAACAGCTTATGTGATTGTTTGCCAGAGAATAGGGAATGCAGATCCACTCGAACTTTTTCAAGCTAACATAGGCTCTTTGAACATAGTGGTGGATTTGCATTACTACAATCTCTTCGACCCTTTCTTCGTCAATTTGAACACTACAGACAATATCCAATTCATTTTCAAGAGCAGACAAACCCAATTACAAGCTTTAAACAGCGCAAACGGGCCACTTATTTTTATTGGTAAGGCAAGACTCATTTTTCAATTTTATTCATTGAAAAGAAACTTTCTCCAAGGTTTTATACCAGTTTTTGGACTAGTTTTAAACTTGGTTTAGTTTAATACAAGTTCTATATTCTATAATCATTAGACTATGGAATTTAGAAATGGATTGTTTGCAGGGGAGTGGGTTAATGAGTGGAATGTGACAAGCGGATCTCAAAGGGATTATCAAGATTTCGGGAGAGCTCAGTTAGAGGTCTATAATGAAGCCTCATTTGGATGGGCTTATTGGACACTCAAAAATGACAGAAAACACTGGGATTTTGAATGGAATATTCGGAACAATTATCTTCAACTGGGTAAATCTCTAAAATTTCTCCTTTTTATTTCTTTTGAGATTTGAAAAAAATACACGTGCATACATGGTGTGAGCAGTCTCTGTTGCTAATTTATGTTCTTTAGCTTTTTATTTTTTTGATACTTCATGACCATATCAATGTTGGGTTTATTTCGTAGTTCTGATGATTTGAATCAAATATATTCGATGTAGGTGATTCACCGGCTGTGAAAATATCAAATGGTAGAACTTTACTTGGACTGGCATGCAGTTGTTTCGTTCTGCACGCTATATTATGATAGATCTTACCAAAATTGGCTCTCGTGTCAAAGATTCAAAACTATCACTTAAATGTTTTGAAAATTGAAGGTGATGCACAAAATAATGTTGTTGGAACAAAGAGTATCCATACAAAATGTGATTGATGTTGTGGGAACATTGAGGCTACAAGCAATGTGTTACACTCAATAATACAAAAACGGAATTTTTTTTTTTGTTGATTTTCTAATAATTTTTGTGTCAGCATTCTGTCATATGATTTTAATTTTTTTTTTATCTAAAGCCATGTCTTATACACCAGAATATAAACTCTCTTGACTATCTGGCCTACTGTAAAATACCCTATAAAAAGCACAACCAAAAATCCAAAATACGAGAGTGGCAAATGTGTAAATCCCATCACAGATCCGATTGGTGTGTATTGAATTGAAATTCCAATGGCAGAGATCACAAGTGTGGAACAAATCACAGGCCATGAGGCTACCTCTTGAATGAAGGGGATCTTCTCTGTCCTGATCAAATGGATGATTAGGGTTTGCATGAGCAGCCCTTCAACAAACCAAGCGGATCGGAAGAATATAATGTCCAATGGAGAATAAGTCTTGTAATAAAACCAAATGAATAAGACGGTTGATATGTCGCATAGAGAGCACACAGGACTGTTCCACAAGATGAAAATTGCTAGGCCTTTGAGTGACCATTTCTGCGGTGTTTTCACGTAGTCCTCTTCCATCTTGTCCCAGGGGATTGCAATCTGGCCGACATTGTACAAGAAGTTCTGTGTAAGAAGCTGTCTTGGTGTCAAGGGCTCGAATCCAAGAACTATAATAGCTATGAGCAGAGAAAGAATACTTCCTATATTGGCTATAACTGACATCTTTATGTACTTCATTGTGTTTGCAAAAGTAAGTCTACCCCGCTCAACTCCGGCAACAAGAACATTGAGGTCTTTTTCCAGTAAGATAATGTCGGCAAGGTCTTTTGCAATTGAAGCCCCTGAATCTACTGATATTCCAACATTGGCACCATCCAATGCAAGAGAGTCATTTACTCCATCTCCCAAGAACCCAACTACATGTTCTCCAACTGTCTGCAGAGATTGCACTACCCGTAGTTTCTGAGTAGGTGTGAGCCTGGCCAGCACTGTTGCTCTTTTAACAGTCTCATGGAAGGAGTCATGGCTGAGTAACTCAAGATCAGGTCCTGTAACCACATGGGTAGTTCTGATTCCAACTTCTTTGCAAATCCTTATCGCTAGGGAGAGTGAATCGCCTGTTAATACCTTCGCTTTTACTCCCTTTTCTGCCAACTGCCACAGTGCTTGCTTAGCAGATTCCTTTGGTGGATCGAAGAAAGATATAAGACCAAGGAACACCATTTCACATTCAACACTGTCGTCATAAGCAACATTTCTGTTACCTGTTTGCTGCAGCATAACAAAAAGAACTGTTAAGTACACAGTTTAGCATAAGTGAATTCTAATTCTCCGCTGGTTGGTTCTCTTGGACTGTGTTTGGATTTGAATTTGTATAAAAATTTGTGAAGGGAGAAGAAAATGGAAGGAAAAATGAAAAAAAAAAAAATAGCATCTACTTCCCTCCACGAATTCAAGATCCAAACACATCAATAATGAACAAGAGTTGGGCATCCAGGAGGCTGAATATTTAAATCAAATGATATTAAGGCTGTGATTCCAAGCGGACAAGTACACTCCATTCAAAGTTGTTCAAAGATATTTGAGTCTTTGTGCTTGAATTTTCATAAAGGTATTAAGATCACAAACTATAAAAGTCAAGTCTCATCCACTATGTTGCATTTTGTATAAATTTTATTCTGAAATGGAATAATAAAGCTGACCTCAAGCAATTGGGGCTAAGAATTGTTGATTTGAATGTTTATAATTTGTATATATGCACTTGTATGAAAGCATGCATACTTCCACATATACATCAACCAATATATGCATAGTGTAGACAGGTACTTTGTGTTTGGACCATAAGATGCTATCAAAATAGATGGCCTACTATTCTTACTTGACTCTTGTTCCCACTATACATGGTTGTAATTATGCAAATAACATTACCTTTGCCATTCATATACCTATATTCATTTTCTTCATCCTACTTTATATATTGTAGGAAATTAATGTATTGATATTATTGATTGATATTGATTGATACAATATATATTTTTGTGTGTTTACAATGGAGAGAATGAACTCTCTTTTATAGAGAGAATTGGGGGATACAATGGATACCATAATGGTAATGGAGCACTAACTATGGTGCACTAACTATAGTGGAGTAGGTATAATGGTAATGGAACACTAACTATGGTGCACTAACTATAGTGGTAATGGTAATGGAACACTAACTATAGTGGAGTAGGTGTAGGAATTGTTACATTCAACAGCCCCCCTCAAACTCAAGGGGGTTAGGAACTAACCAACTTGAGTTTGGAGAGAGTAACAAAACAGGAAAAATAAGCTGACAAATAAAAGTAGATAGGAGACACTGTATGGTCGTGTCAGACCGTTGTAAAAGACAGTTTATGGGGTTATGTCGGACCGTTGTAGAAGATAGTTTATGGGGTCATATCGGACCGATGTAGAAAACAGTTTATGGGGTCATGTCGGACCGTTGTAGAAAACAGTTTACGGGGTCATGTCGGACCGTTGTAGAAAACAGTTTACTGGGTCATGTCGGACCGTTGTAGAAATCAGTTTACTGAGTCTTGTCGGACCCATATAGGAGCTAACCGGAATCAATATCGGGACAGTTTACCGAGTCTTGTCGGACCCATATAGAAGCTAACCGGAATCAAAGTCGGGACAGTTTACCGAGTCTTGTCGGACCCATATAGAAGCTAACCGGAATCAATGTCGGGACAGTTTACCGAGTCTTGTCGGACCCATATAGAAGCTAACCGGAATCAATGTCGGGACAGTTTACAGAGTCTTGTCGGACCCACAAAAGTCGCACCCTCAAAAAGGCGTGCCCAATCTCATCAAAAGGCGTGCCATCAAAAGGCGTGCCATCAAAAGACGTGCCCGACAGCCATCAAAAGTCGAGCCATCAAAAGGCGCGCCGATTTGTCGTCTGGCGTGGAGAGGCGCGTGATACGCGTGTCTGCCTTGCCTATTTAAACCAAGGCGAGGCAGCCGTTTATGCAGAACAAAACATCTGCTGAAAACTCTGAAAAACCTCTTCATTTTGCTGAGAGATATACTCTGTAACACTTCTGCCCAGAAAATGGCTTCTTCTTCCCGTTCCGCTACCCAGAACATAGCCTCTTCTTCCCGGGGTCTTACTCTCTTTCCCGACCTCAATGAGTGCACAAGAGAGATAACCGGGGCAGTTGCCCTGGAACCGCAACCAAGTGCCCTTGGACCAAGCCCCCCTGGTTTTGCACCGCTGAACTATCCGATGGTGGCAGTTGAGCAGATAATGGCTGCTCAATCTGATATTGAGGCCAATTATTATACATTAAGGTCATGCGTTGAGACCATGACGGCGGTCAACAACCTGTCGCACCGGCTTCAGAGTAGAACAAATGAGGTGCAGCAGGTAAAAGCCCAACTGGCTCTGCTCCAGCGCATGTATACAGATGCCCGAGCAGAGATATGTATGCTGAAGGCAGAAAACAAGGAACTGAAGCGGAAGGCCACCGTGATGCTCAGATTTGGAGGGCCGCCATATGTGACGGTTGAGGAGCAACGGGAAGTGAACGTGCTCGGCGGCGAGGGAAACATGGAGGCAGCACCGGCAAGGGCCGCCCAAGACAAAGGCAAAAAGAAGAGAACAGCTGAAGAGTCGAAGAAGTGAGGCCGGTTTTTGTTGTGGTGGTAGTAGGTTGTGGTTGGAGATTGTTTGGTTTTTTTTTTTTTTTTTTATGTAAAATGGTGATCGAGTTTGATCCCTGGCATGAATAAAATAAAGTTGGTGTGCAAATCTGAATGGTATGAATTTGATTTGAAAACAAAATTAAAAATAATCTTATGGAGGAACAAGAAGATATCTGCCGGTGTCCTTGTGGGGGCCACTGCAATCTGGATCCTGTTCGAATTGGTCGAATACCACCTTCTTACTCGAGTGTGCCATATACTGATATTGTTGCTTGCAACCTTGTTCCTATGGTCCAATGCAACAACATTCATCAAGAAGTCTTCTCCACATATTCCAGAAGTTCAGCTCCCGGATTACCCAACCCAACAGAGAATTGTGATGGTGACGGTGATGGTGATGGTGGAACAAAGCAACAATAGTAGCAGCAGCAACAACAGAACAGCAATCAACAACAGCAGCAGCTTCAGCAGCATGCTCTTTCTGGCCAACAATCTCAGAGCTCAAACCACAATCTCCATCAACAGGATAAAATTGTGGGTGCTGGCAGTGTCACTGCTGATGGTAGCATGTCAAACTCCTTTCGAGGAAATGATCAGGCTTCTAAATTGAATTCTGCCCCTGCAAACCCTCTTCAACAGCCTCAATAATCTCCAACGGCAATCATGCAGAGCTTAAACTCTATCATGACCAATGAGCTCATTCAGACAGAATAAGTTCTCATTTCCACTAAGTCTCGCAAAATCTCAAGCCTTGTTCAATTCTCAATAGAAAAGGATAGCTGCCTGCCAGCCTTTCTCTACCTCTCTCATGAGTTATACCTCGTTCAATAGCTTACACAGCAGCTACCAGATTCGACCTGTTTATATACTGGACAGCCAACAAACAAGTAGCAAAAGGGTGCACTTGACTTGCAAATCAAACATAAAACCATCCAGCACTTAGCGACGAGTCATCCGAGGTTTCTCAAGTCCTCCCCATCCGTGCAGAACAAGAAATGCGTTCAAGGGAGCTTGTTGAGAGAGGTTTGAAGCTGGAAGCTGATCTTCGTGCTACTGAACCTCTGAGACATGAGGCAGGACAACTCCGTGCTGAAGTTCAAAAGCTGAATAATATTAGGCAGGATCTGGCAGGGCAAGTTCAGAATCTCTCACAAGACCTTGCAAAATTGCAAGCTGATAATAAGCAGATTCCACTATTGAGGGCTGAGATTGATGGACTGCACCATGAGTTTAATCGGGCTAGAACTGTTATTGATTATGAAAAGAAGGCAAATATTGGGCTCATGGAGCAGAGACAAGCGATGGAGAATAACTTGGTTTCCATGGCACGTGAAGTTGAAAAGCTACGTGCAGAACTTGCAAATTCTGATGGCAGACCATGGGCAACTGGTGGACCATATGGCATAAAATTCAGCAGCCCTGAGGGGGGGTTTTCCAGCACCTTCAGGTCCGGCCAATAGCTCGGGAACAGCAAACACAGCGGGACCCTCCCCAAGTTCAGCATCATCAACATCTTTGTCAAACCAAGGTGGCAACAATTTGACTTTGAAAGGATGGCCTCTCACAGGTCTGGATCAACTTCGCTCTGGGCTTCTCCAGCAACAGAAATCATTTATGCAGGGTCCTCACCCTTTTAATCAACTCCAGATGCTGCCACAGCACCAGCAACAGCTTATGCTCGCACAGCAAAATTGGACATCACCATCTGCCAATGATGTGGACAGCAGAAGGTTGAGAATGCTTCTGAGTAGTCGAAGCATGAATGGGAAGGAGGGGCTTGCTAATTCTGTTGGTGATATAGTTCCAAATGTTGGATCACCTCTACAAGCTGGTTGCGCTGTTTTGTCTCGTGGAGATCCAGATATGATAATGAAGTTAAAAGTGGCTCAGATGCAGCAGCAACAATACGAGCAAGATCAAGAAGAATAATTTGTGGCAACAGAGTGAAGGTATGTGTAGAGAACCGGCGGACGGCCAAGACGAGGCTGCCGCCCGCCGGTGAAGCGAATTTATTAGGTTCTTAAACCCGCTCTGATACCATGAAGGAAATTAATGTATTGATATTATTGATTGATATTGATTGATACAATATATATTTTTGTGTGTTTACAATGGAGAGAATGAACTCTCTTTTATAGAGAGAATTGGGGGATACAATGGATACCATAATGGTAATGGAGCACTAACTATGGTGCACTAACTATAGTGGAGTAGGTATAATGGTAATGGAACACTAACTATGGTGCACTAACTATAGTGGTAATGGTAATGGAACACTAACTATGGTGCACTAACTATAGTGGAGTAGGTGTAGGAATTGTTACATTCAACATATATATATATATATATGGATGCATATATAATTTTTGTTTAATATGCATGTTATATATTCTAGACTATGGGTTGACTGTCTAGTATCATGGTCAAACTACAATAACAGGATTTTGCATTTTGATAGTCTCTGGAACAAGTGAACAGATTCTGTGGCTTCTGATCAATCCTTTCTTTTTTCTTTTTTTTCCCTGAGCAAAATTTTGTGCTAATTAAGGAAGAAAAAAGAGTTAAGAAAGTTACAATACAACAATCACATGCTATGCTGCAAAGTAATAAAAACCTAGAAGTTTCTTTCCTTTTCCCTCCACTCCTTGGTAATCAGATGTAGCCATAAGATTTACTACATTACATGGCCTGAAAGCAGGACCATATGTATTGAAGTGAGGTGGATAAGAAAAGAAAACATCTCATTTTTAAAAATTAAAAAAAAATAATAATAATAAAAAAATGAGTTTGTTAAAGGATCTAACTCAAAACCAAGGTTGTTAAAATCGGGATCCTACGTTGTATCGTTGGAGGTGTTATAGGATCGGATCGTAGAATCGGATCGAGGATCGTAAGATCCTACCGAAAAAGACAAATTACATAATAATTTAATTTAAATAAATATTTCTTATAAAGTATACACAAAATGAGCCTATATTTTATTAAAAAGAAGTAAAGATATTATGAAAAATATAATAATCTATGTAAATTGTACATATAATATTATACAATAGGAAACTCGGTGGTAAAAGTTTTGTATTTCATCAAAAAAGAAGGTGAAGAAGAAGAAGAATTCTATAACAAAATACTTCACAATCTACAATAATGCATAAAAAGTGAAGAAAAAATATTTAACAAAGTTGGATATGAAAATAGATTAAGAACTCAAAAGAGTAGCTTAACCGAATGATAAGATTTGTCGTTAGCATCCCTGGTGGAGCGGATTTAAGTCACAAAAATAATCTCTCCAAAAATTGGGATAAAGTTGCAATCATCTTACCCTCCTTACACTCCGCTAAAGCTAAGTTTGTTTTTCCGACTATTTAATTTTCTTAAATTACCGTAATATTTAAATGTTTGTTTCCTAGTTTGTTTTTCTTAGTCTATTTGATTCAATACGACTTAATTTTTATTATTTATTTTGACCACATAAATTGGTATTTAGACAACAAATATAAAATTTACAATAAAATATGTCATACAATACAAAACAAGGCTTGTAAATTGGATCGGATAGGATCGGATTCGGATCGGGATTCCACGATCCTATAAGATCCCACTACCAGGATCGAAAGATCCTACCTATAAGGAGTTTTTTACACGATCCAGATCGATTGTACTCAAATGGATCGTAAGATCGTAGGATCGTAAGATCCGGATCGGGATTCTGATAACCATGCTCAAAACTAATTGGTAAGGAGTGTAGAGGCCCTTGCATTATATTAACCAAGTTTGGGTGGCTTCGATTGGTGATGTGAGATTAAGTCTAATAGAGTTAATATGATGTGTGAATGAGAGACGGGTGCCCTCTGCAAAGATGGCAGGCACTGATATGGTTGGAGATCACCGAACATGGAAGAGAAGAGAACCAAGGACAGCCCTAGTGGAGAGTGAAGATCGCAGTGATGCACTAGAGAGTTGGATGATCCAATTGGAGATGATTGTCATTCATGAAGCTTGTATGGAGATCCCATCATATAGTGTGGTGAGCAAAGGGGAGCCACCTCAATTGAGCACACATGGCATGACCCCATTGGCTAGATAAAATGGAGGGAAGCATTGTCAATTGTGTAACCTCTGCTGCATACCTTGAGAGGTGTGTCATACGAGGTCAAAGGGTAGGTATGATACATCTCTTTCTGGGCATGTTTGGAAAACTCAGAGATAGGGATGATATGTCTCCCAATGTGTCAGATCCTGGTCAACACCTCTCTCTCTCTCTCCCCCCCCCCCCCTCCCCCCCTCCAAAGACCAGTCCAAATGCACCTGGACGAACCTTGAGTTTTAGCCTTCAGTCCACAAGGTCCTAAACAGGTGTTCTCGAGCATGTACATGGGCCCTAATATGAGCCCAGGTGAACATGGAGTCATCTTGACTTTGTGGTGATCGGCTCAGGGGGGCTGTAGGCGAGCCAAGCAACCAAGCTGATTTTTTACGAGCATTGATGCGAGGGAGCTTGAGTAGCTCAGTGGGGTCATCGACAAGCCAAGCATCCAAGTTAGCCAAGTCCAATCTTGACCCCGAGCGCCTCTTAGGGGGTCCATCTATTTTCCATGTGTCCATCATCCCAAGGTAAGGCTAATGTAGAAGCCATAATGTAATGTTGTGACGTGTCTGATTTGTACCATGTGTCAACATGGGCCCATATACCCACACTTGGAGAAACTACAACAGGGAGGGGTTTCATTATCATGTGGTAGCATGGGAGAGGATTTGTACTGTTAAGAAAGGGGGATTGGGTGTTAGGAGGTTGGTTGCATTTAATCAGGCTCTTCTAGGGAAGTGGTTGTGGTGTTTTGCAGTGGAGGAGCGGTTGTGGTGGCCAAGTATGGAGTGGATAAGGGGGGTGTTTGAATAGGGTGGGCCAATCTCATGGCCGAGGTGTGTGGAAAGGGATTTGGTTGGGATGGAAGGAGTTTTGAGATAGGATTCAAATTAAAGTAGGGGTGGAGGATAGGACTTGATTCTGGAAGGACAGATGATGTAGTGAGTTGTTTTTGGAGAGCATGTTCCCTTTGATTTATACTATTGCAGCTGACGAGGAGGATGTGGTTACTTCGGTTGGAATTAAGTAGGGGCACGCGATTGTCTAGAATGTTCATTTTTGGAAGGATGTGCAGGATTGAGAGATGGATCAACTGGTGCACCTTCTGGGGTTTTTCTATGGGATGAGGTTTGGAGGGGGGTGGAGGAGATTCTTTGGTGTGGGATTGTCCAAGACCTAAGGGGGTTTTCTCGGTCTCTTCATTTTATGGTGTGCTTGTGGGGGGTAATGTTGTTGTGTTGCCATGGAAGAGTATTTGGGTGACGGGTTCACCGTCTAAAGTTACTTTTTCTATTTGGACAGCTGATTTGGTAAACATTTTGATTATTGACAATTTAATTTGGCGGAGAAACATTTTGGTCCATTGGTGTTGCATGTGTCGTGGGGATGTGGAGATGGTGAATCATTTACTTATTCATTGTCCAATTGCATCTCAGCTATGGAGTTTTATTGTTGCTTTGTATGGTTTGGTTTGGGTGCAGCCGGGGTTTGTGTTGGGTGTGTTACAAAGTTGTGGTGGGGCTAGGGTGGGAAAAAGGCGTAGGAAGGCTTGGGTGCTTATTTCCCATTCTTTGCTTTGGTTGGTGTGATTGGAGCATAACAGACGAGTTTTTCAGGATGTGTGTCATTCGGTTTCTTGGTTAGAGAGTAGGTTGTTGACAGTATTGCATAGTTAGGTTACAGGTTCAGTTGATCCTAATGTTTTGGTTTTTGTAGATTTCGTGAAGGATTTGATGAGTTTGTTTGTTTGGACCTTTGATTGTGGGTTGTCTTTTTATATTCTTTGCATCATCTTGATACTTTTCTAATAAAGTTTGATTATTTATCAAAACAAAAAAACAAAATATGGGAAATATGTTACTTTACAACATAATTTTATGTACTTGTTAGTTTAGTTCTATATGCTAGCCTAGTAAAACTACTGCAATATAAAATTAGAAATATAACCTAAAAAGAATAGTCTTCCTTGTCAATTGAAGATATCTAAGGCTTCTGATAGGTACAAGTATAACTTAAAAACTCAACTTCTGTCCATACAAATATGGAAAAAATCATATCAAAATGGGTAATGACATAAGGGAAAATAAGACTAGAGGTTGATGTCATAATAAACCCAGTTAGATTGGATCTTGACAATCATTTATTAAATTGATGCCATAATACCTGACAGCAAAAAGGGTAAAACAAGAAATGCTGGCAACGATTTACGAGACCTTAACAAACTAGTAGGGTGCAGTTGGGTTATGGTTATTTTTGTTGTGGTTGATACACACATTGTATACAATACAACGTACATATATTTAAAATTTTAAACAGTCCTACATCACCAGCAAAAACAAAATTCAGCAAGGCATGTGCTAAACAGTTGCTGGAAATGGATGGACCGAATCAGGAGAACATGCTGATTCAATCCCCTTCTCTGAAGTTGAATGTTGAGGTGGTGTGTGAGGATTTATTGTTGGATGATGGGTAATCATTAGTGGTGTCTGTGCCTGAGGTTGCGGGGGCTTTGAGCATTTTTGGCAATGGAGGGTTGCAGGCTCCATGTTGCATTCTGTTGGCTGTCTTATCTATGGCTGGAGGTTTTAAGGAGGTTTTTTGAGAAGAAGTCTGAGGACAAGGAGGAAGAATGGAGTAATTGGATGAAGCAGAATATTAGTGAAGGTTGTGACTTCTTGGGCATATATTTTGGGGGTTAAGAGAAGGAAGGTCTGCAACTTTTGGGGGACATTGACATAAAGTGGAGGGGGGCTAGTACAGCCAGGAAGGATAGGGAAAAGGTTCTTCGGCAAATAGGAAGGAGAGGGAATTAAGAAGGTCACATTGCTCAATCAATTATGATTGAAGGAAAGCCAATAAGGCTTTAGCTATTGTCAGTTGTTGATTAGTGCTTTTCCTTTGTGTTGGTTTACATTTGTTTTCTTCTGATGTACTTGCGTGGTGCCCCATTGGAACCCATTTAACATAATTTCATTTACTTATTATTAATGAAAAAACTAATAAAAATTACACCAGTTTAGTCCCCATACGATGGGGGTCTGGAAGGGGATAGACATATCTAGTAATGAAGGAAAAGGAAAAGATAGTTGAAATAACTTGCAATCAGGGTTAGGCTTCATTTGGTTTTCAGGGATCCCATACCAAGACTGCACTTGCAACACAAGATCTAAGTATTTGATGACAATTCTAGCCTTCTTTAAAATCCAGAAAAGGTGGCTTCCCAGGAAGCAGGCTTGATACGTCAGTTTATTTTCTCAAACTGAGTAGTTTCTAATTTACGTAACAAGCACATATTGGAACTAAATATCTATACAGCAGCAAGGACTTGTGTTAGCAAGAGTTTATAGAATTATGTATACAAGATATTCCATGAGCCTAAAACGGCTTTAAAGATGTCATGTTCAAATTTGCAGCTATGGAACATTATTCTTTAAACTTCTAAATAGTAACCAGTCAATGAATTCTGATAAAGGGATTAAACTCAAATATAGCTTAAAAGTGGTAAACAATTCAAATTCAGCTATTATATTAAAGAAATAATTAATATCAATATTTGAACAAAATGGTCTACAAATTTCATATCATACTCGGTCATAAGTGAAGGCAATAGATTCGTTTGGGGTGTCACTGAATTGACGACTGAAAAGAATAATTTTTTAGACCGGATTGTATATATGGCTAATTAAACTCATGAAATATGAAAACATGTGTAGAAAAAGAGATGAAAGCATTGAAATAAAAAATAGAAGAGTGAGTAAAAGGAGATTGAGACACACCGTTTCTATTCTTTTCATTGCAACTCCTATAATCCGCAATCCATCATTGCTTAATTCTTCTCCCATATTTAGAATCCTCTGATGGTCTTCGACAGAGAACCTTGCAATTTCACCACTATCAATATGCTCAATAAAAGAACATATTTTTATTACTTCTTCTAGTGCACCTTTGGTTATCACAATTCTGTTGCTCTTGTCTTTGGCATTCAATTCCATTTCCAAGATGACAGATACTCTTCTTCGTGTAAAATCAAAAGGAATCTCATCTATCTTTGTCCACTTGGATGGCTGAAATCTGTATCCATTTGTATATACATATGCCAAAATTGCATCATCCAAAGGATATTTCTGTTCAGTCTTGAAGTAAGCATTAAGGAAACCAAAACGCAGAACCTTTTCCTCGGATGAGCCCCAACTATCAAAATGATTAATCATGATTGCACAGTTCTCAGTAAGTGTGCCAGTCTTGTCAATACATAGGATATCCCTAAAATAGAAGTGCAAAAGAAACAAAATAGTTAAGTGATTACAACTTTAAGTTAAGGATAGATCACTACAGAAATTAAAATTTAAAAAAAAAAAAAAAAAAAGACATTAAACTAAGAAGACAAGAAATGCCTTGAACAATAATTTTTTCTTGGTTAAGCATATGGGAATCAAACATGACTTATGGGGCTTTATATATATACATATATATGAAACTGCACGTCCCTTGATGTTGATAGTTGTAATAGATAGATGTCATAGCGAATCAGTAATACCAAGGTTGGACTTTCTCCAAAAACAAGTCTTGTTATAATGCAGGTTGTTAGATGTCTTATTATAATGCAGGTTGAAAGATGTCTTGTATCAAATATTTTTTGGGTTGTCATTAAGATCATGTGAAATCTCAACTTTGAATTTTGAGAGGTGAGGCAAGGAAAGCTTTACTAGCTTCTAACCATTATTGGGAGCAGACGCAGATGGCTGAACCGACATCCAATATACTCTTATTTTTTTGAAGCCCTCATTTGATCTTCCTTCCTGTCCTTGATAGATACAAGAACTTGCAATCCAATGCACAAAGTACAACGTAGGAGTGATGGAAGTGCCAGATGATGTAAGAGTCAATTAACTACTGGGCTGACTAGAAGGATGAGAAATTCGAAGGTATGAGAAACGTGTTAAGTAAGGTTGTTTGACAAGATGAAGAGGAGGTAGGAAGAAAAGCGTGTTTGAATTTACAAATATTCCTTCACATATTTGAAATTGTCGGTGTTTCAGGGACAAATTGTAAAAGAAGAGGATCTTGCCTTTCTCTCCTTTTCCCACTTTGGGCAGAAATAACTTGTGGGACCAAAGATAAGTCTTTCCCTCTTCTTTTCCTTGCCTTCTCCCTTTCCAACTACCAATCAATGAAAACTCTATCCATCCTTCCATGCCTTTCCTTCTTCCCACTCTTTGCTAGAGAAGTCCATTGCCTTAGTTGTAACTTATTACTTGTCACACCCTGCTTGTAACTTATTACTTTTCCCGTAAGTGGGGGGAGTTTTTTTCTTATATAAAAAAGTAAGAAAAAGTAATTTCATCTCAAAACAAGGGTCCAAAAAACGGCACATTAATTAATTAAATTAAAAGTATATTCATTTCTGTACTGAAGCTGTTATTTAATATGCTTTCTAAACATTAATGAGGGCAATGTGAACTTACATGGATCCCATGTCTCGTATGGCAGTTAAGCTTTTGACAATACACCTGTCTTTGGCCATAGCAAGTGCTCCCTTTGCAAGACTAGTGTTTACAATCAGGGGAAGCATCTGAGGAGTGAGTGCACTAGCAACCGAGATCCCAAAAAGAATACTCTCGCTCAAATCAAGCGATGTGAAGTAATCAACTAGGACTATAATAATAACTATTATGAGCATAAGAATGACAAGCACATAAGATATACGCCGAATGCCTTTCTCAAAGTCATCTGGTGGCTTCTGCTTCCCTATATTTGAAAACATGGTACTCATATAAGTCTTGGATCCAGTGGAAACAACTAGACCAGTTCCGCTACCTGATATTACACTCGTTCCCTGAAATGAAAAGCAAAAACAATTTTTTTGTATGTACTTTATGCACTTACATCTAAGTAAGACAAATGACAACAAAAAACATTCCAAATACCATAAGATAAGACATTATGATGTACAGCCAACCTGAAAGTGTAGAACAATGGAAACATCATGTACAAATTTTTATTTTATTATTTTATTTTTTTCATTCCTTCCCTATAATCAATAATGAGACATTAGTTGCAGCATAGAAACTAGAATCAAAGACAGCAAAGTTTTAGATGCTGTTGGAGGATGTTGCATATCATCACGATTATAATGCTACATCTACATTATGCCAGACAGCGTAAAATGAGTAAAGAGCCTTACATGTCCACATTATCCTCTAGAAGATGGTACATAAAAATAACATGGATTGGAGCCACTTTTTTAAAAGCTTGAAGAAGTACAGTTGTTTTTTTTTTTTAAACAAGTACCAGTTGCAGTACATGCAGGTTGAACAATAATCCAGAGTTTCAGACTGATAAATCTAGGTTCTGCTTTCTAAACTTATATTAGGCCTTTTGTTTACTTTGACTATTGTACGCAGAGTTTGATCTTCACGCAAGGTAATCAAAAGCCTCCCTTTCTTTCAGGTAAGCTGAACCTTAGTAAACCTTGATCTTCATGTCTTTGATTCCGACTAAACCTCTCACCATGCCTGCAAAGCTATTGGTAAAAGGTATCATGAATCACTATCGGAACAATTATATCTTCTAAAATTTGGCACCTATTCTGATTCCTCTTGCTGCAAACTTGTTCTCAACTCTCAAGCCATATCTTCCATAACTTCCTCATTTCCTAGATTTTCTGTTGATCTGCTTTTTGCTGCCATGATGATTTGGATCATAGTTTTTCTTCTGGAACACAGCTCTGATACCAACTACTGATACCGCCCAAAAGACTACTGATTTGATATCTTAGAAGAAGAAAATAAAGATCTTAGAAGCAAGAACAAATAAAAAATGATAACTAGCAGAAAATTTTAAAGAACAATGAAAAGAGGCTTCAATTCTTGATAAAAAGCTTGCTGCCCAAAGGATACAACCAAGCTGCTACTCAATAGATACTCATTAAGAAACTAAGCCCTTAGCCCATTACAAAGAAAATTCAAAACTTAAATTTTTTTTTCCCCTCCCTCATGAAAGTCATTGAAACCCTTAAATAGACTTAAGAAGAACTATAGAAAACAGATTACTGTTTCCTAGATTCCCAAGAAATATTTACACACATTTTTATACTCAATTTTCTCAGGCTTGACTCTTTGACTCATTTATTAGTTAGAAATCATTTTTTATTTTTATTTAATTATTTCCTGATTGCCTCTTGACATGCCAAGGCTGGTTTCTCACAATTGTTGTGTTTGATACATTAGGAAGATACGTAGAGCAGTAAAAATAGGTAATCACAAATTAGGTAGTAGAATTTAAAAGCTGAAAATTTTAGCACTGTTTAAGAACATAATAATTAAAGAAGTAAAATGAACTTTCAATTAAAAAAAAAAAAAAAAGGTAATAATAATTCTATGTAGTGTGAGATGGCCATTTGTATTTTAAAAAAACAAAACAAAGTAG
Source organism: Camellia japonica (assembly GCA_030407325.1). NCBI lineage: Eukaryota > Viridiplantae > Streptophyta > Magnoliopsida > Ericales > Theaceae > Camellia > Camellia japonica. The sequence continues at coordinate 82,474,257 of JAPPVO010000002.1, forward strand.
CAAAAGAAGTGTTTGGAAATCTAAGTGAAGTGAACCACCTTTAAAATAAACTTGGTAGCAGAATAAAGAGGTTCAAAAAGTAATCAAAACAGAAATATAAATGTACAAATAACAAAATTTTTGAAAGATAAGTTGAAGACTTGAAGGTTTATGATGATCTTTGTCTTTAATTAGATTCCAAGGATAGAGAAAATATATATATATATATAGATGTATGTATGTACATGAACTTGTCAAGATAAGACAGATAAAATGTAGAAAACTAAACTACATACTACATTAAGTGTATCAAGGGTGAAGATAAGAGAGTGCTAATTTATTAGATGAATTAACAAATGGTAAGTTACTTTCAAAAGTTATTTAATGAACACTACATAGGAAACCTGAATTTCGGAGAACTTGATAACTCTAGTAATAATATTAAGGGTAAATTACACTGACCTGAGGTTTGAGAAAATACAAGTATCCTCATAGTTTTGGCATAATTGCACTAGCCTCCCTTTTAGTAAGGTTAAAAGGGCTGAAATTATTGCAAATAGTGTAAAGACACAAGGATAAATAAGAAAAAAATATACAGTTAAGTGTAAAAGTGATGATAACATCATTTTTATATTCATATGACTAATGAATTATTCATGAAAAGGTGGTTAAGTGTTGTGTGAATTAAACTTTAAGGGAGCCCAATGTAATTATGCCAAAACTGTGGAGCTTATTGTATTTTCTTCAAACCGTAGGGGAGTAAGTGTAATTTACCCTAATATTAATTATAAGTTCTTTTGGAAGATCAGAGTGGAGAAGATAAAAGAGACTTTGGAAAAGATAAAAATGGGAAAAACTAGAGGAGTAGAAGATATTCTGATTGAAGTTTGGAAGTGTTTGGGAGATGGAGTAGTTTGGTTGACTAATTTGTTTAACAAGATCTTTCATTCTAAAATAATGCTTAATGAGTGGAGGAAACTAATTGTTGTGGTATTAAACTTATGATTCATTCAATCAAATTTAGGGATTGTGTAATTGAGAGAAGATTAAGGCATAAGACAACAGTTTCAAAATTTTAATTAGTTTTACACTTGGGAGATGAATGGTAAAATATAGAAAAAAGAAAAGAACCTCCATATGATGTTTATAAACATAGGAAACACATATGATAGAATTCCTAGAGAGATACTGTGTAATGGTTTGGAAAAGAAATTAATATTTCTTAGATTTATTGATGTAATTAAAGATATGTACGATAGATCTGTAACTAGTGTGAGAATAGTAAAAAGAAACATAACTAACTTTCAATAACAATAGATTACACCAAGGACTAAACCCTTACATTTCTGCTTTAGTTATGGATGTACTTGTTAGGAACAGTCAAAAGGATATGCTTGGTGTATGTTATTTGTAGAGGATGTGAAGTTGTATTTTTGTATTTTGTATTTTGTATTTCCATATTTTGTTTTGGGGGTATTTTTGTATTTTCGTTTCATGTTTTGTCTTAGGGTTTTTCTCTATTTAGTTTAGTGTTAATTAACGTTTTATGATATACAAAGTTCATCTCTTTCAAACTTACATGGTATCAAAGTCGGAGTTCCAAGGATAGATAGGGTGCGTGTCCCGGGCTTGCACGCAATAGGTACTACCAAGTGAGCACACTACATGTGAGGGAGGGTGTGAAGCGAAATCTCACATCACCTAGGTACAAAAGTAATATGCAATATATAAGTGTGAGGACACCCTCACCTTGACAACTAACTTTAGGGTTGAGTTCTACCCAAGATCGTATAACATGGTATTAGAGTTGAAGTACCATGGATGGGGAGGATATGTGTCCCTAGCTTGCATGTGGTAGGTGCTTTCGAGCAAGCAAATTGTGTGTGAGGGAAAATGTGAAGCAAAGTCCCACATTGCCTAGGTACAAAAGTAATGTGCAGTATATAAGCATGAAGGCACCCTCACTTTATCAAATAGTTTTTGGGGTTGAGTTTTATCGAAGACCGTGTAACAGGATATGGTTTTACTTGAAGAAACAAGAGCAGTAAACTTTAAATTAGAATTGTGGAGAAATATTTTAGAATCCAAAGGGTGTAGATTAAGTAGGACTAATATAGAAAATAGGTAACGAAACTAGAAATAGGGATGATGATAGAGTAAAACTTGAAGGGTATGAGATATCTAAGAGTGTCAATTTTTCATAATGATGGAGAAATTGAGGACAATGTGGCCATAGAATATGACAGGATGGGTGAAATGGCAGGCAGTTAAGAAAAAGAAATTAAAATTAAGCCATTTGTCCCAATCAGGTGGGGTTCAACTACTTGAATCCTTTTATTCCACTTTGTAAAGGGTTACATGGTCTGCTAAATTAATAAATTCATATTAATTTAGTACCACATGTCAATTTAGGTTTTCCTCTACCCTTAACATTTCCATTTGTGGTGATAGTATCACCCTTCCTAAGTGTTTATTTTATCTACTAGTTTGTATTGCACATGACCAAATCATCTTAGTCATTTCTCTCTCAACTTATCCTACTATTTCACGAATATATTCATTTCTATTTCTATCATTCCTAATCTCACCACACATTTATTTTAGCATCCTCATATCAACTGCACTCATTTATGAACGTATTGTTTCTTAGTTGGCCAACAATCTGTCATATGAGGTATTGTTGAACTTATAGTTGTTCTTAAAATTGTCCTTTTAATTTTGTTGGAATTTGTTGATTACATAATATGCCAAAAGCACTCCTCTATTGAGCTAACCTACATTGATTCTATATATCATCTCATTTCCAACGTCTCTATCCTCGATAACAATTGAACCTAAATAATGAAATTGTTCACTTTGTTATCTCCTTCTTTGGATCTTCACTTCTCTATTATTTTTTTATTTCTATTGTTACTAAAGTTACATTCCAATATATTTAGTTTAAATCTTACTTCTTTAAACCCTTTTGATTCAAATGCTTCTTTCTAAATTTCTAATTTAGTATTAAATCATCCTCTAGTTTCATCCACTAGAACAATATCCTCTTCAAACAACATACACCATGGACATCATCTTCAATGTGTTTAGTTAATTCATCCATAGCTAAGGCAAATAGGTAAGGACTTAACGATGACCCTTGGTACAATCTTACAGTGATTGGAAATTAATTAGTTTCTCATGTAGTGAATCTAATTGTAGCCATAGTCCCATCATACATGTCCTTTACTGTACTTTTTTTCTCACTCCATTTTTCTCTAACACCTTCTATATTATATTTTCAACCACTATATCGTAATATTTTTGTACATCTATAAAATCTATATGAAGATTCCTCTTCTTCTTCTCTTTGTACTTTTCTAATAATTTTTTTAGTAAATATATCTTTTCCATAGTTGATCTACTGGGCATAAATCCAAACTGATTTTGTGATAACGTAATTGTAACTCTTAAGTGATACTCAATCACTCTCACTCACAATTTCATTGTATGACCCATCAACTTCATGGCTCTATAGTTGTAATTTTGAATATGTTCTTTATTTTTATATATAGGTACTAAAATACTTTATCCATGACAGAAAATTTCCTAATCATTAGAATCTTATAAGTTTGTTAACCATACTGCCCCTTAATTTACCTAATATTTCCAAGTTTCAGTAAGGATACAATCTGATCTTAATTCCTCAAATAATTTATCGTTTTCAGTGCAAATTCCAACTCAAACTCCCTTATTCAACAATAGAACTTGTATTCTCTAACTCCATCAAGGTTACCAAATTCCTCTCTTGTTAAGTTTTCTAAATATTTTCATTCAACAAATTTGTAAAATAACTTTTAAATATTTCTTTAATCTTTTTATCCTTTACTAACATTATGAAATTCTTACATTTTATAGAGTAATGCTACATCTACTTAAAATCTTACTAACAATCTTACTAAAAACATACATGTCCAAACATCATTGGATGTTTAAATGTCATTGTTTTTTTGACAACCAATTACATTTGTCCTCTTGTATTTTTAGTAAGATTGTTAGTATGTGTAGAATTATTCCTTTTGATATACTTAAGCTACTTAAAGTCTCTTATTTTTCTTTTTCTCCATTTACAGGTTTATAAATTTTATTCTACGTATCTTTACTATCTAATTTAGTATAAAGGTCATAATGGCATTTTAATTTAGCATCTCTAACTGTTTTTTTTTTTTACCTCCTTGTTAGTCGACTTATATCTCGTAAAATTTTCCTCATTGTTATCTTTTTGAAGTATTCCTTGTTTTTACTACGGCTAGCACCTCATCATTCTACCACAAGTATCTTTAGATATAGGATTTTTTTCTTTGACTCTTCAAGGGCTTCTTTCAATTTTCTTTTAATACATTCTACCATTGTATTTTACATATTATTAGTATCATTTTCCAAACACCATGTTGCTTCTTTAAAATTTTGATCCCTAAACATTTCTAATCTCTCACTATATTTTCGGTTCGAAGTTGCCCTTTTAATGTATATATGCAGTAGGGTTAGCCTATGTTGAGATGTTAAACATGCTCATAAAATGAGTGTAACTAAAATGAGAATATTGAACTAGACGAACATTGTTACAAGAAAAGATAAAATAAGAAATGAATCGATTGGGATGAAGTTATAAGTGGCACTAACTGAAGATAAGATATGAGGGAAATCTGTTTGATATGCATTGTAAACTAATTTAGAACTTTTGAATTTACTTTGTTTAATTTGTTCCTAAGGTCCTTGATCCCCAATTTGAGCCTTCTAGTTTAAATTGTTTGAGCATGTAAATCTCCCTCTTTCTAATTAATGTGTTTTCTTCTACTTGTACAAAGAACGTTTAGCCTCTTGATTCTCAAACAAATATCTTAATGATTCTAGTTATGCATACAGTCATTAAATCATGGGTTCATTAATCAGCTGAATGCAATAGCACAAATACTGGCAATAGAAGTATAGCTCACACCACAAAATAGACACTGCTCAAAATATTTGAATTTACCATTAAGCATATATTCTTCAAATCTAGCAAAGGTGTGCTCTGATCTTCTATTATATCAGCTGTTTTCTCAGTTGTTCCAAACTCCCCTGTTAAGGATGACTGACTGTTCAAGAAGCAGGATGTGATCATGTGATCTAGGTTGGCCATTGAGGAAAAACAATGAATGACATGAAAGAACACACTACTGCTCATCTATAAAATGGATAGTGTTCCAGGTAGCATACCTTATAACTAAGTGTTTTGAAGTTAGTAGCCTCACATCACCAGGAAAAAGGTCGCCAGGTTCAAAAATTACAATGTCACCAGGAACAACATCTCTTTGGTCAACTTGAACCAATAATTCAGTCTGAACAACTCTGCCTGCACACCTTTGAACTTTAACTGGGCATCGAACAAATTCTGAGAGCTTCATTGCTGCTTTTGAACTCCCATACTCCTGAAAGGTAGATGGAGAATACAATAAATAAATGCTTGAGAAACGAATATGTACAGCATCATTCTGATTGGAATAACTAAAGGAAAAATATACCTGGTAAAATCGGAGGGAGACGCTTATGAAGACCAACACGAGCATGATGCATCCATTGGGACTGTCACTAGCTAAGTACGAGAGGGCTGACAAAACAATCAAAATAATATTGAAAGGGTGAAAAAAGGCACTCCACAGAAGATGCCACCAGCTTGGAAAAGTATATTCTAGAGGAATATTTGGGGCCATTTTCCTTCAATCTCCTCTCAGCTTCAGTGAAGCTCAAACCTACAGGAAGTCAAACAGATTAGTATCTCATTGAAGAAATGACACTTGGACTAGGTCATTCACATAGCAGAGGGTAACTGATTTCCTTTTGTAGGTCATTCACGTAACTTAAATGCTTAAACAACAATGCACAACTCAGAAGCAAAATTGAACAAAAATAGCCATTATCTCTCTTGTTAAAATGTTCCTGTTAAATTTTTAATAGTAATTGTAAGAGAAAATATATTACAGGTGAAAACATACATATTTGTATATGTTTGATTCTGAGCACGAACTTAAAATGCATACTACCTATAGAAAAAAGTGTTTTAGTTACAGTATCACTGTTGCAACACAAATTAGAATGAGCAAGAACAAACCTTTTTTCCCTAGCTGGTATCTATTTTCTGCTGGCCTACCTACTGAAAGTTAATTGGTGCCAAGGACTCTATTACTTACTTCTAACTACAAACAGTACTACATGCATCATTTAGTTTCAACTCCATAAATATGACAGACAGGAAATCAATTAAGCCCCATCTTTGCATCTCAGGATGACGAAGAAGAAAACATGTTAAATTTGCAACAAAGTTTGCAAAGAGAAATTTCTTGTATCTAGAAAATGGTGTCAATATTTGAAACATACAAGTTAAGTAATATTTCAAATACAGTGCTCTGGGACCTTAACTTAATTAAAGTTTTCATACTGTCGAGCCAGACTGATTTGTGGTGGGTTTGACAACATTTTCCATATTTCCTTTGAATAAACCGTATACTAAAATATAAAATCAGAACTTGATTAAAGTGAATGTAATAGGATATTGGCATGTCGCTGCAGAGTACTTTCTATTCAAGGTTACAACTGGTTTACTATTCTTCGAACAATTAAAGATGTTTCTGTTAGTAGACATTACTAATGATTATAAACTAAACAAAGATAGGTTAGTTGGTTATTAGAGTGTTCATATGCGAAGGATCACATCACAACGAGTCTTTATGCAAAGTGGTGGATCCAGAAATCAAAATTGGGGAGGAGCCTTAAACTGACAAGTGGTTTGTTTGGCCTTAAACTGACCTTCATTAGTTCATTGGTTTCCTAATGAATTTCCTTGTAAAAATAGGTTGTTCCATGCCTCCAAATTTCACAGCCTACAATATAAAATTAAGGTCACATATATCTGCCCTTCCCAAACCCTCAGTGGCAGGAGTCTTGTGCACTAGATTAGCCCTTTTTATGTATCCAAACCCTCATAATTGTTATTTATTTACAGAAAAATCTAAGAGCTTTCAGTGTCATCAAAATTTTAGGGAAGTGATATTCGTACTCTTATTCTTTATAAATACACTCCATAATTTGCTTTTAGTATTAAAAACAAAACAAAACAATAAAAACTATACATAATATAATTTCCAATGCACACTAATGACAAAATTTGAAGTGCAACTATAAAATATATATATATATATATAAGTGTGGTGCGAGTAGTAATCCCCAAATTTCATATACTAATACATAGAACAAAACATCAAAAACATAACCTGAAATATAAGATGAAAAAAGGGAAGGAAAATCCCATATCTACTTAGTGGACTTGGATCCTCCTGCCATACTTTTTCTGCAGTGATCTTGCTATGGTTTTTACCACAACAAGACGCATGAGCAAATGACATAATCTAACAGTCCACGTATAAAATTAAATTAAAATAATATTAAAATATTATCTTTTTATTTTAAATTACACCACAAAACAATGTCGCTTCACTTCAATTTTTAATTTGGACAGTTGTGTTACCACACAAGATCATTGCACAAAGAAGTATTGAAGGGAATCTTGATCCTTAATTTGTCAGACATCTTTATGAGTTTTGATGATTGATGGTTCCCTTGCGAGATCCCATAATGCTATCGGCTGATGTGAGGCAGAATGCCACAGAACATCTTGGTAATGGACATCTCAGAATAGCTGATGGGTAAGCCTGCATAGTTGTGGGTTCAGCCATACATAAGGTACAAGTGTCACACGCTGAATTATTGTGCCGAATAGGTATGCTACAATCTTCAAAAGGAAACACTAAAAGCACAAAATCGGAACACAAAAACAATCACACATGTGAGACAAAGGGTCGGAGCAATATTTACTAGGCTGCACATGTGGGTACCACCCCTTGTGATTGTTTCTGTGCTCCTAGCACTGCTCATCTCAGAAATAAAGATGCCTCCAACAATTGAAAAAGAGAGAACAAACACAGAGCCAAACACACATAAAAATGCTTTGGTATTGCTCAGTTTCCCCTCCTTCCAACTCGTAGAGATAAAAAAACGAGGATATGAATTGATATAAGATAATGTTGTGTCCTAATGGATTGAGCTTATGCTATGGATCAAACTGCTGATGCCTAGTCTGTGTTGTGTAATCAGAAACATTTCATCGAACATCTGTTGGACCTTCAATTATATCATAAGAACCCAATTTAAATTTGTGGTCCTCAGATCAGAATAACACTATTAACAAGTGAAATTCCTTCAAGACAGCATTTCCACCAATTTAAAGAGCCAAAAAAAAAAAACTCTTAACAGATTCGAGTTACACTCACCTCTTTCAGTTGATCGTACATATTCAAACACCATGTCTTTTTCCGATTGGGCCAAGGCGTATAACCAAGAGTACACCTTGTCTTCTTCTTCCGTCCGCGACCCCCCATCAATCTTATCTACAGATTTGGAAGATACAACATAAACCCATTACAAATTCAACTGAAGAAAACAAAATTAAACACTAACAACATTTATATGGCATAAATGGAAAAAAATAAATAAATAAATAAATTTGAAGCTTACTTCCAGACATGAGTCGCCGCAAAAGACGAAACACAGAAGGTTTGAATCCATTGTGTTTGGGGTTGGGTTTGTGAACGAGATTTTCACGAACTGGGTTCGAAGATTCTGGGCGGAGGATGTTTTTTGCTTTGAAAATGTTTGGAATTCTCATGACACCTTTGGGTTTGTTGAAGACAGATAATGAATGAGAAACACATATGAAAATAAAAGAGACACAGAGAAGGCATAGTTGGGGGTTGAAGATTTGAAAAGAAGGTACAGAGAGAGACAATCATATGATAATCACTTTAATTAACTCTCTCTCTCTCTCTCTCTCTCTCTCTGTGAAAGTTCCCCAAAGTCGTCAGTTTCTCCAAGTCTCAACTACCAAGTTCATAAGACGGTTAGGTGTCCGAAAAGGAAAACGGTTTGTTCACGCACCTGACCGAACCGGGTTTAATACTTTAGATAGAACAATAAGCAATGCCAATGGGCTTGAATGACCGGTTCACAATTTCACATGTTCTCCATGAGCTAATCGGTTGTTACCAATAAAACCAGACAGTCAATGATGCATTCCACATCCCAGAAAGTTGGCCCTAATCTGCCCCAAAATATAAGGATAATTAGGGTGTGTTTGGTTGGTTTTGAGAGATAAATTTTTAAAAAATATTTTGGAGAGAAAGTTTAGAATTTTTTTTAATTTGTTTGGTTGTATATTTTCGAAATAGTTTTGGAGTATGGGAGTTTGGAATGATTTGATATTTTGTTGTAGTTGAGTAGATGTGTATGAGAGAAAAAGTGATTGAGAATGAGAGATGAGAGAGAAAAAGTAATTGATTGATGTGTAGTAGAGAGAAAGTGATTTTGGAATTTTTTTTTCAAAATCACTAAATCAAACAAAATTTTGAAAAATTTTCTCCAAATTACTCCCCAAAAACAAATCAAACAAGGCCTTCATGTTTGGAGCGGAAGTGGGGACGCTGCTGCGCAGCCCGCGCAGCAGCGTCTGCTGTGCGGCGATTTGGGCCTAATTCGGAGCCTATTTTGATAATTTGAACCGTTCACATTTTAGAATACGTCAAGTAGAACATGCTTGTAAAAAATCAAGTTAATCGGATATCGTTTACTTATTCATCCACTCACATTTGTACTCATTTTAATCAAGTTAAAATACATTTTATTTATTTTTGTGGATACAAATGTGAGTGTATGAATGGGTTAACGATATCCAATTAACTTGATTTTTTGTAGACATGTTCTACTTGATGTATTTTAAAATGTGAACGGTTTAGATTATCAAAATGAGCCCCGAATTGAGCCCAAATCGCCGCACAATAGACGCTGCTGCGCAGCCCGCGCAGTAGCGTCCCCACTTCCGTTTGGAGCATAGGAAGACCTGAAATTACAACTTAGGAATGTTTTGGACTGAATTTAATATTTTTGACTACAATTAGTAGGAAAGAGAGAGGAAAATTGAAAGGTGCATTGTGGGACTCTCATCTACCAAACAGAGATGAGAAAAATTGGTAGAAATATAAGACGAATGGGTCCTGTTATGGTGTGCAACCCTTTAGGGTTGCACACCATATGCAACCAACACAAAAGGCATAAGTGGAAGGTATAAACATGAAACAGGACAGCAAACACAAAAGGCGTAAGTGTAAGGTGTAAGTTGCACACTTAAGAAAAGTCCAAGACGAATATATAGCAACGCCCTTTTTTAATGTGATCATAAGAGATCTTGCCTGTCAAGCAGTCAAACAGAGATGACTGCCTTGTTTGATTTGTTTTTGAGAAACAAGAAATTTTTTAAAATTTTGTATGATTTAGTGATTTTGTAAAAAAAATTTCAAATTTACTTTCTGTCTCCTACATATCAAGCAATCATTTTTTCTCTCTCTCATCTCTCTTTCTCAATAATTTTTTTTTTCTCACACACATCTATTCAATTACAACAAAATATCAAATCATCTCAAACTTCCATACTCCAAAACTATTTCCAAAATATACAAAACAAAAAAAAAATTCTAAACTCTTCCTCCAAATTTTTTTTTGAAAATTTATCTCTCAAAACCAAACTAAACACGCCGGCATGTTTGATAACCCTTTTAGAGGGTGGGATTGGATTAGCAATATTGTAGGTCTTAGAGCATCTCCAATGGTAATAGGCATTTTACATATTTAAGCATTACTATAAAGTATATATTTTACTTTGCCTATCAATTGTTTCATGTTTCTACTCCAACCATGCTCTGTATTTTAAGTATTTATCCAAATATTATTAACTTTATAGAATACCACATCAGTAACAAAGATGAAGGGAAATAATCTTAATGATTAAACACATTTTGCCTAGCCTTAAAGGCTAGCTACATGTAGCTAGTGAATGTGAGTTGAGTTAAAATACTTAATCATATGTCTAGTGTATTGAAGTTGAAAAAAGTGAATCATGTTAGACATTTTGACTAACAAGCATCATATACCTAGTGGGTTAATCTTATTTGGTTGAAAAAAAAGGGGAGGGGGACTTACGTGTAAGTCTTAATATGTAAATTTTTTGTTCAATAAGTCCTATGATAATTAATGGTATTTTTCATCAAACACTATTACAAAATGTCTCTAACTGTTAATTTTAAGCGACAATTTAAAAAATTTATCAAAAAAATGTTACTAATTATAAATTTTAGCGACAATTTAAAAAAATCATCACAAAAAAAAAAAATCACTAATTTTCAACTTTCAACGACAATTTAAAAAATTCGTCACAGAAAAATATTACTAATTGTAAGTGTAGCGATAATTTATAAAAACAGTGACTAAAAAAATTACTAATTGTCAATTTTTAGGGACATGCAAAAAAAAATTATTTTTAGCGTTGATTTTATTAGGACTTATTTTTAATGGGGCTTGATTGGAATTAAGTCTAATTATTAAGATCTATTGGTAGTTTATCTATAAAAATAAATAAATAAATAAATAAATAAATAAGGTACAAGAGTATAGATCTCGTTTGACAATTACATGTTTTAACCAAAAAGTCAAAAGATTACTATAAGTTGTCACATCACTTTCTATTTTTCTATACATCTTTTTATAAAAAACTAAAAAATTACTGAAATAGTTTGTTCTGATGCTAAGAGGTGAGATTCACAATCTAATCTCACGGATTAAATGGCTAAACACTACTTTCTCTTACTTAACAAAAAATAATGAAGTTACTTGTTACATAATGAGAATTTTTACTTAATTTTATAAATTGAATCACAACCAATTAATACAATTACACTCGTGTATAAATAAACACAATTTATATTACATCTCCAACCTATTATTGGCACTTTAGCAATACCATCATTCAATTTCATAGTACAAATGATCAACCTAATCAGACAATCAAACATGAACGAGTCCAATAATACAATATTACCACACAAGAGATTTACATACAGTCTAATAAAGAGTTAGTAGTCTAATTGATGCAGATTGGAATTTATAAATTATATGTTTTTATAATTTATTTAATATTTGATTAGGATTTTTATTTAACACTAGAATCTATTATTTTCCTATTTATTTAAGTTTCTTATTTCGTTTATTTTCTTATTTACAACAATCAGATTGTTTGCTTTATGAAAATTATTTCTTATTTCTTATTTCCCTTTTAAATATTCTTGACTAGAAAGAATATATATTTTCCATTTTAGATTTTCTTGATTAGCAACAATTATTTTTAGTATAAATAAAATCGTAGAGAGAGTATCTCTGGTTTGGATTTATTCGTGGTCTGATCTTATTGCTCATCTTTTTGATATGCTACATCAGTTGGTATTGGAGCCTAGGCTCGATTCTAACCATGGTATGACAAAGAGTATGTGGTGGTCAATATGATGCTGTTGAAGAGAGGTATGAGAGAGTTGATGCCACATGAGATGCCCGAATGGAGGAGCGATTTCGACGTTTAGAGCGCCTTGAAAGGATACCTTGTTGGAGCATTTTGAGGCCATGACGTTAGAAACCGACCACGCAACCATCAACCAAATCCACGATTTGTGGAGTGAGAGGGTAATTTATATGGAAAAATTGGGCCGAGCTAGGTAACTGGACCGTTGTAGACCACAGTGCGAAGTGCTGAGCGGAAAGAGACTTCAAAGTTATTTCGGTCTTGAAAGGCTTGAGGTTAGTCCGGTCCAAGAGCACCTTAAAGGTAGCCCGGTCTCTGATTTAGTCCGGTGATGACGCAACACGGCTAGACTGGTCCGAGCTTTATTATTCGGTAGCTCGGTCTGGAGAACAATGAATGAAAGAACCAAACTAATGTTAGTTCGGCCTACTCTGCGGCTCAGTAAAGCCACACTTACTCCGGTCGTGGAAGTCCGGTCGGAATAAAACCATCTCACTTGGTTTAAGCAGTGAGGGGGTGTTGAAGGATAAGCATGATCTTTCAGGAATATGAATCCTAGGAGGACTCTACATAGAGGAGTAAGAGTCCTACTAGGATTGTGCCACACTAAACCTATAAAAGCTCACAAATATCACCTATGGGGAGGTAACACAACTTTGTTTTCTGAATACACAGAGCTTTTGTCTATTTGTCAAGCTTACTGACTTAGGCATCGGAGAGGTTTCCGGCACACACCCGCCGGCTAGCTCACGTTCGTATTTTCAGGTGATAAAGCGACGTCGTACAGAGGAACGCAGACTTGATCAACAGGATTATACGAGAAGGTTTATTTCTTTCCCGTACAATTGGCGTCGTTTGTGGGAACTTCAGACAAGAACAAACCTCTTGATCAAGCTTTTCCTCTTAAGAATCAATGGCGCACAACGAAGAATTACCACAGTCCGCCATTGACGAACTAACTCCAGAAAGGGGTGCAAGGCGCGAAGGTCTACCTCCTATCCCTCCAATGGGGGATTTGGAGCCACAGAGACAGAATCCCAGGAGGGATACAAGAGGGAGAAGGCGGACTAACAGCCCTCGTCACTCTCGTTCGCAGAGCCCAGAAAGACAAAGGCGCAGGATTGATCCCCAAGCTTTGGAGGATCGCGTCAGGGAACAAGATGAATTGATACGTCGGATGGCGGTGGACATGGAATCTCTTAAGCGCCAGGTAAAAGGAAAAGGAGTGGCGACAGGAGAGGGGCGCACAAACAAGACGCCCCCTCGCCACTCGGAAAGTCGTAGTAGGAATACTACACCCTCTCAAGCAGAGAGCAGAAGCCTCAGGACAGGCGATACGCAATCCAGATCTTCCAGAACTCGTCACTCCAGGTCGTACACTGAGGGAAGCACATATTGGCCATCGCATACGCACCAAACGAGATCCAGATAGACAGAGTTGCCCAGATCATCCGACCTACGAACCGTGCTAGAAGATAAGGCACGGTGGAAGGAGGACGCCAGGGTACGTGATCCACACAGAGTTTCTGCTTTACAGCGGTTGGCTCCTCGGACGCACGGAAGCGTCGAGGTTGGAATGCCTATACCGCGCCTTGCCTATGAACCAACGGACAAGGCGTTGGCAAGGCTACAAACCTCACCATTCGTCCCAGCGATTGAGAACGCACCCCTACCTTCAGGCTTCCTACAGCCCAAATTCACCATGTACGAGGGGAAGACGGACCCTTACTCACACTTAAGCCACTTCTGCCAGGTTATGGCGGTATATCAGCGCAATGAGGCCTTGATGTGCATTCTATTCCCCTCAAGCCTTGGTGACCTAGGCTTGACTTGGTTTGAGAAACTTCCAGAAGGCAGCATAGCCTCCTGGGCACAGTTGGCGGAAGCGTTTGTAACAAGGTTCCGAACAAACACCAAAACACCAGTAGAGATCGACCAATTACTCTCCATCGACATGGGCGACAAGGAGACCCTAAGATCCTACAACAGTCGCTACTGGGAGACCTTTAACCAGATTCGGGACTGTCCCACCAATCTCGCCATCGCACAGTATAAAAGAGGCCTTCCAGTCGGGAACAGACTAAGGGACTCAATCACCATGACACCGCCCCTCACTATGGAAGCCCTAATGGAAAGAGTGCACCAGCACATCAAGGTGGAGGAGGATGGCGCACGTGCCAAAGCAAAATCTGGCGCGACCGTAGCACCAGAAAAGAAGGCCTTAGCAAAGGTCAACGCGGTAGACTGTCCGAACAGAAACGGACGTGGCAGAAGAGACAACGGAGAAGACCAGGACAAAAGATGGTTGAGAGTCCGTATTGCCATAACCACGGTCTTCAAGAAACCGATCTACCGAATACTTAGCGAGATTCGAGACGAGCCTTTCGTCAAGTGGCCAGCTAAGTTAGGTGAGGCACAGAAGGACTACGACGACAGATCACGGTGCACCTTCCATAAAGAAAAGGGCCACCGTACTGAGAACTGCACGCCATTAAGACAGCACCTGGAGGAGTTGGTTGCAGCAGGTCACCTCGACAAATACATTGAAGGAGGGGCGCAACCAGCCCCCCAGGACCATAACAACCCCAACGGAATGCCGATTGACGCCTCACCTCAAGGCATTATCAACGTGATACATGGAGTCTTTGAACCTGAGCGTGTATGTGTAGACACCCCATTTTTGACCGTCCTCAAGACTTGGACGTCACCGTTGGAACACTCGGTGATTATCCATGTTTGTGTTCGTTTGGAGATTCCCGGAGTTCTCGGCTACGCGCGCCGTGCCTCAGGACCTCCGGACTCGACCGTTTGTGTCTGGTTGTGCACCAAACACTTGTGTTTTGCCTTGGGAGGGCAGGGAATGCTTTGTGAGGCATCCCACATACCACCGGCTGGGGCTAGAGGCCACCGGCTGGCTAGAGTTGCCATCGGCACTATATTGTGCCGGTCGGCACTATTTTGTGCCGGTCGGCACTAATTTTGTCAAAATGACATTTTTTGCCGGCCGGGCACTGTGCACTTGCTTTCTGAGATATTTTCAGACAGCTGTGTGCAATTGGTTTCCCCTCCATACACGTGTATGGAGGGATGAGCTTGCTTAGGGACTAAGCTTGTAAGCTTTTTGCCTATAAGAGGGAAGGTTCTTCCCTTTGCTCAAGGGTTACAAAATCTGAGAGCTTTAGACATTGTTAGAGAGTTAGAGCTCTGGTTCTTTTAGGGTTAGAATAGATATACACTCTATCTCTCTTTTTCTCTTTGAAAACTAGGTGTTTTGTGCCTTACTATTGCACACAAGCACCTAGTGTTCCACCTTCCTCTTGGTTCTGAGGTTCCAGAGGTTTGTTCTTAGTGTTCTTGACTGGTTTTGAGCTCAAGGACCCATCCACTCCAACCTTTGTGAAGGTGGTCTTCAAAGGTAACAAAACTACCCTTTTCCCCCATTTTTGCACTCTATTTTTACTTGCTTTAAAGTAGTTTTTGAGCTTAGTGTTTGGCACATAAAAGTTCTGTTTTTTGACCCTCTTCATTGTATATTAAGAGTGTTTTGTGGTTTGAGTAGGTTTGACCACCTTTAGGCCTTGAAAAGGTCACTTTTTGTGCTATTTTGTGAGAGATCCGAGACTTTGGTGTTAGGATCTCTTCACCACTGAAATCTTGAGGGATTTCAGTGGTGAGGAGCATGCCTTAGAGTCTCAAGAAGGAGAGGGCCACCCCCTCTCCTTGATGTCCTTGAAAAGGGCAAATTTTGGCTTCCAAAGGAGCTTCATGCTTGAGTGTGTGTTAAGCATGTTTGACTTGTTTTCCATGCTTATATTGCCATGTTATAACATGATTTCAAGTTAGTTTAGGTCCTTATGCATGCTTAGCATAGTTGCCTTGTAATGTCTCTTTGATGCCTTAACATGTCTAGGTTGCATGCCTTTGTTTTGAACATGTTTTAGGCCTAGATCCATGAAGCTTGTGTGCTTATTTTGCCATGATTTAACTCTGTCCATAGCCATTTGGGTCGATCCTATCATGCATTATATAGCTCCTTTGCATTTGGCTTGTTGGCCTTGAGAGTATGAGTGTGTAGCATGCCATGCTTGCTTCATTTTTGGTAGTTTGAAACCATCTAGCATGTTATTTCAGACTTTTTGGTGTGCTTGTATGCATGCTTTAGTTGCTTCTTTAATGCTTTAAAAGCATGTGTTGAATACTCCATGTTTTGGTCATGTTGCATGCCTTTGTACTTGAGCCTCTTAGATGTCATCTAGGTGCTCCTTAGGCTTTGTCTAGGTCTACTTGTGACCTGTTTTGAGTCCCTTTAGCTTTGTGAAGCTTGATAGACTTGGCCTTGGTTTAAGCCTTCATGGCTTGTTTCAAGACTTGGGCCATTTGTTGCATATTTGGCTTGCTTTATTGCATGATTTGGCCTCATGTTTTGCATGAATTTCAGAGTTTTCCATGCATGCTTTTAGCCCATGTTTGGCCTCTTCAAGTGTGCTTGAATGTTGTTGTTATGCTTAAGTGTTGGCACCTTAACATGTGTATGTGTGCATGTGTGTTTGGCCCTCATAATTTAGCATTGTGGCTACTGATTTTTGGGCCTTTTAGAGTTGCCCAATTCATGTATAAGTCCATCTTTCAATTGGTTTGCATGCTTGCCTTGTATGCTTACTTACATGTTCGCATTGTATTGCCATGTTGCATGTTAGTTGCCATGTCTAGGATTGCATCATATTGGCATGCATGCTAGGCCTCTTGAAATGAGGTATGATAGAGGTTTGGCACTCTTGTTTGTTTATGTGGTTTGCATGCATTTGAAATCAAAGTTGCATTCTTGGTTCTTGGGGCCATCATGCATGGAAATGCGCGATTGGTGGTCCGAGAATCGAGGCACATGCCCCTTCGAGTCAATAACATGATAGGGAGTGTGTTTGGTGCATACATGCCTTGAATTGCATTGCCATGCAAGTTTTGCCCTCTGCTGCTGTGAGTTGCAGGTTTTGCAGGCATTTTGTGCCGACCGGCACTTTTTAGTGCCGACCGGCAGTCAAATGGCAGCCGATATCTTCACTCAGTGCCGGTGGCCACATCCTTCAGCCGGTGGTGTTGTACCCCAGCCGGTGGTACTCCCCAGTGCCCTTAGAGGCACTCCTGGGACTTTGGCAATCTTCAGAGAAGGATAGCAGGGAAAACAGAGGCACACTTGCATGACAGTGCGATTCTGAACGAATCCCGGGCGCGCGACGCATTTGGGCCCTCCTCCCGAGGCATTTACTGTTTTAATTAGATTAATCATTTGTCTAATTAATTTAGTGAGTTTGTAATAATTAATTAGTTTGCGTAGTTAATTATTTGTATTATTATTTCGGTCCCTCCGAGTGAGGGCAAAAATGTAATAAGTGTGGGTGCGTGGGCATGTATGTCTTCCAACCTCCACTTCTTTCTATCCCTTTTATTTACCTGCTTACAATGGTAGATTAGGGCATATTTGATTAGCATACCTTATGCAATGCATGCGTGCATTCATGCATTTGTTTACATGCACCGGGCTCGGTACATCATACAAACTGCATTGTAACTTTCAATTTCCAAATTGAATACGTACTATTCGCACATTTCACATGCCATGTTTAGGGTTAGCCGAGCCTACTCTAGATTGCATCTATGCCTGTGTTGCATTAGCCACTTAACATGAACTAGGTCATGCATGTTTGCTAACCTGGTTTCTTGTTTTGGCATGGAGTACAATGTAAGTGTTTTTGCTTTAGCATAATCACATGTGTGTGAATGTTTGCCATGACAATAGGATTGCCATGCGGCTAAATGCTTACATGAGATAAAACTGTTTGAATGCCTGTGGGTGGAGGTTGGATTGCGTAAGTTGGAACAACTCATTGAAATCCGCATTTTAGCCTACTTGCGGGTAGCAAAATCTGACACGTTTTTCGAGACAAAACGGATATGCAATGTTTATTTCCAAGTTAGGCAATCTAGTCTATACTTTTGTGTTGTGCGCATCACATAGTAATTCTAGGCTAATAACCGGAATAAGAACGCATAATGTTTTCAAAATCGGATATCACGGTTAGTAGAGGCCGGTCTTCGGACCGGGCGAAAGGGGGTGCTCATAGCTGACCTTCCCCGATCGTACCCAAGCTCCCGAGCCAAGTCACTTTGGTGATGACGGACACGTGGCCTTCGGCACCGAGTCAGGGTTTCCTAAATTCCCCCATTAAAAAATATTTAGGTGGCGACTCTGTAATCTGGCAAAGCAGTCCATGTTTGGCACTTCTTTTCAAAATCTGTTTTTTCTCAAAACGATTTGCCAGAGTTGGACTCTTTGGTTCAGATTTAGAACCGCAACACAAAAGGGAGTCCGAACTGTAGAGCGAAGCCCACGGGCGCGTCTACAGTTTCTGGCGACTCTGCTGGGGAGTTTAGAGAGCTTGACTCGAACTCGTGATATCCTGTTTTGACTACACGTATGTGTTTCTTTGCATTGCATGTGCATTGGTGCGCCTAGGACACCGTGTTGGCCATCTGCTATTCCTGAGCGGTTTGCCGGAGGCTTGTCTTGTCAAGGCATGACCATAAGGCTGACCGGTTGCGGGCTCTGCCAGTATGGGAACACAAACCCCGGTTTTACCGGGGCACCCTTTTCGACCATTCGACCTAGTGCATATCGAAATCCATAGTGACCATTCCAAACTAGGACAGGTTGCTTTACCCGATATAGGTTGTTTGAAACCGCTGTGTGCGTAGTGAAACCCTAGCTCCTGACAAAATAGGACAGGGAAACCCTACCACAATATAGGGGTGTATTGGATCTCTTTTATCTGCTATGTGCTTTTAGAATGCATCTCTGCAGGGAGAACGCACATATCAGTTTGCAAACTTTTATACTGATATTTGGCCCGAGGGCACCAGTATCAGTTTTGAGGAATCAGTTATATCCGCGGGTATCAGTTCAGTTTTGAACAGTGAATCTGGGGAACAGTGATCAGCAGTATAGTACCGTTGTTTGGCTACACCCGTGTTTGATCTGTCTGGGGCTGAAGTACCGTTTGTCTTCTGTTTCAGTTCAGAGATTCAGAGAGTTGGGCTAGGATAGCTAGTGTTTTCCTGCTGAGGCAGAATTTAGCATGATGCAGAATCCAGAAGAGCTTGTGGTCATGACGGCCGCATTGAATCAGGGGATCATCCTACAAGATGAGACTACCGTTGACATGCCGCATCCGCCCAGATCGCCGGCTGCGCACCCGGTTTGGGCCCCTCAGCTGTATCAGGCTCGCGAGCCCACTACATTTGAACTAATGGGGATGATAGGTGATCTTCAAAGGTCCGTGACGGATCTCGCCTATGGAATGTCAGTTCCGCCGCCAGCCGCACCATACGTCGGAGGCTTTGTACCCCAGGAGGCCCCGCTACTGGGACGAATTGTGATTGAACTCAACCAACCGGAGATGACCTCCAGTTATGGTAACGACGCATCAAACCAAGTTCTGAATCAGGCCGAGGCCAGAGATAAAGGCAAGATGGAGGCAGATGCCGACCCTATCGAACAACTGCTGTGGGCAGTAGAGGCTTTGAAAGCCAGGGGATGAACAAGCAACAGGTATCTGCAGTTATGACAAAAGCTGTGGAGGGTGCTTTCCCCACTCCGCCTGAAGGCAGTTCCAGTCAATCAGAGAATCGGGATAGGCCCCGTCATGCCAAGACAGTTCTTCCCGCTTCCAGCCCTGCATCCGGAAAGAATCAGAAATCCAAAGCCGCACCCGCTGACCCATTCGCTAGCGCATCTAGCAAGAGTGTTCAGGCTCCAAAGTACCTGCCCCGAGGGCGCAGGGCCTTCCATCCTCTCCACATGCCTTTGTCTAGGGCACTTCTGATCTTGGCCAAAAAGGGGCATCTTACACCCCTCGATCCTAGGCCACTCCCCAAACCCCTTCCAGCAGGCCATGATGCCACTCAGTACTGTGCGTACCACCAGCAGTCAGGCCATGCTACCGATAACTGCTTCCGCCTCCGTCACGAGGTACAAGATTTGATTGATAACAGGGTTATCCTCCCGCCCACCTCGGCCAAATCCATCACTACAGAGTTCTTGGAGTACGAGGACACAGATACGGAGGACACAGATACCGTGAGTATATAATCAGCAGATGAATTGCCTGTGGGCAGTGTCTGGTACATTTTGGATGTGGCGTTTGGCACGCATTTTTTGAGCATCTGCCGACGCTAACCTTGTAAATTCTGACTTGGGTGTCGAGTCAGTCTTTTGTTTTGTCTTGAACCTGTCTCATTGTTTTGAGACATTCCTTTTGCTTAAGGGTCTGTCTAATTGTAATGAGTCAGTCCCTCTTGTATAGAGTACCATGGTGATTTCGGGGTTGTTGCCTCAAACACCATTTTATCTTATAAACAGTAGTTTTTGCTTTTGAGTTCGTTTCTACCAAGGAGCCAGTTATGCCAACAAATCTGAATGAAACAGCCGTGGCTATCGCGTTCCGCACTCGTTGCTATTCGAATCAACTACGTCGGAGGGTGTGAATGGAATGACAGCATATACCGCCTGCCCTTTTGTGCCCTGGGCATTGTTATAATGACCTAAGTTTTTCAAAAACCTTTTCAAGCACTGCGGTGATGAAAAAAAGAGGAAGTAATTCCTCGGGCTTTGTAAAATTTTTCATTTTGAGAAAAGAGCGCATGCTAAGCTTTTTATGAATAAAATCATGCTTGTCGGCGTGAGTACTGAGAAGGACCCTGGCCTGACCCAGACTGGTTCCACATTATCTTCAGCACGAGCGATTTGTCGCTTTCTTGAAAACTTTCAAAAACAAAATGTTTTGTGCAGTCTCGCGAAGATCTGTGTGGAATCGCTCTTGAGATGGTGTAGCCTAGGATCGCTCTCGGCCTCAAGATTCGATTTATCTGTTGTAAACCGGTTTCCATTCAGAACATTCAGCTGTGCCATGAAACGCCTGTGTGGCCCATTTTGAAGCAGCCCTCGAGCAAGAGGCATCAAAGTCAGACCAAGGAGATCAGATCCCGCCGGCAAGGCTCGTGAAGCAACCGTGATGGATTGTCCTGCAAATCAACCCAACAGTCGCTCTCCCCGGATACAGAGGGTTTCCATTTCGAAAAAAAAAACATTGGGCATGGGCTTGCTACACTTTTACCCTTTGAGAGGCTCGCTGGGCCGAAAACCCGGAAGGGCGACCCAGGCAAAAGTTAGAGCAAGAAAAAGAAATAGAAGAAAAGACAAAAAAAAAGCAAAAAAAATACAAAAGAAACCAAAAGAAAGAAAGAAAAGAACAAAATAGCAAAGAAAGGAAAAAAAAAGAAATGAAAAGAAGAAAAACATAGCTCGCAAGGTCGAAAACCCGCATTGGGCGCCTTGGCAAAAGTTAGAGCCTAAACAGTGAAGGTTAAAATACCCGAGTGTACCTTAACCCGGAACTACGTAAGGCTTGATTCCCATGTTTGGGATACGTAGGCAACTTCATCCTGAAGTCCAGCCCCAACGCTCTCATAGCGTCTCAGTCCATGTCATGGTTTTGATCACTTTTGCATCCTCTGAAATC
Organism: Camellia japonica; assembly: GCA_030407325.1. Taxonomy (NCBI): domain Eukaryota; kingdom Viridiplantae; phylum Streptophyta; class Magnoliopsida; order Ericales; family Theaceae; genus Camellia; species Camellia japonica. The sequence continues at coordinate 82,496,277 of JAPPVO010000002.1, forward strand.
CGAATCCAACGTCTCAATTACAGCAACCTGGAATTACGTGATTAACTTCTTCTTGAAGTCCAACCACCAACACCTTCCAGGTGACTGTGTCCATATATTGATTCAAACCGTCTCCGTCTCCTCCGCGTCCGAGGGTCCGATCGTCGTCAACAAGGACTGGTTTACAATGTGCCGCGGCATCATCCAAACAAGGGGCAACTTTCCGTTGCCATGCATTGCCATAAGTTGCCCTCAGTCGTCGTCCAAACTAGGGGCAACTTTCCGTTGCCTTATCCCCCTTTAAGCCAGGGGCAATTTCCCATTGCCTCCGATCCGAGGTTGCGTATCTCAAGGGTAAGTTCTGCGCTCGTTGAGCGTTCACTGTTTGCAAAAATAGTTTTTGAAAATTTTCACTGAAGTTGACTTATTTTCTCGAAAACTATTTCATTTTTCAAAATCGGACCATGTTTGGACCCAAAAGGGAATTTTCAGTGCGCACAACCTGATTCGCATGGTTTTCAAATCAAAAAATTGAACAGGCATGTTAATCTGACGCTCATTTTGATCAAAACTGTTTTAGAAAGAAAACGAAAAAATGGTCAAAGTAGCGAACTAGGGGCACAGTTGAGCCAGGTGTTCTGTCTCCCCCCTTATCATCAACGCGCTCGCCGGTAAGGCGCTTCATTCGTCAGAAGAATAGCCGTGAGCTAACAATATTGGGCGTGAACTTGTGACTTTCTATTCGTCCATCAACCACCCTGGGGAGGGATTGAAAAATGAGAGAGTAAAGAATAGAGAGGTGTAAGCCGAGAGAAAAGTGAACAAGAGGGTTTTGAGAGAAAAACCGAGCTTGAGGGCCGAGCGGCGTGAGAATCACACAAATCAGAAAGGGTGGGGATAATACCCGGAGGAACTGGCTCCTCGAAATTCGAGGACCCCCTTGTAAACATGTCTGTGTGTCGTGTCTTTGATTTGTCGGTCTCAATTTAGTTTTGAGTCTTTTCCGAGTGTATCTCGTTGTGTCTAGGTCGTGTGCCTTTTATTTTCTTCACTTGAGTCCTTTCTACTGTGTTCAGTTGTAGGCTCGATACCCGGTTGTGAAACCCTTTTCAAAGATTAATCGTTTGTGCTCTAAATGTTGTGCCATTTTCTACATTCGTGCAAAGCAAGAGAGAAAAAAGGGAAAATTTGGGACATCCGAGTGTGTTTCAACCTTAACCACTTCAGTTTTGAGATCCGTCTTGTTAGATCGGGTTACTTGTTCAAAGTTTGCCGTGTGCGGAATAAACCAAAATACTGTGTTATGGGCTATATGCAAATCAATCCCCAGCAGGTCAATCCCAGCAGATTACGAACTGTGTGTTCGGGTTGAGCAGTGGTTTGTATGGGTTGTTCGCTGTTAGTTGGTCGGTTATCTGATCAGTACCATGCAAATGCTCAGATTTCAGACAATGGATCAATAACCATTTACATTTGAGGTGTAAAATGATGCAATGCAATGCAGTATGAA